>JAPQRP010000002.1:19436283-19499998 GCA_037367295.1 Apogon hyalosoma
TCTATCATTAAAAAGTGTCCAAATGTAAACATGTAACATACTGCAACAGTTGTACACCTGTTGTAATGGGTTGCATCATATTTCTATCCATTGATTCTGCAGATCAAATGCTGTGAAAGTGCAATATGTGGCATAAAACTGTTAAAACATACATCATCTTACAGTCCCCTCCCTTCTGGTTTGTGCTGCTGCCAAACCAAGTGTATGATGTCATTAAAGAGACCTGGAGATCGTGGTCCTTTTTCTGGCACAGTGGACCTCCTTGTGGCAGCAGAATGACATCACCATCCTTCACAACCCATAAAAACTTTGTACTTCACTGCGCAATAAATTAACCCACTTAAAACTTCTGCAGAGGGTTTTTTTTTTTTCTTTTTTCTCTTCCCGCAGCAGTTTATAAATAAGTTTTAAGCCTATTGTATGTGTTTTAAAAGGCTTTTTATTGTAAATTTTTGATGTAAAGTCAGCATGACAGCGGCGCATGCATCCTGCAGTGAAGCTACAGATTATCCATTCAT
This sequence comes from Apogon hyalosoma, assembly GCA_037367295.1. Taxonomy (NCBI): domain Eukaryota; kingdom Metazoa; phylum Chordata; class Actinopteri; order Kurtiformes; family Apogonidae; genus Apogon; species Apogon hyalosoma. Next base: position 19,436,802 of record JAPQRP010000002.1, read on the forward strand.
AAAGTCTGGTATGTGGTGTATAATTCATATCAATCTTCAGTGAAGCTGTTGTATGTCAGAGCCTGCATCAGGATAGCAGCAGGGCGTTTGGAACCCTGAAGCCACTGGGAGCCTCGGTGCCAGCTGTGTGTTTATGCTTTCTTCAAGAGGACAGTTTCATCATGTCTTTTATCCTTTTAAATGGAGCAGAGAGACAAAGAGAAAAGACAGGGCGATGGTGTGGCTGAGTGTAGATGACTGAGTTGATGAAACGCATGAAACCGTGCTCTCTCTCTCTCTCTCTCTCTCTCTCTCTCTCTCTCTCCATCCCAGAGCACTACTCCTAAATAGGCGATGCCGCTTGTTTGGATGAGGAGGCTTAGTGAGCTAAGTGGAGGCCTGTGCTCCTGTTCTCATGCTTTTCTAAACTTCTGGGAGCTTCAGTGAAGACATTTGGCATGATGCAGTGGATAAAACACTAAAATAGACAGTTGTGTAGAAATGAGCAGGAGCCATGAAAGTTAATAGGAAAGACAGTGTGACATGCTAGAGGTCTTGATGTGCTCAAAAAAGAAAAGAAATGTCAGCTTCTTCTTCTAGAGCGACCGAAGCTTCATAGTTTTATGTAAGAATAAAGGCCATTTTATGAGAAAGTGCAGCTTCAAGAAGAAAAACAGAAAAAAGTCTTGCATGTGGCAAACAGTTACCATTGCATTACATTTGCACAGTTTAAAAAGCAAGCAGTGGAAACACTTAAGAGGTATATATTTTCACGTTGAATATTTCAATACTTGTTCTTTTTCAGAAGTTACTGACTATTCTGTTATAGAAATAGTCATGCGGTGCCCACGAGAGGTAACCCACGGGTCTACACTGAAGGCTTTATTTGAAAGGGCTTGTGGAGGCGTGTGTTTGTGTGTTAGCAACACTCCTATCCAACACATATCTGCTGGACAGAAGTGTTACTGTGTTGATAGTGCTCCCCTCGTGGCCTTTTGTCCACATATATTTGACCCTGCTGTCTGGGTCTTGCAGCCGCTCCCTTTTTTCTCCTCCACTGACCATGTGTGTATCTCGTAATACAGCTCCTCCACAAATGTCGTGTGTTTCTGTGCTGTTGTGTTGTCTCAGTGTTTTTGCATGCGCTCATGGTGAGTCACTGTTCCCCTGACGGAGATAGTGTGTCTCCGTCTGTCGCTGTGTGCTCTTTATCTAACCTGATTTGGAGGATGACTGGGACACATGGATGTCCAGGGCAAAAGGTTATGCTCAGCCTGACAGATAGGACAGGCTTTTGTTGGCGTTATTAAGAGTGAGAAGAGGGTGGCAGCTTGTTCCTGTCACACTGAGTGAATTACTGTTTTATTCAGGAAGCACACTTCAGATTTCCTGTTACTCTGTGCTGTGACACCTTAACTACCACCCAGGGACAGGAAAAGTGAAATGATGAAAGTGTTAACAGTATTTGTAGCTTTCGAAGTGTATCAAATGGGTGTTTTTTTCTGGTAGTTGATTCTTTAATGGCATCAGAGGTTGTCTTGGTGACCATTTATTTTCAACCTGTTTTTGGTTCAGCTTGTTTGTTTGTTTGTTAACACTTTAGCTGCAAAACTGTTGATTCAGTTCATACCAAATTGGGTTTTTAGTTTGCCAGCGACCCAGAATAGATCTCATTACATTTTGGGAACAGTAAAATAAAGTTCACTTTTTTTTAAATTAATTTTTAAACTTTTTCCCCCCCACATTTACTTAAAAAGGGTGAAATTTCAAATGTCTCTAGCAGCAAAACTATTGGCTAAATTCATACCAAATTGGGTTTATAGATTACCACTGACCTAGAATAGATGTCATTACATTCTGGGAAAAGTAGGTCAAAGTTTGAATTTTTTATGAATTTTTAAATCTTTTTTTTTTCCCCATTCACTTATAATGGGCAAAATTTCACATGTCTGTAGCAGCAGAACAACTGATTGAATTCTTATCAAATTGGGTTTATAGATTGCCACTGACCCAGAATAGATGTGGTTACATTTTGGGAAAAGTAGGTCAAAGTAAAATTGTTTTATGCATTTTTTAAATCTTTTTTTCTCCCATTTACTTACAATAGGCGACATTTCAAATGTATATAAAAACATAAATTTTGTTTCAGTTTACTTCAAACATAGCACATATATAAAGGGAATTGATATGCTTATATCATCAAACACATAGATATGATGACATCAGCTGGATCAATGCCAAAATAAGCTACAATACGTGCAAGGGGTGGGGTTTGTTGTGCCTGGAACCACTTATTTTTTCTGTATTTCTTCTTTTATATTATACCTACTGCCTAATTCAGAGGTTCCCAAACTCAAGGTGAAATCTGGTGTCTTTTTGAGGAATTTGGTAAAACACATCACAAATTTCCATAACTTCTACAACTTCACACTCCTTTTGACTTTTCCATCAAAACAATATTCATTTCATTTTCAGATCCAGGTTTAAGAAGAGTGAGGGAACAGTCTGAAATAGTAAAAAAAAAAAAAAAAAAGAACAACACTCTTCTACTTGGATCAACAAAATAAAGTTACATATCACAGCCTTGTTACATATTTTACTCTGCTTGGAAGGCCCATTAAATCAGTTCCCATTGACAGATTCATAGTTTTGTTTGTTGCTCCAGATGATGGGTTATTTCTGTTCTCTTTAAAAGCAGGGCTTTGGAGATGGCAGTTGAGGTGGGACTTCATTTCAGTGTTATTTTGTTTCAGGACAGCAGTAAGTGGGCAGACTTAATCATAATAAGGCTGATAATATATGCAACAGACTGTGTGAAGCCAGACATACTTTATATTACAGTTGTCTGGAAATCAAAACACAGTGACAAAGATTAAACAAACACGTCTGGTTGCATTGAGCTGTTAGCTGTAGTAGTTAGTCTGGCAAACATGCAGTATATATTCTTGTCTAAATGATGGCTTTCTTTCTGCTGTGTTTTCTTTGGCTAGTTTACAATGTAACTACAAGATTCAACCAATAGATTTTGGTGGTATTTATGAAACGTCACTGCAAGGACATGTTTTTCATATTGCGGATGAATAGGAAACACCCATGAATGCCCATGAATGCAGTATGAGAGTGCTAGGGTTTAAATATTGACGTTAAATCTACCTACTATTTTGTAGTTCTACTGAGTGCAGAAAACAGTCAAAAACAATATAACAATTACAAGATAATATTGATAGGAAGTCATATATGTAATGTCAGTTGGGTTCAAATTGGCTTCAGAGTCTGGTTTCAACCGGCTCTGTATGTAAAGTGTCATGAGATAACTTCTGTTATGATTTGGCGCTATTTAAATAAAATTTGATTTGATTTGATTCATGACCTTTGACCTTGAGTGACCGTGAAGGGTCAAACACCAGGTCACCAACGTCTAGATTTCAACAATCTCCTTCTCCAACATGACTAGTCAGATTAATTTAACATTTATATGTTTCTGACAATTTTTTTTAAAATATTAAAATTTTGCCTTTACTTATAATGGTCTATATTTTAATGGCTTATAACATGGAAATGGTTAGAGATATCAATATCTTTACAATTGAGCACTGATAGGAAGTCATATGTGGACTTCTGTTTAATTAGTTGAGTTTTCCTCCAGTGAAAGTACCACCCACTTCTATTGGGAGACTGATCTCCCGCATCAAGACCACAGGACTCTAACATAACGGCAGAGCCTGACCTCGCAAATTCAGCTTTTTATTGGATCTTGATAGAACACACCGTTTACCTTCAAGGCCATTGGTTCTACTTTTTGAGATATCTGACTATTAAAAACAGTAAGCATATTCCTTTTTATTCCCTTGACTCTGCTGTGGACATTTTCATTCCCGTAGGCTTTTAGTTAGTCATGGACTTTTATGACGGTTTATTCTGGGTTTTCATGTATAATCATATTTTGTGTGTTTTTGCGTACTGTTACTGTGAAGCCATTTGTGATTGGTGTCGGAAAGGTGCTGTAGAAATAATGTGCGCTTACATTTTATTTTTTATTCTGCATACATATTTCTCACTCTGCATCAAAGACACGAAGATTATACCTGTTGTGCCTCCATTAGGTTAAACAGTGAACATCGTTTTTAAAGATTGTCTTGGAATGATTCTAAACCACATTTGCACCATTTGAACTGTTTATCTGCATATGTACAGTGTAACTATGCCCACCAGTTAGTCCTGTATTTATAATGTTCAGACACATATTGTTTTCTTTCCATTCTGACTGTCAGTGTTAGTTTATAAGCATGATTTTTCACTTTGTACCATACTGTTCAATAACTGGAACCAGAGAGACACTTATTCTAATGGCAATAAAGAAAAAAAGACTAAAATGAGGAGATAATAGTGTTTGGACAGGGATGAAATGATATTAAATAACAGAAATGAGGAAGAAGGAAACGTTTAGCGGGCTGTGTTGCATCTGCTTACAAGGGTTTTGTGGGCGGAGTCCCGGCGCCTCACTGATTGTTACTTAGTGTTTGTGGGTTTAGAATAATTAGGTGACAGATTATAAAAGGACAAACATAATGTTGTATTCTAAGGTAATGGACCAAACCAAGTCTGTATTTCCAGCCAGATGCCCTTTAAGAGACTCAATACACAAACACGCTGGTGCACTCCATCGATTTGTGTTTTGTCTAATACATGAGGGCGTTTATTTAATATACCTGACAGATGAGTCTCTTCTCTCAAAGGGAAATGGTTAAAGTAATTCCAAAGAGAGGTTGCTGAGTTCATTGTGAGCTGAACCACGTAATGTACTTCCTGACGGATTCGTGAGACGTTTTGCTTTTGTGTCAGGAATGTACAGGGTGTTTCCTGAAATATTTTGGAGCAAGAAAATTGAGATAAGTAAGAAGAATGACTCACCTTACGCTTCAGTTTCCATAATACGACATTATCCGACTGACGCATTATTACTTGCATACCATATGTACGTACATATACACACAGAATCCTGAATGTAATACTCTATCACACTTTGTCTCTCCTTAACTCAGTCAGTGGTATCATCTTCCTCCTCCTGTGAGTCATCCTTTTGAGTGATGATGTTAAGTGATCCAACATGTCATCTGTACATGTTCTAAACACTCTAACAAAACATTTGATAACAGGGCAGAGGGAGTATCCATTTATCCCTCATGGCTATCATTCAAAGCCTTTCTTTTTTTTCTAACACCTGATGTTACATCAATGGAATCCAATCTCCATCACCTAATCTATCCCCTCTGTCTCTCATCCACACTGTTCTCTGATGCATACCCTAAAAAGGAGTGGAGGGACCATGGTTGGATTAAGGAATGGGGTTGGGGCGGTGTTTGGGTCACAGAAGGGTATATACAGCCCCCCATATCATAACGGGGGGTATGGGCTGCAGGTTTGACCCTCTGTGGATGCTACTGTCTCCTCCTGTCCTTGTGTTGTCTTTCTTTTCTTTTCCTCTGGTTTTCCTACTGACTGGAAGCAAACATGACTTTCTACAGGCACTCAGGTACAAAATATCAGAGAGAAATGGATACTAAAATGTGTCTTTTTTTCTGGCATTTTTCTAACATAATAGATCTAAGGTGAGATTCTACGGGGAAAAATAACGCTTTTCTGGATGAAGCCACGCTGCAAAAATAACTTCATTGGAGAAAAATAAATGTAATTTGCTTGAATGCTTTTGGTTTGCATAGTATCTACATTTTAGTGCATATTTGGCTACACTATTTGGCTTGTTTTACTGTCTGCATTTACATAAATAAGATATGAAATGATATTGTCATGTTAAATGTATTCAGTTTCAGAGTATCTTTAATGGTAGTTGGCCTGAATCATTATTGTTTGTTGCTTTAGTAACTCATTTCTGGTCTAGTTTTTTGACTAAAGAAAAAAAAAATAGTAGCAGTTGATGAAAGAAGTCGAATTAGTGGCCATTGATAGAAATGTGTTGTCTGATATTTCATTTTTCTTCTCATTTGTTTATATGCTGCACGTTTAGGTTGTAAGATTCTTTTGTATTCAAGTCCATTTTCTATTAACAAAAAGAGGCAGCCATGTTAAAACAATCACAATCTGTCGAAGGCCAGCACTGAACAGAACACAGAGTCTTTTTTCAAAACAGAAATGTCACAGAAAACATGTCAGTTATTGAATTTAGCCGTTGATGTGGTTGATTAGCTGAGGGGTTCAGTTTGATCGAGCCTGTCCCACTTACGCTGCTCTGACTCACCTCTCCAACTGGTCTCACTCTGACCTTTCTTGTTAAAGAGTACTCCCCGAAGGGCCTTCAGTGGTATACTCCTGTCCCTCCGCAGCTGAGCGATAGTGCATACCACGCCTGTTTGACAGGGGGCAGCTGTCACGCCGTTTGTAACAAAAGATTAAAGCTAAAGAACTGGCCTGGTCTCAGCTGGAACCACAATAGCTGCGTAGTCCCAGTGGTCATCTCTACATCCCTCCATTTGTCCCCTCTGGAAGGTCACTGTACTTTAAATAGACCATCTGTGTCTCTAATAGAGCTGACTTATGACACCCGGACATTGTGTGTGTGATTTGAGTGATGGACTGTGTCAGAAAGGGGTTTGGGGCGACATGGAGGTGAGTGGGCAGAGATGGGCGCGTCACTGCTCAGTCCTCAGCCCAGCTTTTATCCCTGAAAGCACAGCTGCAGATAGTTCCTCTGCTCCATCTATCCATCCACACACACACACACACACACACACACACACACACACACACACACCAGGGGCGCATACCACACTCTGGGAGGCTCATCTTTTTTCACACGCCTGTTTACCACATCCCACTGAAATAGCTACAAGTCCCCTTTCATAAATATTTTCCTTGTTCCTATGGCGACTAGGACAAAATGCCATTCCATCTATTGTTAAACTCACCGGCTTAAATGATTTCGATCACAATGAATAAATCACTTTTGGTAAAGTTCACAGACTGTTCAGCTGACCCGTTTGACATCTCTCTCCTGTGAGAAAAGCTTTAGCAGCAACAGTGATAAGGCTTAATATGTCCACGCTCCACTCCACAGCACAGTTGTTCCAGGAAACTACTCAGTCTGATCCCAGTGGACGACGCCTCTGATGGGAACACTGGAATGTTGATGAATGGAGAATCATTGCAATGTAGTTTACAGTGTTTACACTCACAGCTAATAAAGTGACCAGGCCAAAATGCAGACAAAAGACAGTGTGAGCTGGAGTCAGCACAGCAGGGAGGTCTTCGAGGTGGGGGGTGAAGTGAAAGAGCCAGACGGTCTAAAAATATGACCTAAGCTTTCTTTCCAGGGAGAGCTTGATAAAAAGACTGCAGGCAGAAAAGCATGCAGACAACAACCAGACATCTGTGGGCTGCTTTTTTTTTTTTTTTTTACTTCACTCACACTTCTGTCATCAGATAGGTATGCTCCTGTTATTGCCAAAACTCAGTGTTTCTTGCTAAGCTTAAAAGGGAAATAAATATATTTCGTACATACAGGTTTTGTCAATCCCATTGCATAAAATGACGTACTGAATTAACTAATGTAATAAGATACTTAGCTCTTTGTCACAAAAGTCATGTTCATACTGCAGGTTAAAGCAGCCCAAACCTAATCCTTTGCCCCCACATGACTCTAATTTGTTTTTTCATGACCCAATTAACACTGGATCTGACCTTTGGAAGTCTGATCTAATACACCCTCCGGTTAGAAAAGGCAGCGTTGTCCCCATCTGGTGGCTGATGATAAACCTACACATGCAGTGACAGTCTGGTGTTTCCACAGGTCCCAGGCATTATCTCACCTCCACCATGACTGACCGCTTCGACTGCTACTACTGCCGCGATAATCTGCACGGCAAAAAGTATGTGAAGAAGGACGACAAGCATGTGTGCACCAAGTGCTTCGATAAACTCTGTGCCAACACCTGTGCTGAGTGCAGACGCCCCATTGGAGCCGATGCCAAGGTGAAAATACAGAAAGACACACACTTACAAAAGCAGAGATGGGTCAATACTGTGCACTTATTGCACTATTAAGTATTCTTGTTTTTATCTGCTTGCACTAAAATCTACATTCATTTTGCACATAATGCATATATTCACAGTCTGTATAAACCTTAAATACTAGAGTTGTGCTCTTAAGGTCACATACCCTGCAAAATGTGTACAGTTCTCTAATGAAAACATGATCAGGCAAAACAAATTCATTTTTATTTTTTAAATGCGATTCAAACTAACAACAAGGCATTTAAAAAAAAGCACAATCATTAAATAAAACATAAAGACAATATTTCACAACTTTTTAAGGGGTAACCTATATAAACCCCATATCCAAAGTTTAATCTCCCTCTGATTTTTTATATCATAATATCCTTCTACCTTGTAATTCTGGTTAGATGCAATCTGCATTTCATTGCTTTGTACTAGTGACAAGTGCAGTGACAATAAAGCTGAATCTAGTCCAATGTTTTAATTTAGCTCATACTAGAACTCTGATTTTAGAAACATGTCTGAATATTTCTGCTGCACAAGCCTGTTCTCTAGATAAATAATGACACGTAATATAGCACAGCTTCGCACTTGGAGTAACTGTCCAGTCAGGATCAGGATAGTTACCCTTGATCAAACAATATCCTGCCTCCTCATCGCTGGCTGTTACCATGGTAACAAAGGTCTAAATTAGCCTCTGAGTCAGGGAGCCACCTTTTTAGGCTTAAAATAGGCAAGACTTTTTTGTTCAACTGTCGACTGGTGTATGCCTATTTAATCTAAGGTTTTCAGATAAAGTCCCGACAGTTGAGTATCTAGGATGTCTTGGTTGGTGATGTTATTTAGTCGTCAATGATTCAATCAATGCATCAATTAATCAATGATTCACAGTGATTCTTTCTAGATCTCAGTGTGTTGTATCCTCAATTTTTTTTTTTTTATTTCTACACGACTGCTTTTACATGAACTAACCTTTTATTTAGAAAGTGCTCTCAAAACTCAGACTATGACTGTATTATCAATAGCTGCATCAGAACAGAAATCCTGTAATGCATTGCAAGTAGAAAGTCACTGGCTTCAGTTTGATTAGATTATAATACATTTAGACACCTCTAGACAACAACATAACAACAACATTATTCTTTATTTTCTCTGCACAAATAAGACATATGCATACGCAACACATACAGAAAACAAGTGGTGCCAGGCACAATAAACCCCGCCCCTCGCACATATTTCGCCCATTATAAGTAAATGGGAAGATTTAAAAAATTAATAAAAAATTTTAACTTTGACCTACTGTTCCCAAAATGTAATGAGATCCATTCTGGGTCACTGGCAATATATAAAGTCAATTCTGTATGAATTCAACCAATAGTTTTGCAGCTACAGATGTGTGAAATTTCACCCGTTATAAGTATATGAGGAAAAAAAGATTTAAAAAATTCATAAAAAATGTAAACTTTAACTTGTTTTTCCCAAAATGCAATGACATCTATTTTGGGTCACTGGCAATCTATGAACCCAATTTGGTATGAATTCACCCAATAGTTCTGCTGCTACAGACATTTGAAATTTTGCTCATTATAAGTAAATGGGGAAAAAAATGTAAAAAAAAAAAGTTTTTACTTTGACCTACTTTTCCCAAAATCTAATGGGAACTATTCTGCATCACTGGCAATCTAGAAACCAAATCTGGTATGAATACAACCAACAGTTTTGCTGCCAGAGTGTTAACAAACAAACCGAACCAAAAACAATACCACCTTGCCTCCCCTTCGGGGGCGAGGTAATAATAAAATATTGCAGATGACAATGTAACATTTACATATATGATCAAACCAAACCCAAACTTCATAATCAACATGAATATAATGTGGTAACCTTAATGATAAAAGAACCCAAAAATGTAATGTGTACAGTAATTATGCTACCAGTTATATCAAATATACTGTAAAACAGCTGATTGTAACAAACATTTGATTAGACACTTTGTACCAGTTTTCTATTCATGACAGGTAAAAACATCAGATTAACAATTAAATCCAGGGTGTGATGCTCATAAAGCCCCCACATGACTTCAAAATCAGCCAAAAAACCGTTGCCACTGGGTCATAGGCAGTTAAATATGTGAAAATGATGTGTCATTATTCCTAATGAGGCTTTAATTCTTTATATTGCATTTCAACCCACTAAGTCCCCTAATTCCTTCATGGCTCACCACATCTCAGTTCACTTTATCTCTGCTTTAATGCCTGACACATTGGTTTGTTCTGTATTCTGGCCTCTAGCCTGAATCCACATGATGAGCAAACAAAACCCACTTTAATGAAGTCTACATGAGGGCTTAGCGAGGCCGCCTCTGCTCATCCTTGCGTCTCCTCTGTGTCCAGGAGCTGCACCATAAGAACCGCTACTGGCATGAGGACTGCTTCCGCTGTGCCAAGTGCTACAAGCCACTGGCCAGTGAGCCGTTCAGCGCTCGGGATGACGGCAAGATAATGTGCGGCAAGTGTAGCTCCCGGGAGGACGGAAACCGGTGCCAGGGCTGCTACAAGGTGGTCATGCCAGGTAGGTTTGCTGTTAATCTTTTTCACCACTGGGATTTTACTGACATCAGACCTTCAACACATCCAAACCATGTTTATTCACACTTACTAAGCCTGTGTAATCCTTTAGATCTCCATCTTTTCTGTCCTAGTTTGACCTCTTTGATATTGTTTTGCTCTAAATAGAACGCCTTGTAATTATATCAAGAGCTGAGCAAATAGAGGTTATTATTATCATCAACAACACCCAAAATAGGACGCTTCATCAGTTGTGCCACTCTCTCATCATTAAAACCACTTAACAATCAGCTTCCTGCTATTGATTCATTACAAGGTCATACTGTGCAAACAAACACTGTTCAGACCCAAAGAGCTTTAATTAAGGCCAGAGGTTATTTTGAGGAAGTCTCTAAAAACACCAAATGTGTCAGGCTGAGCTTTAAAATGTGCAGAAAAAAGGGTATCTGATGAATTTGTGCAGCCATAAAAACATGTAAATCTGTATCATAACAGTGTAAACATCATATTAAGGCAGTGCAACAGAATTTCACAAGCCTCAACACTATTTCAGAGGTATTATTTGTTAAGGACAGACTATACAACTGTATCACTGCAGTTTCTACACGTTATGTTTTCACATGTGTGTAAAACAGGCACTTTTTATGTTCTGTGGTTGTTTGGATATGGAAATGTACTGCAGATGTCTGTAATTCAGTTCTCGCAAGTCAAAACGAGTATTTCAGACATCCATAACATCATATGTACTAGGCTTTCAGTTTCAGATACCCACAATTGTTGGTGTCCTGTGAACCTTGTGGGTGTTTTTAATAGAATTCTTATGAGAGAAAAACTCCCATTTCAGATACAGTATCTGCAACCCTATCTTTATTATAATGTCAGTATGTGATGACAAAATATCTGATATATTCTATCTGTCTTGCCGGCAGATGTCCATTTTTAGTAACTGAAATTGCATGCGTATTAGACATAAAATATTTTCATTAATTTTATCTACTGGGGATGTTTTTTTTTCTAGTTAGAACTCTGTTGTAGATATTAAAAATATTTAGTGAAAAATTAAAACTGAAGGCAACTAAAAAAAGGGAAATGCTATTATGGGTATCTAAAATCTAACTACTGATGCATACATGTGTGGTTCGACTGAATGTCCAAACAGTTTACTGTATTCCTGTGTGTTTTAGGATCCCAGAATGTGGAGTATAAGAACAAGGTGTGGCATGAGGAGTGCTTCACCTGCTTTGAATGCAAGCAGCCAATCCGCACACAGAGCTTCCTGACCAAAGGTGATGACATCTACTGCGCTCCCTGCCATGACAAGAAGTTTGCCAAGAAATGCTTCCACTGCAAGCAGGTACACAAACATCACATCGTATAGTAGTGAACAGTGGCAGCTGGTGACCTTATTTTTTGGTGGGACGCAGTATCCAAGTCAGTTTTCAGCTGCTCTATAACCACATATCACCACTAGGATACATGTGCCACTATTTTAACATATGAATTCAAATTAAAATAAAAATGCACAGTATGTTTTGTCAGTCATGTAGTCTGCTGTTTATATGTAAATTTCACCTGTCTATTCTTCAAACCTGCACATTTTTCCATGACTCTAATGTTAAAGTCAGACATGTCCTTGACAAGTGTCTTTTCCACTGATAGTACAGACACTGCATTTAGACCAGTAGGGCTGGGCGTATCGATCTACATATCAATAGTATCGATACCAAGGTGAGTACTGGATCGGATCAATACTATTGTGATGAGATCGATACTTTTGTTGCAGCTTCTCTTCTATACGTCCAGCAAATTACTTGAATTTCCTCCCACAGTTCATGTGAGTGCAGCTTCTCTCCAAGTCTGTCTGTGCAAACAGCACACCTCTCTCTTTCTCTCTGCGACACACTTTGGCCCCCCACTCTGCTGGAGAGGGGAGAGTCAGAGCACTAACTGAGAGCAGCCAGTAATGGCGGAGATAAAGAGAAGCGCTGTGTGGAGCTTATTCACTGCAGCTGACAGGGAAACTGTCACATGTGATGTGTGCAATAAAGTCATTTGCCACTGTGGCAGCACCACAAAATTAAAAGGGGAATTATTTTATTATTTTTATACTGTCACATTGTTTTATATTGTAGTCAGTTTAAAAAAAAATGTTTATTTGCCTAAACTCTTTGTCCTGTGTTTTATCATAATCAACTAACTAAAGGCAAAATCACAAAAGTATTCAATGATAACGACATTTCAAGTAAAAGTATCGGTATTGGCAATACTAGCCCTGTATTTACTTGGTATTGGACAGATACCAAAATTCCCAGTAGTGCTCATCCTTAATAAACAGACAGCCTTTGGTGCAGATTTTTGTGATCCAAACAGGAAACATGTGACTTGACTGTTCACTAAATGACCAAAAACATTTTTAAACTACACTTGAATGTAGAATATACACGGTACTCACGGACTGTATCATGTATAGCTCTTTTTTTTTTTTTTTTTTTTTTTTAATATTAAGGTTTTTGTAAAATTGTTTTATGATTCCTATTGTCCTCTTCTTCATGTGAGACAGGTTGGGCGACACTAACACCCTCTACTGATGAGCCGCCACTGGTAGTGAAGTAATACAAATGAAATGTTAGCCTTGCAGAGTTTGACATCATGATGCATTTTGTTTCTTAGCCCATCACCTCTGGAGGGATCAGTTACCAGGACCAGCCCTGGCACTCAGAGTGTTTCGTGTGCAGTACCTGCCGTAAACCACTGGCAGGAACCCGCTTCACTTCCCACGACAACCATGTTTACTGTGTCGACTGCTACAAGACTGATGTGGCGAAGAAGTGCCACGGCTGCAAGAATCCTATCACAGGTCAGGACAGCATGTATCAGCCAAAAAAAAAAAAAAAATCAAAACTAATCATGTCCAGATCAGTTTCTTCTTTTTTGTAGAAGCAAACTGATGTCAGATTCATTATACACTCCAAAATTATTTTATTTTTTTGTCAAAACCATCAAGAGTCAGATGCTTCTGCGGTATATAAAATTCTTTGAAAAATGTCCAATGAGATCAGCTCCTTAAGGTTCAGGTCATTCTGTAAGTTATTCTAAGCAGAGAGAGCAGCATATTTAATAAGACTTTTCCTCCAGATCAGTGTAGGACTTTGAAACCGATAGAAGGAATAAATGCTAAGATCGAAGACTGTAGCCAGTAGGGCTTTTTTTGACAGATGTAGTTTTGGACAAACCAAAACGGAGATGTATTATTCAGGGGTTTTCATGTTTTCTTTGAAGGAAATGCTCAGCTTTAGCTTTCCTAATTGCTACAGTACATGAATTTTTCAGTAGCCTGAAGAGCAGCCAGTCAGAATTCTGTTTTATTTTTCTAGCTTCTGCCTGTGGCAGATTGCATGTAATAATTTGGACAGTTTTGGGGTAAACCATGCATTGATAAGGCTGTTGACTGCATCTTCTTAATATGCAAATCTAGGGTTTGAACAGCTAATAATACAGTCTTGTTTAATTCCAGATTTAAGATCAGAACAGTCTAATCATTGCTAAATGTTATGACCAATGAGCTGTTTTGAAATAGATGCATCACTTCTTACAAATTAAAGCACGAGTGTCAAACAAATGGCCCACCAAAGGGTCCAATCCAGCCTGGGGGATGAATTTGTGAAATTCAAAAATTACACTGAAGAAATTAATCATTTTAGTTCAGGTTCCACATTCAGCCCAATCTGTTCTCAAGTAGGTCAACTAGTAAAATATAATAATAACCTATAAATAATGACAACTCCAAATTCTTCTTTCTTTTAGTATAAAAAAGTAAAATTACATGAAAATGTTTACATTTACACACTATCTTTTCACAAAAAATATGAATAACCTGAAACATCTCATGATAAATAAGTGTTACTTTACCAATATTCTGCCCGTTATCAAATGTTTTGTGTATTTGTGGATCCACTGTGATCTCTAAGTTGTAATATATGTTCAAATGATAAACTGAGGCATAATATGATTAAAACTGCACTTATTTTTCTTTTTTTTTTTTCCATTGTTGTTCATGTTATTCACATTTTTTTTAAATGATAGTTTGTAGATGTATTTTCTTAATGTATTATTACTTTTTTCACTCTAAAACATAGAGAAAAGGTTTGGAGTTGACATTATTTATACATTGTTATTATTTTACTGGCCCAGCCCACTTCAGGTCATACTGGGAGGATGTGGCCCCTGAACTAAAATGAGTTTGACATCCCTGAATTAAAGTGTCTTTTTGGACTTGACTGTGATGCTCCATCTCCATGCTCCCTTCTCTGTCTCTGCAGGTTTTGGCCATGGCACCAATGTGGTGAATTACGAGGGCTACGCCTGGCATGAGTACTGCTTCAACTGCAAGAAGTGCTGCCTCTCTTTGGCCAACAAGCGCTTTGTCATCAATGGAGATCATATTTACTGCCCCGACTGCGCTAAGAAACTGTGAACAGCACGAGCTGTGCAGAGCATCTCTGTATAAACAGGAAGTTACACCACAACTGACTTAAATCTTATTATTCTTGCAAATAAAATGAAATTTAAAAATTAACTTCTGGTATTTTTAGGAATTGAATAGCTCCAAAATACCAAAAAGTCAGTTTTGGTGAAACGTCTCCAATAGACTAAAGGTTATTTCAAGTAAACATGCACTAGCTTGACTCATTTATCTACATATATGTAAATGCATCTTGTCTGTATTGGGGTGGATACTAACTTGCAAATATTATTTTTGTGGGATTGTGATATGCACCATTAATCTAATCTAATCCAGGGTTCTTATGAAACCAAAGCCTTTTCAGTGCCTTACTGGAAACTTTCAGAGAGAATAAATGCTTTTTACATGCATACTGCTGCTCATACATACCAGCTTTGATGAATAATCTGTTAAGTCTCTGAACGTTTGCAAAGATTACAAGAATGTTACAAATGAGGAAAAGAATGTCAAACAAAGATCTAGTCTTTGAGGTCGTCGCTAAAAAATAATCTGCTCTTGTATTCGAGACGTTTTGAGTGAACTTGCAGCAAAACGAGAATAAAAGATTAAATGTTCTCAAGTCTCACTTTTTTTCTCCATAGCAAATAAATAAAAAAGGCAAAGGAATATTTTTGCAAGACTTTATTGTTTAACAGTTTGTTTCTTCTCAGTACACTTTAGATATATTTACAGTACAAATTTTTTTTAGCAGGGCGTTATGGTTGTAAATCTTCCAAAGAAATATTCATATTCACGAAGCTGCCCTCGTTGGGTAGACTGATTGTCGAGGCCGAGGTAAGGACAAGCTTTTTTTTTAGTTCACAATAATACAATAAAAATACTCAATCTCAAGCTAAGGCACCGTTCTATCCTATTAATAAAGACAAGGTACAGGACAAGGAGCAGTCGTCTGTGTACTTAAGCCCTTGAAGATGCAGCAGGACCAGGATTAGACACAGTATCTGTTCAAGCAGCAGCTGCAAAAGCCTTCACCAGATGCTACTCATGAAGCACCCGCCCAAGTCGACAAGCCTTAGTTTTAGTGAAAGCGTAAGGGAGCAGGAATGATTTGGGTTAAAGTATGTATACAGGCAAAGCTTGGATTATTAACCGAGAACTCTAAAACATCTGGGCATGAACAAACCACAAAGACCTTTCTTATCCAGAATATAACAGCTATCCATCTCTACTGTACAGTAAAGCTACTCCTCAGTAAGTATCAGTCGTTCTTTAAAAATAATGAGTAAATTTCTGACAGTGCAAAGTGTGTTGTATTTTCTAGATGAATATTGTATGGAAGCCAAAGTGGATATCTCTGAAAGACATGGTAAATAATTGAGGACGGTGTATTGTGCATTTTACATTCTTTGAGCTTATTTATCAATGCAAACATCTAAAAAGGCCCAAGTCTTTATGTACAAAGTTGGAAAGAGGGTCTGAATGCAGGCAGAGAACAAGGCAAAAATCAAGGTCCCCAAACCTTATTTTGGACTACTCAAGCCCAGGGAATTTCAAGATTTCATTAACGTTCATGAGAAATCCATGACAGACTGAAAACTACATCAAATTAAGTCTGAACTGTGTCACATTTTGTTGCTGTCTCAGTTTGTTGTGGCAGATGTACACTGCCTCCTACAAGAAAATGAAAGGTTGCTTCCTGAGATGAGATGGCTATGGGAACTATCCAAAATCCCCATATCTTTTGACATAACACAAAAAGTTAAGGTGACACTAAAAACATTATGACAGTGCACACCTCTGTGTCATGGGTCAGACATGTTGCTTAGGGCTGAAACAGATGTGTGACTGAGAAGTTTCCAAAAACATGCAGATACAAACATAAAATGTCAAAAACACGTAGTGGGTCCGCTTTTGGCCCCTTGTTTAGCAGAGCGAATATGGAAGAGGGCTCTCTGAAAAATTGGGGTTTTATGGCTGCCCAAAATGTAACCTGACTGCCATAGGGCATGAGTCAACCAGCAACTTAACAACACCGTCACAAACACAGACTTCAATTATCCACATCCTGATACTTTTCCATCCTAAACATGGCTTCATTTGCCTAATACTGATTATATACACAATACAATAACACTTAAATATATGTAGAAATGTATTTTCATATATAAACAAACAGCCAAATTTCATATCATAAAAACAGCTGAAATGTCAGAAGTAGCAGCTAGTGGATGAAAGATGTTAAAGGGAAGTGGAATCACAGCCAAAGACATTGATGACAAAGTGTGTATGGGTGTGATAATAAAGCTTTGTAGTTTTAGGAAAGGTGAACTGTGGGCATCATGACCGAAGCGCTAAACACAGGTTCGGTTCAGTAAAGTGAACACATCCTGCCTCAGAAGCAAATATGAATGAAACTAGTGGACCTCACCTATCATTAAATTAGTATGCTACAGGTGTAGTTATTGTGGAAAACGGATTGGATTTTATAATTAACCAGATGCAGCTTGGATTTACAGCGATGCTGTTAGTAAACATAAGAGTCTATATACATATGTAAAAAATAACAAAATCTAAACGGACCGTAAGCCCTAATGTAACAAACTGCTAAAACTTCAATGAACATATGAATTCACTACAGTGTTGTCATGAAGCCCAACACTTTTCAGGTTGTAACAATTGTGCTCTTTATGCCCCCTACTGGTCAAAGAGGGAAACAGAGTGAGGAAAGTCAAGAAAAGGGGCTCAAAGGACAAAGTTCAATACAGTACCCATTCCCAAGTGCACATGACGCAGTGTTGTGCCTGCAGGAGTTTAAGCACAATGTTGTGTATGTATGCACTTAAAGACTGGAAGTTGAGAAAAATGATAAGGCCATATTGCTGGATGCTGCAAAAAGCAGCCAGTCAAGTAAATTTAGATAAATCACATGCAAAAAAAAAAGTGGGACGCCCATCCTCCATCCCTCCTCACAGAACTGAGTGAATTAACCAATCGTTCTATTAATTCACGATATTAACCTCATGTTCAGTATGTTTAGATAAATGTGCAGGTGTCCTGGAATAATATCATATAAGAGAAAAAGACTAAACATATGATAACAATAATTACAATAACAAAGAAGCCAAAATTAATAAATTACAACAAAAACACCCCTGACAAAGACAAAACTCTTAAAAAATATCAACTGGACACAACATAGAAAAAGAATCTGGACATCAGAAGAACAAAACACAAGAGGAAGAGGAAAGAGACCTGAAGCAAGCATGTAAAAGGATATTTATACATTTGTGTGGAATTTCCCTGAAGCAAAAGATTTTAGAGATAATTTAAAAACATTTTCCTCATCATGTAGGGTGCAAATTTAGCACTTAGGGTGGTCTTTCCACTTCACCTTGTGCTCCTCTGTGTGGTTGAAGAGAAGGAAGATGGCTGGAACTTGTGGAGGACATTTTAAGGAGCTGGATAAGAACTTTAGGAGTGCAAGAATAACAGGCTTCTGGTCGACAGATTCAGTATCAAATCTCTGCAAAGAAATGTGAAAAAAAAGAGCTTATATCTTTCCTCAACACAAGTCACACTGGATAGAAGATTGACTGACTAAAATATTGGTAGAGCACTACGGCCGCTCCTCACCTGACAGGGCTTCTATAGGCTGATTAGAGGAATGTAGGGTGTTCACAGGGGTCCCCTTGTCCTCAAAGGCGACTCTGTTCCCATCTGGGGCCCCATCACAGTTGATCAAAACCTGATTACAGTCTTCAGCTTCAATGAGAGGTCGAGTCTTGGAGTGGACGTTGAGGTCGATGAGCTCCTCGAAGCTCCACTGGTTGGTCTTCCCGTTGAGCCCTGAAACCAGCCCCACTTTCGCAGAGTCCTGCTCATTCAGGAACTCCGAGCCCTCCACGAGACGGCCTTTAGGACTGGAGAAGCCAGGGGGAGGTGTGAGTAAACAATGTGAGGTATAAGTGTTAGGAGATAGTCTATTGATTTCACATGTTTAAAGAGTTTCACCAAATCTTGGTAACAGTAGGACTGAGCATATGCTATGAGGAAATAAACTGTTGCAATGAATAAATATACTGCACAGCTGTCGTGTGAAACCGTTTTGCATTTTTAGTTTTAAACAGAGCCAGAAGTGGGAAGTGAGGGCTTGTATGTGGTTCACCATTTTCTGAAATAATTTGCAGGGTTTTCAAAAACTCCATTCCCCTAGTAAAAAAAAAACAACTGACACTAGATCAATAAGAGTATGTTTCAGATAAAGATAAACAACATGTTTGTTCATTTTTGTTGGTTTTTTGTTTGTTTTTCTTGAGCAGATCAAAAAGTGAGTTTCCCCTTGGAGGTCAATAACATTTATATCTGTAGAGCTGTGGCCTAAAAGGTTGGAGTAGCGAGTTGTGACTGAAGGGTACTTGAGTACAGCACTCAAACCCCCACTTGCTCCCTGTGTGTTGGACACAGCAGCCCACTGCTCCTGGTCTGCAGTGTGTGATGTGTTCTGAATGTTCAGCTAGTGATGGGTCAAAAGAAGAGGGTAAATTTCAGCGTGTGTTGCATGTCCATATGTAAAATTTATACTGACAAATGAAATGTTTCTTCTTCTATATCCCCAATGCCCCCAAAACCTCAAGAAGTCCCTGATTTTGTTCCCAATTTAATTTAGGTTTTGTTAGAGTCAGTAGGATTTTAAACAGGTATTTTTGAATCGATTTTTAAAAAATAACTAATTGTTCTCCAGTAAAATGAGTGATTTAGTAGGATCTACACCTGGTCTACAACTGCTACAAACAGTCAGTGTACAGCTCTGAATATGTGTGCCAATGTTCAGTTATATGATTAATCTTGTTCTTTTGTAGCCATACCTAACAGCCTGAGTCTCGTCTGTGCTTACGCCATTGTTATTCTCCTTGTCATCCGTCTCTGGTTTTCCATTCACGCTGCCCAGGGGTTCCTCTCGTTGTGCTACAGGCTCACCGGAGGACAGACTGCCCTCATCGGCCTCCATGCCAATTTCACCTGTCTGGGCTACATGAATTAAAGAACAAGATTTGTATGAGGCAAGTCATAAGTCAGACAGAATTATGTAAATCAGGAGATTCCATTAATGTAAAGTATATGCAAACAAATGCAGAGAGCATGGACATGCTTTCATTGTGGTTAATGTGCATGAGACCAAATTCAAAAGTACTTTGATACATTTACATGAGAAAACTTACCCTCAGTTTCACAGCTTATCTGGTCTTCTCCCTCGTCCTCAATGTCCTGTGTGGATTTATCATCATCTCTCTTAGAAGGTAATACAAACAAAATGTCAACATACATTCATAGTAGTGGACTGAACAACTGGACACATGAACTAAATAAATGTGAGCTCACCTTCAAGTCACTTTGGTCCCCTTTTCTTGTTCTCTTCATTATTTCTTCAATTCTCTACAAAAAAAAAGACATGTGATAAATGTTACTGTATCGTCTATTGTGAATTAACGTCATGAAACATCAAACAAAGGAGTTCCCCCTCCTTTCTTTTTCCATGTGTAGATACCTTCTTCCTCTCCATGCGCTCCTGCTGGTTCTGCTGCATGATGCGATCTCTCTCCTGACGGACCTTTTCAGCCTCCTCCTGGGCCTTGGCCTCAGCCTCCTCCCTCTCCTTCTGAAGTTCAGCCTGTTTCTGTGCCTCCTCTTCTGCCAGCCTCAATTGCTCCTCTTCTGCTTTACGAGCGTCTTCCTCCTCTTTGATTTTCCTCTCCTCTGCAAGCTTCTTCTCTTCCTCAAGACGTTTCAGTCGAGCCTCTTCAGCTAAACGTTTCTCTTCTTCTAGTCTAAGCCTAGAAGATGAAACAAAAAAACAGCACATGATATAATACCATACTGACAAATGTACAGGTAGAGCTGAAAAGTGGAATTATAGGGGAATATATAATGTTTCATTAACTAAAACAAACATCATTTCAGTTCAAATTACTCTGAAATTAGTCTCTGTTTTTATTGCTGGGTTTTCCTAAACATTAACAGGCTTAAGTGGAACAGCCAAGCATTTCTGGGTATCACTTAAAATTAATGTGAAACCAGTGTGAGAGCATCAAAACTAAGTGATTTTTTTTCCAGATCTAAGCTTTTCACACAGATATAAAACAGTGCTCTGAAATCATGTGAAATTATATATTTTTTGCAGTCGAACACCCAGCCATGTACCAAGTCTTTGACAAACGTGGGGAGAATGCTGATATTAAAAGACTTTTAACTAAAACTACAGTGTGTTTGACATCTTACTTTCACAAATAAAGGTGAGATCATTTCAAAACCAATGTTTCATGAACATAAAGAACTGTTTGTGTATGGTTTTCACACAAGACAACTTTTCACACCATTAACATTGTTTAGTTTCACTTCACAGCTGCAGTTTAATTAACATTTTGACAGAACCTACATCATTATTTAAGGTAGATGTGTGTCATACCCCCTGTATTTTTGGAATACCCAAAATGATGACTACATATTGATTAAAGCATATAGATATTCAATAAGAAACTTCAAAATGCTCACTTCTCCTCTTCCTCCTTCTGTATCCTCAGCTGCTCCTCTTTCTCTTTCTGCTCGCGCATCAGTCTGCGATTCTCTGCCAGGATCTTGGCTGCTTCAGCAGCAGAGTTTGTGCCTGTGGCGGCCTTAGAGTCTGCAGGAGGAAAAACATACAAAAATATAGAAGCCTTAGTACTGTATGTCCACCCATCACATATTTCTCAACTAAAGCTGAACTGAAGAAAGCATCTATTTTTTTTTTTATTGGTGGTGGTTATTTACAGAATAGAGTTGGCCATTATATTTGAAAGATTTGCTTCTTATTTGTAGTATTATAGAAACACATATGCATGCAAAATAATGTAATAAGCAAATTTTACAGTTAATGTTCAATTCATACATTAATCTGCTCATACATTTTCAATGGACAATGTTTTCCATCTTCCCATGGTGTCAAAACTACTCAGAATTGGTTTGCTGACCATGATGTTATTGTGTTTGATTGGCCAGCCCACTCACCTGACCTGAACCCCATAAAATTTATTTGGTTTGTCAAGAGGAAAATAAGAGACGCCAAGCCCAATAATACAGAAGAGCTGAAGGCTGACACCAAAGCAGCCTGGGCTTCCATAACACCTCAGCAGTCCCACAGGCTCGTCACACCAGGCTGCACTGATGCAGCAAGTTGTGCAAAAGCACTGTGGACTAAGTCTTGAATGCATAAATGAACATCCTTTTCAGAAGTCTGACATTTGTCTATTATAAACCCTCTATTTTATTTATTTTATTTATCTTATGAAATATTATAGTATTTTGAGAAACTGAATTTTATAGGTGTACACTGTAACTATCAAAATTCCAACAAAAAAGGCTTGAAATGTTTTAGTTTGTATAAAAAAATATCTAAAATATAATGATGATATCTTGACAATTTTTTTTCAGAAGCACCTGTAATATTCTACTGCTACCAGGCATTTTGTCTTGCATACATTATTCTGTCCAGTAGGTGGCACCAGCCGTAACTACACTATCTAACAGGATGTGACTCCAGCTGGGAGTTAATAGGTCTCCTGCTCCACTGAGATTTACTGCAAACTGAGCGGCTGCCACGTCTCTCACACAAACAAGAACACAAACAGTAGCCAGTACACTATTAAAATAAATTAAATTATTCTACAAAACCAACTCTGTTGAAGCAGCAATTGTACAATTGTGAATATTGCTAATACTGTACAGCAGTTTTCCAGCTCCAACACATCCTGCTAATTCAGCTAAAATACAAATACAGACTAAACTGGAATAATTATTCTTAATATCCTTGCACATTCAATGGACTGTTTTCCAAAAAAAAAGAAAGGGTTAGAGTCAAAATACTGACTCTAAGCATAAAAACTAGCTCTTTCACTCCCTTAATGCAGGACACCTCTTCAGAATATAATGTACCGTAATATTTAAAAAAAGATACACTGCTGTAACATGGTAGAGAAAGATGTGCTCATTTCTTAAGCGGTGCATGAAGGTAATATTGAGCCTGCATAATTTAGGAGTTTGGATTATAAGAAGATTTATCTTTATCTAGCTGGGGCATCTCCCTCCCTGAAAGCCAGACAGTCTGTAATGCAAACATCCGGTTTGCCAGTTTAACAATCACACTTTGTAAATATTAGCTGTAACTTATTAAAATATGTCAGGTAAGTACAGTTTTTAAAAAAGAGCTGCAAGATATTTAATATAATATGCATTCTAATAAGGTGGAAAAAATACTGAATAATATATATTGCGGATATTGCAATTTTCTGCAAATATTAAGTAGTTAAGTATTTCTCACCATCTTTCTCTTTGGTCTTGCTGGCATCAGAGGATTGTGGAGTCTGGGCAGGACACATTTCCTTGGACTTTGAGTCCCTTTTTCGTAATGTAGGGGGCCCTGTTGGTGTGAGAGCTGGTTTCTGGATAGGTGGGGGTTTGGATGACATTGGTTGGGGAGATGGGGGGCGCTGTTTCATTGCACCAGGTGAGGGTGGGCGTGTCCGGGGATTTTGCCTGCAGAAGAAAATGTCCATGTGGGTGTTGTTATTAAAGCTGAATTTTACATTAAAATATTGTTCATTGAGGCTGTATAGAGTCTTACTTGGCTGCTGGGGATGGAGCCCTCTTGGGAGCTGGATTGGGGGCTGGGGATGGAGAGCGGTTCCGTGTCAAGGTAGATGACGGGGATGGAGGACGTTGTACCCCAGGTAATGTTAACTGCTTGTCCTTCTGTAGTTTCACACAAACATAGAACTTATTTATGACAATCTCTGCACTATGATCATGTGAAGAACTCAAGATCCCTAAAACCACAATTCTCTAAGACAAAATGTCAGTATACAGCAATTATCTGTTTCTGTGTCTCCATCATTTATAAAAAAGGAGGGATCATCAAGTATGACAATTACTCAAGACACTTATTGATTTATGCAATATAATTATTAAGAGATAAAGTAAAAAAATTGGTGAAAAATAATTCCATATATGAGAGAGTAGTGTGTAAAATGAAAACTGAGATAAGATCTTGTGACACAAAGCTGGTGTGAGGCCACACATCAGGTTTAATGAATCTGTTTTTAATGGCAATGTAGCCAATTTTATTTTGCAAATATGACTAAAAAAAAAAAAATAGGCAGCACTGTCCAACTCCAATCAATTTCATACTGGAAGCTGAATAAACAAAAATGGGATCTAAAAGATTTCCTGTATCTATGTAAAGAATGATCTGGTCAGTTTGCCTTAACAAACAGTGTTAGCTTTGGTCAAACACTAGAGAGGACAGCGGAAGGAAAACCAGGACAGTAAACATGCAGTGCGTGCACACTGAAGAACAGCAAGATATTAATGTTCTATTTATGTCAACAGAGCACTGGAGGAGCAACAGTTTATAGATGTCACTGTATGGAACATTGAAAAATGATCCCGAAGGCACACGGGCCAATAACACCCATTTCTTGCATGCATCAAACAACCCGTACTTCTTCGTCACATTCTTTCATGGCTATAAAACTAAAATGTAAAAGTGTATCAGTAATGCTGATAAAGGCAATGGAAAATCATTCCCACTGTCTTTGGGGCAGATGTAACATGGTACAGGCATTATCCTCATCTGACATAAAAGAAGACATAGTTTATCCAAAGTGTCACACGATGCCTGAGTGATAAGCATGTAGCTGAGAATGCCAATTATCTACACACCAATCTGTGCACGTGGAAGGGCAAAGACAAAGAGATGGTGAGAAAAGTCTTTTGACATTAGGCCCTGTGGGTCAGGGTGGGGTCTGCTTTGCATGGCCTGATCGGTCCATAATCAGGTCACTGTGATCCTTTTGTCTCTTGCTATCACAATGAGGCCCTTCACAGTTACAGAGGAGGAGGAGAGGTAGGTTATGAGAAAGAGCCAGGCACTACAGGCAAACAAGTGACAACATCAATGACTGTCTGCAAAGCTGAACGACACAGCCAACCATAATACCACGAGCCAAATATCACAAGACGGAGACATCACTTACTGTGGCACTGAGTGCAACTGTGAAGAAACTAACTTCTAATTCATCAAAGGTCAAACAACAGCTGGAGGAACATCATTTCCCTATGGTTAGCATCCTGCATAACTAATTTGCCAGGCAAATGTAGCTGGATGTGTGCATATAAATCAGAGCCTTGCCATGCACTTTTAGAGAGGTTACTTAAATTCAGGGAAAAAAGTGGATTTTCCATTTTAAAATGAGTCAGGCTGCATGATCTGCATTTTAGTTTTAACTTTCCCCAGCAACCCATGTACCACTTTCAGTCCAATACTTTATGCCTA
The DNA here is from genome assembly GCA_037367295.1 of Apogon hyalosoma. NCBI lineage: Eukaryota > Metazoa > Chordata > Actinopteri > Kurtiformes > Apogonidae > Apogon > Apogon hyalosoma. The sequence continues at coordinate 19,462,186 of JAPQRP010000002.1, forward strand.
ATGATGCAATGAGTCTGTGCACTTATGTTGCGAGATTAGCAAGTGTATTTAAGTTAAATAAGTCACTCTGTCCAAACTCCAAGTGTCTGGTTAATTTACCTGCACTTGCAAGAGTTTTAGTAGGCTGTTATTTGGCTGCAACTGACAAAATAAATGCATCACATCTTTAGACAGCAAAAAATTTTAGCAACTCTATGAGCTGCTTGTGCTGTAGATGTTGGTGTAATGAGTCCCATTTTAAACAGGTGCTTTTCTGAAGCAATATCTTTTATATCATGTTGAGAAGTATAAACATACTTTTGGTTCAAGATGAAACTGTAGTGGACACTGGTATAAATGAGACACACAGGTATTGCAGTTTCTTTTAACTAGTGTTTAAAAATTGTATTATCATCACCCAAAATAAAACTAAAATGTAGGACTTGGTTTCCAAGGCCAAGCCCTCCAGACACTTCGGGAAATCCCTGTTATAGTTGGGTTGTAAATGGTGGAATTTTCCAAGAGGGGAGAAAAAGTGTGATTCAGTTTATGGGTCATGATTCTACTTCAAAGGATCATTATGAGATTTTGGCCAAATTGCACAGCCCTAAGGTGATATAAACTATTCTAATTCAGTGAATATCTCCTTACAGTCCATTAACTGTCTAATTTGTGTAAACACTGAAAAAAATCCTCTGTTTGTACACTATTCTGTACACTGCTCTCTAAATGAAAAAAAAAAACAAAAAAACCAAAAAAAACTAAGTAGTACAGACTAATCCAAACAATAATATTCAGTTCATGCTCCCTGTTACAGTTGTCCGAAACAATGGGGAGATGAGTGAAATTCATTACAAGAATGAGAAAAGGAAGAGGATGAGGGAAAGTAAATCTGGCTAATGCTAAAACAATAAACTCCAAGAAGGAGAGATGGTTGATAAACAGCCAAGCAGAGATGAGTATAAATTAAATGTATGTTAAAGATACTTGCTGACTGAGCATCTGGACAGTTTGACTGTTGACGAAAAGATAACAGCTAACCTGCGACTAATTACCTTAAGGTTTGATCAAGCGTATCACTGTGAGCTGTGTTAGTTTCCTGGCATTGAGAAAGGTTCTTCTAATGTTTAGAAGGGTTTTCGTACAGCAAAATTCTTAGCTGTGATTGGAAAGATTAATGACGTTTGGTGGCTTTTGTCATGTTTGCCTTTGGTTGTGATCATGTACAGATATAAAAATGTAAATGTGTTTGGTCCATGTTTTAGCTACATGACAAAATATTAAGCTGCCATAAATGGGCCTCACCTGTCACAGTGCCTTAAACTGTCTCATTTCACAAAATAATCATTCTGATTAGGTTAGATCTTATCAGGCAGCAATGTAATCTGATAGACTATGTATAAGAAGATGGAAAAGGAGATAAAGACAAAGGTCATTTGATTGTTAGCAAACAATCACTTTTCACAAAACAGTTGTTTATTCAGTGAACTGAGCCACTTTTCTCAATAGCACTCGGGTCAACCTGGTCTCCCTTTGAGACCCCAAGGTTGTGGTATGGTTTCACCTAAAGATTGAAATCTTGGATCTTTAGTTGGAAAATCATTGTACGTGTTCATGAATTTGGGAGTGGACCATCAGAAGGAGAACTGAAGGGGAAGGAAGTTTTAGTACAGTTGTAAAGCTAAAATATCACCATTCTTTTTCAGGGTTTATGTCATCTTTAAAAAAACCTTCAGGAAAAGTTTTAGCTGACAACAAAAATTATAATTAAAAAATTAATAATTTGTCAGCTATGGAAATGTTTTAACACGTTACAATTATTTTTTAAATCTTTACCAGAAAAATGTAAAGACACAATAAAAGATATCAATTTCCTTTGATGGTAATGTACAGGAAGATTGAGGATTTACAAATAGCAAAACAATTGCTAGATGGACTAACTTTACTGCCTTCTCTCTCTCTCTTTGGTTGGAATATAATCAGATAAACCAGATATAAAGCAAACCCAGCTTCTGGTACCTCAATCATTACATGACTATTGAGATTGATAGGGAGCTGTAAAATTATTCATTATTACTGTTCAGTCCCAGTTTGCTAACAGGTCCTGGAACAAAGACAGTCCTTTAGAGATTTATGCTTTATCACAGTGTTAATAAAAGAACTTTAACATTGGAAGACCTACTCTGAACAGTATGACTCAAAATAACAACAATTTAAATAGTGCAACCAAAGTACACATTTCCTCTTATGAAAATCTGATTAGAACAGCTCTGTAAAATGTAAAATGAAATGCTCTTACCAACGAAGGGTCGAGTGCTCCATCAGCGGAAACAGACGTGGTCATGCCGCTCTTCTGCCGGTCGATGCTACGGCTCCGCACGGGTCCACGTGGTGGATGCAGGGGGCTGGCAGAGGCTGAGCGAGGACATAGGTGACACTCTGGTAAAGGATACAGTCATCGCGGGGCCAGAGGAGCACAACCAATGGGAGGCGTGATAAGCGGCCAAGTTGGGGCAGCAAAGCAGCAAAGAGCAACAGGAGAGACGAGAATGGAGAAAAGGGTGTAGAAGGAAAGGAGGGGAATGAGAGTGGGGAAGGAAAGAACAAGGGGGAGTGTAGAAAGGTTGAAGGAATTTTGAAGGATAATTTTGTGAGGGGACAAGAGCACAAAAAGACAGCAATTTGTTAGATATAGCACTATATGCAGGCAACAGCTTGATTTCTGAAGCTCTGATTGGGCTGGAGATTATTGGAGACATGAGAGCAGAGAGCCATACGTCACACACAAACCCCTGACCCCCACAGAGGTGACAAAGCTCCTGGGCACAACACCTAAACACCATGCATCACACCACAAACTCTGCACAAACTCCACCAACACAACAACACAACAAACACCAACAATGCACAAACATTTCACACAGTACTCCCATTTGTATTAGTATACTCAACACACAATGACTGTTGCTGGTGTATCTTGAGTCTATTTACAATGATAAATGAAAGGAATCTTCAGTTTTCTTGCTCTAGTACTGTAACTGTAATTATAACATTGACTGTGGTTCAAAGAAAAACACTAATTGTCAAGCAGTGTAGAATTGAACAAAAACAATACATGGTAGAGGAAGCAGTGCCCATCTGCGCTGTATGTAAACAAGTAACTTATCTCACTTCTGTTGATAATGCTAAGGAACTGTAACCTCAATCCCATTGACAACAATGGGTAAAAAGCAGTGCCTTTAGCTCAAGGGCATCACAGTCAAACTAATGAGGGGAAATAGTGTTGTCCACTGGCTACAAGCTTGCTGTGTCAGATTGAGGGATTAGCCATGATAATCCTGAGACGTGGAGAACTCTCCCTGCCACAGCCTCATCGCAAATGTTTTCTGTAACTCTTTCAGACAGCATAATGAGCAGCTACAATAATAACAATAAAAATGACACTGCCATAAGATACAGCTCCTCCTAATATGGACGTGTCATGTTTCTGCTGGGGCTTTACTTAGATCTATAGCAACTAATGGCTTTCTAATGGCCGGTCAATAACCACTGAAACCTGACAACAACAATAGCACACAGTAGCAGTCAGTGCATCACAGTCTGTTTTTCTAACCTAAAAGACATATATTAAACAAGAAAAAAGCAGCATTAATTTTTAAAATTCAACAAAGGTCATGCATGCTGAGTCAAGGACAATGTACATCTTACTGCACACATTGACTGCATTGTGATTATAGTTTACAACCAAGTATTTCTTCTTTCAACACTTCAGGTGTGCTTGAGTAAGGTGGGGAGCCATAAAAACACAGATGGGTGCAAGACATATATATATATATATATATATATATAAATTATGGTACCTACTAGTCGACACTGGTGTACAAGTACTCAGCACTGTGGTCTCACTACTGGAACACACGCAATGGCCCTAGAGACTCATTCTGACGTAACAAGAACCAACAGGTAAGCAGCTTATAGCAAATCTCCAAGCATGGACCCTGAGGCTCCTTAGACATAGAGAAATGCTCCCGGCCAAGTCAGCGCAACTCAGCTCCACACAAAACAGCCAATTGTGTCAAGTGTGAGAATGCACGTGAGCTCGAGCTGTGCGTGTGTCAATATTTACTGAGAAACTGTGATCAGTCATGAGTGTCCTTCAGTTCAAATGCACATAGGCATAAAAAATGACCATTATAAGAGCAGCTTTAAACCAAAGAGTCAATTTCCTGCCCACCAGAAGGCCAATTTCCATTTCAGAATGTTTTTTCCAAAAGCACAAGGGTCTTCAGCAGGGCAATGACATGGGCACAGATCTAGGGAAGTGATACTGTGTTTAACCAAGTTCACTGTCTCTAACAAATCGAGGGGTTCTATGGAGGACCAGGGTCTGTGTCTGGCCATCCTTCGTCTCTGTCAGGGTCTCCTATGTGGAGGTTACCTGGAGCATTTGTTCCTTCAGCGGACAGGGCGGCGGCACTCTTGCTCCTAGCTAGTGAGGCCTGGGTGGGGGTGAGCAGGCGACTAAGGACCCCTCCATCCACTGTGCTGGACGGTGGCCTGCGAGCTACACGGCCAAAAAAATTACCCGAAAAAAGTGGAGAGTAATAGGTCCAAGAAAGAGAGAGTGGGCGAGGATGGGGAATGACAAAACAAAGAAGGGAGGAAATGGGGGGGAGTCAGTGAAGTTCAGAAAGGTCACCATGTGATTTAACCAACATGAGATTCAACATGAAACACCAAAGGTTATGTCTTAATAATCTTTCATGGGCTCCTTGTCAAATAATGCAGTTATTGTTTTTTAAAGAAACATGTTACTGTTAAAGAAAGCAATTATAGGATGCCATGGAAGAGGACTGAGACACACCAAAGACTGATTGTCAAGTAAATGAAAATCAGCTAGAGGTGAAGTAGACAGTGAGGTCAAATCAATGGTTCCTTGAGGCTTTAGAGAGGTGTGCTGATGGGAAAAAACAAACCATTAGTGAAATTCAAAGACAACAGAGGACTACTGCTGGGTAGAAAGAAGAGGAGGGAAACTAACCAAAGGATAAAGTGAAAGCATAAGTGACTATTGTCAGGCAAGTGTTCTTTAGTTCTACTGTGCAAAATAAATTATTTTTCATTTAATTTTGAATTAAGACATAGAATCATAATATTGCTCTAACACACAACCTAAGGATTGAGAAGTGAATCACCTTGTTAATGAAAGCTTTATTGTGAAAATTAATTTCACAGGAGAAACAAAGAGCACTTGCTTCTATGAAATGGACTAATTAACCATTCCCCATTTAGGCCGGTGCTGCTAACCGTCAAAATCCTTGCAAAAAAAAAAAGTGTTAAGTCCTGATAAGTTGCTTTTGCCATATATCCGTAAATATTGGCTCAAAAGAGGGGGCTGCAAAGTCAGAACCCCCCTTACTGAGAAGACATCTGTTGCAGACAGACTTGTTTTATGTTAGCTGTTGAGTGTTAGTCCCTGCGGCGTGAGAGCAAGATTTGCTGCCCTGCATTCAGGTATTAGGAATCTGGGTTATTAGTCTGTAGGAGAATAGTTTGGTCTAGATAACTTAAAAATTAATTGGAGACAAGAAGTGCAAACTCAGTGTGAATGATTACTGCTACTGTTATACTACCAAAAAAAAGAACAAAACAGATACAGGTATGCGTTTACAGGACAGGAACACTTTTTACAACCCTATACCAACAAACATATAGCTTAAAGACAAAGTTATTAATGACAAGATAACACTGCAGTGAGATCCTGTGGCCAAATCTGCACTTGGGAAGTGTTAATGATGGGATGGCACTGATGTACACCAAACTCAAGTGTGAGCCCAGCAACTTAAATCCAGCTATGACGACATCTGGGAGGGAGAAAACAATCAACACTTTGTGACGAAAACAACACCACACTGTATTAGTACACACAATAAAACAATTGCTGCATTGACACTTCGAATGAGCAACGATAACCAGGTTAAAACAAGATTAGCTGCAAGTGAAACAGTGCAAACATGAGGTGGTAGGCTATGACAGAACGGTTAAGGCACACAGAACACATGGCACAGTTTTGCTAGTCAATTACAGACAAAGGGCAGTATAGAGAAATCAAGCGGTTTGCCTAAGGAGTAATTCAGAGGTTAAAGACCTCAAAGCTGGTAAGAAGGCAGAAAAAGACAAACTGGTGAGTTGGAAGACCCGTACAGCTCTGTGAATCTGAATGGTCAAATGAAAATGTTAACCCCTCAGCCTTCGCAGTTTTGTCAGTGGCTTAAAATAGTGCAGCCTCAACAGGAGTAAGCTGTTAACATCAGAATAACATGCTTGTTATTCAAAGACAGAGGCCAATGCAAGACAGATAGCAGCACGAAAGAATGACTGCAGATTGTTCATGCTAGCCACCTTGGTCATCCGTTGTCCCTTTATCAGGTTTGGCAGGGGGCTGTGATCTGCTCACACTGATTCGTGTGAGGGAGGAACTCCTCTTCTTCATGGAACGGCCTATGAACATGAGAGCGCTGTTATAGCTAACCAGGCACCAGGAGAGAGTAAATAAGGAATCCCTGAAGAAAGTTTGCAAGTCATGTGCACTTAAATTGGCTTTATGCGAGTCAGCAGGCTCTATTTAAGAGCAGCTAATGTACTAATTTATGAGCTGATGCTAAAATTCAGAAACTCATCCAACAGCCTATTGACCTGTACCAGTCCATAACTGTAGCATTAACTTTGATAGATTTCTGTGTTCTACTATTAGAATATAAAAAGCCAAGCTGCCATAACTGTCAGCGCTTAGCATACAGTTCAATTTAATGGAACTGATAAAACATTTTATCTATTAATTTGGTGCGTTTGCATGGTACACTATTTTGCCACTTAGGTAAAGTGTTGCACATGGAGAAGGAATCTTCTGCACCTGTCTGATCCACCTGAAGCTTTTTGGTGTCTTCTTTAGTGGCCTGAGCAGCATTGCCATTGCTAGGCAACCGGTTACAAGATGAACTCCTTGGTTTAACACCTGAGAGACAATGATGAAACACCCAACAGTGAAGTTACTCAATCTTTTGAAGAATCTCTTTTGAAAATTTTTTCATCTTTGATAATTGGTATAATCACAAATTATCAAAGATGGTCATAAATATTGAGAAATCAGAAATTAAATAAAGAAAAAAGTGACCTTGACAGTCCATACAAGCTGTGGAGGAATATGAATCAATAGATTGTGCCGATTGCTTTTTCCTGCAAAATTACATAAACTGTGAATCAGCAGCAATTTAGAACAGTGACAGACTTGTATACTTGAGTACTTAATTAACAAATCACTGTCTGGTACCCCTTGTGATTGTGAAACTTTAATTCAGTGTGCTTTAACTAGATGCATAATGAAAATATGCAGCAGAATGGAGAGCTCATGCTAATTTATCATTGGCTGGAGCCAGAAACAGAACTAAAATATTCTTCTTTTACCAGAGAGTTTGTGCTCCAGTGAGCCTGTGTGAAAACCCTGGATATGAAGAAAAAAAAGGGAGGTTTACATGAGGATACAGATATCTCAGCAGTAATGAGTTGGTTCCAGGCCACGGTTGCCTAGAAGTTCTGGCTACATAAATCATCCCAAAAAACATTTACCTGGCTTATAAAGATATTGTCTATAACATATTTTTCTCAAGAAAGTGCTGGAATGCAGGGAGGGAAAGGACAACAGAACAGAGGGAAGGGAAAAGGAAGTAGAGGAGGATGTGAGGGGAGGGGAGGGATGGGGAAGGAGAGGAGACTTACTTTTGTCAGGAGACCTGAGGGTGGCAGAGGAGGAGGATAGGCGTTTGCTGATACCAGCCTCGGACGGCTGTTTCAGGTTCATGGTGGATGTGGAGCGCTTGTCCACTAAGAGGGAGGGGGAAAGACAAACATGGGAGGCGGGGTTTACACTGGAGGCTGGACAGTGGGGAAGGGCATTTGGGTGTGCACAGTGGGAACACAAGGTTTGCCAAGACCCAAACACTCCTGATATACAGAGGGTAATGTGTTTTCTAATGTGAGGAGTTCACATTTAGCATGTACAAGATGTATTTGTAGTCATATACCAGGTTTAAGAACTGTATTTCCTCAAATAAAAACAGTTGACATTTATAACAGGGATCCCCTGATTGTCAAGGTGATCAAATAAGGACTGGTCCTCAAATACAGGCCAAGGAAAAATCACGAGTGGGCAAATGCCTTGTTATGCATAATATACATTTGCACTGCTGTAATTTCATAGATTAAACACAAAACTATTTTTAAACCTTTTATGTTCTGGACTATTCATCAAAAAGGTTATTGTTGAATTTTAGTCCTTGCGAGTTTTATGAAAACCTTAATGTGTCATATGTTTCATAATTCCAAGCGGCATATGGGCACTTGCCATTTTTCAATAAATTGTCCACTACACAATAAATGTCACAATAAAAGCCTTCTTAAGAAGGAGGTGTTGGGGTAAGTCTAATGCAGTAAATAAATAGGGCAAATGAGAACATAAAAGCAAGACTTAATACTAAAACATGACAAATTATGTTCATCATGATAATACAAATCTATTTCAAATAAAAGCATGTGACCTTCTACAGCTGACATAAATAAAGGCCCTGATCACTACTTGAGGAAATACAGAGAGATGCATCTTCTGACAAAACACAGCAAAGTCACTGTGGTTTCAGTCGGTGACTGTGGTTAGTAATGAGAACAGTAACATTGCAAGGTCTTTGCCCATGAATCCTAATGTTGTATTAGAACAGTTGTTTATGTGTTGTTTACTTTCCCATGCAAAGTCACACACCTGACGTGGAAGTGCTTGAAAGTGTACATGAGTGAAAAACATAAGGCCATTTTTAGACTATTCACCCAGCCCAAAGCACATTCAGAGCACATGCCTCGTGAAAAACACCGTTAGTGACTTTGACTGCAGGAAGGAGATGGTCGGGTAGAAGTTTATGTGAGGGAACAGTAGGTCATCAAGCTATCTCAAGTGCCAAGGCCAGTCCATATTATAAACAAAAAAAACCTTGTCGACTCCTCGGTGGCTTTTCTGGTGAGGCAGGGGAGACTACTATAGCTACTGGAGATGCAGCGCTGGCATCAGAGTCTCCTGTGGAAAAACAAAGCTCTCAGGGAGGAGCACTATAAGGTAGATGTAGTGTATATCTACACCTTTGGAAAGAAAAGCAAGAGGATGCTGCTACTGGCTTGTAGCCATCTACATTTTCTTGACAGCTGTGGTTTAATAAACAATACATAAGTGGTGGTAAACATTTGCAGTTTACCCACCCAATTAGCTAATACCTTGATTATATGAACAAAGAACTACTGTGTCCTGAAATTACAAACTGCATACTTCCTCATTGTGGTTTTTGGCTTATTGTAAAAATTTTCATTAGTGGAAGTAAGAGCTGGACAATATGTCAAATTAATTTAAATATTTTACAAATTGTTTGCATATTATGCATAAAGTCTATGTTATGAAAATCTTTTTACTACAAGTGTACAGAAGCTTATTTTGGTTCAAACATAATCTGTAGATGAGGGTTACATTAGCTATCATGAATCTACACAGCTAATTATTAACATTATAGGCATACTGGCAGCAGGTCAAAAGGAAGACTCTGACAATGGGCACACTGAATAAAGATAATGTAGTCTTATAAACTACAATCTTGTTTGTATTTGTTGACCTGATGGCTTGTCTTTGATTATAATGAACGTGGGGGAAGGGTCCTCTACCTGTTCGCCCATCCGAGTCTGTGGACAGTCCTCCCCAGGACCATCTTTTCTGTCTCTGCTCCACTCGCTGGCTACGCTCTAGTGTCCTCCTCATCACCGCCTCATAGTGCTCCTGGAGGATGACCAAGGGAGGAAGAACAACAGTCAATTATACTGCAGCAGATTAACTTTCACCACTGAAAAAAACAAGAAAGCAAGCCCTTAAAAAGTCTGAATAATTTTAATCTGTTGGTCATTTCATAAATCCAGGCATACGTTTATACAGTATGAAGTCAAAAGAACCAAATCCCTGAACACAAGCACTTCCTTGAGACATATGGTATTGACTATAGCTGTGTCTACCTTTTCCTCTTCCTGTTTCTGCTTCCTCTTCTCCTCTACAGCCAAACGTTTCTGCTCCTCCTTCCTTCTTTGTTCCTCAACCTTTCTCTGACGCTCCTCCATCTGTCGTTCCACTTGTAACTTGGATTTACGTTCCCGCTCCATGATCTGCGATTCTCGCAAAGCTGATTTCGCATACAGTGAGGGTACGCATGAACAAAAATGTTACATGGTGTTTTGTCTTATAGGTATGAAATACTCAATAAGGTATAGCTGTTCTCATTTTTTTCAATTCAACAGGAATTTTGGAAAAACTCTCCCCCTTACCCTGCTGTTTATCTGCTTCCTCTCGCCGTTCTCTTGCCACTCGCAGTTTGTCGTCTATTCTTAGAGAGGCGCCGTCAATTACTGCAAAAATATAGATTTTATTTCCAAAATTGTTAAGAGAACATTGCCTGGATTACATCGGTACACTCTGTAACAAGGGTTTAGCATCAGCCAGACAGATGTGTGACTCATTAATGAGCTTTGTCAACTGTTACGGTAATAAGATGATGACTAAGGGCTACCTGCACTAAATCCTGCAGTAAGAGGGTTGTGGAAGGGGATTGTGTTGCAGCAAATGGTTGAGATTATGGAAGACAACAGAGCAGTGACAAGGCAGTATCTGCGATGGCCAGTCTGTTTGTGTATCAAGGTGTGGTGTCATTTACCTGGCTTAGACCCCTGAGGTTTAGCTGGTGTTGTGTTGGTTATAGGTCCTGGACTGTTGCCTGCCAGGCTTCGCCGCTCCTCGGCTTGGGCCTGTGCAGCTGCAGCTGTTTGCACAAAAACACAGTTTGTATAATTTAGCACATTATTTCAAATCCAACAAGGCAGATTTATCAAATCACATTAGAGACAGTTGTGGTACTACAAACTAATCATGTTAAAATGAAGCATTTCACTCTGTGCTTTATTTGCTCTCCATAGGAATGCCAGTTCTAGAATGATCCAACGGATTTGAAACTACAGAACAATCCAGCTATTCAGCCATCTGACATAACCCCCGCTCATGGTCAACCCTGTAGCCAGCTATACACTGCTTTCTGTCACAAGCTGAGACGAATGGGCTGCTATGAGAACCATGTCTGGAATCAAACCCTTGTGAGCTTCCTGGAATACAGCTCATGTCAACAATGTTCCCCAAAGACAATACTAAATAAGATAAAAATACAGACAATTTAACCAAGAACAAAGTGCATCTGAATGATTTTTAGCATCTTTCCTGAAGAAAGAACTACAAAAATCAACAAATAGTAATTACAGTCATGTTGGTCTCTTTTGACCCCATCAGAGAAGTTTTATAAAAAACACATCAGCCTCCTGGTCACAGGTTCAACTGTGTTCTCTTCAGCCATCAAATTTCACAAGAAAACTGCAGTTAAGAGAACCAGGGGGCAGGAAGGAAGGAAGGAAACAGTGAGGATGTGATCAAGCATTATTAACACTGATTTCAGCCTTATCCTTGGTCTCTTTCCTTCAGTGTCAGTCTGTATTCACAATCGCTGACTAAGTGCTGAAAACACTGTTAGTCATGTGATATTCACATTATTGATGAACACAGGGTGGTCAACTGTGCTCTGAAAACACTCCTTCTCAACTGCTGATATATATATATATATATATATATATATATATATATATACACACACATAATTTTTTTTAAATCAAAATAACTAATAAATGATTCTCATTTGTTGTGCTTCAAATCCAATGTCTGCAAAACAACACAGTTCAATTAATATCAACATTTTGATTTATACACGCAAATATGGAAATTCTTCACTAAAAAGCAGAACTCTAACATGCCATCACGACAGATATTTTCATTACGGATGATAATATTCTACTGGAGTTTATGTATTACGAAATGACAAAAAATGAAAATAAACTGAAACAAGCTTACACAAATTGTTTGGATGCCTGCAATTCTTATACATGTAGAGATTTATAAAGGATAAATATTATTGGCACTGGCACTGAAGATGGTTTCTCAAAATGCAGCAGCACATGCATGTCTTACAGGTATGGAATCATACACTCATCTACCTTTCTCTCTGTGAAGCAAAAAGTAACAGAACCTTCACCAATGAGGTGCCGTTCTCTCATTCTTTCCTAGAGCCCATGAAAGAAATGGCTTATATATTTATACAGGGACTGTGAAGACGTGAAAAGCAGGATACACTATTGTGCTACAAATCTGGGTTATTTTAATGACTGAATATAATTAATTAAGACACCCTAAGATGCCGTACATGTACATACTGTCTGATTGATATGTTAAGACAGCAGCAGAATGTCCAGGAACCAGACAAAAATCCTAATTCTACAAGACTTGTAGGCCTATAATATGTGGGTCTCTGGTGATTTGGAAATTAACCCTCAACATCTGCATTTCACAGGATAAGCGAAGTGTGTTTTTTACTCATATTTACTGACATTATTCCCTGGTTCAAAAGCAGACTTTTTTCAGGGACTATCTTTGATCCATCTTGACATAAACCTCTTGAATTTCCACGTAAAATGCTTTGGAAACTTTCATTCATCATCACCTGCCAGCCTCCATTGTCCATGACCATGAAATAGTCTGAATAAATGCAAAAAAGAAACAAAAAAAGTGTTGCAAATAACACAAAATCAGAGATTTCAATACAGGAGTATTAATATCATAGGACTTGTGTGTCTACTAAAACAGGAAAGGTAGTTTGTGGTAGAATTTTTTCTAAATTACCGACATGGTTAATTCACACAGAGTTTACATCACACATTATCAGAGGTCCTTCGGTAATACTAGTCGGTGGCAGAAATAATCAGCTGTGTATTTAACACTTGTATTCTACAATAGCGTCAATGCTCTATCAAGTAAGATTATAAAAAGGTAGAAGTCTGCAGGTAGGCTAATTCCCAGTACAAATTTACAGGTCTCTACTTTTTAACCCTCCTTTGAAAGCAAGACAGGCTGTAATTTTGGTGGATTTTTATCAAAACATGAATCCTTAACTTTTAAGATAGGATCGTTACAACAACAGTCACTAATTTTGTGTGTTATTGTGGGGATGGTTCATGTAACAAAGAATATAGCAACAGGGAAACTGTCCTGGTTCAAACTAACAGGTTGTACATCTTGTATTTAGGTGATAGAATACAGTATATGTTAACAGTCTATTACAGTATAGCTTACATAAGTCATTTGTATATGGATTTCACCTATTCACAACAAAGATGTTCTCTATAGCTCAAGAGAATAAACAGCCTAATAAAAAAGCCATAGTGGGCTGAGTGAGCCAATCTACAGACGGAGAAGCGATACAATTCATTCCAAAGGTGAAACACTCTGACCTTAAAATGTAAAAAGATATCTGTTGGGGAATCCTAATGGCTGAATGATCTAATGACCAGATCATGTAACACTAATGTCCTTGCTGTGAATGTAAGGACCTTTGTCTCACATCACTTCTCACCAGCTTCTGGTGCTTCTGTCTCCCTGCCTTCAAATATCTGAAGCAAAAATTATGTAAGTGGGTAAACAGGATGAATAAATGGATGCTGTGTCACAGGGTAACTGTTGCTAAGTGATGCAAGAAGAGTTGATGCTAGATGATAAGTGTTTCTGAAGCTAAATTAAAGTACTTAACAAAGACAGCTTTGGATGTTTATTCAACAGACTAACAGTCTGCTCATAACTAAACTATTATTTACCCCCGCATTTGTTTTTAATCAACAGTATCACTTCACAAAAGGAAATGATGACTGGCTGCAAGTAATGATTATGTTCAGTGTTGATTCATTTGCTACAAAGAAGCTGAAATCAGACAAAATAGTCTTTTAGACCACCTATAATTATCAAAATGGTTGACTAATTTAGTAGTTGACAAGCCATTGATTAAACTGATTAAATAAAATAGCTCTATTCAAAAAGTATCCAGCTGCACAAAAATACAGTGAAAAATTTGGTGCAAAAACACTCTGTTTCAGTTGCATTAACATGACATACAACCTATCTTAAACTGGCAAACTGAATTCTTTGGTTTTGCCACAGGGAGGTAAAAGCAGATAAGAGAGAAAATGAAATGAACACATTCTCCAGTGACACACACATTCATGTGCTGATTAAGGTGCTTTTATGAAGTGGGTGAAGAGACCCTGTTTTCCCAACAGACTGCAAGAGAGCCAGGTGTGCTCATAGACATGAAAAACGCCAATCAGTAGAGCCGTCTCATCACCATGGTGATATACACACATTAACATACATTACTACTGCTCAGTCAACCACAAACTTAGTTAAATGTTTTAGGACATTAGAGGCACCAAAACACACAAACCTGAACACTATTTCTACACCAAACAAAAATTCCACCTGAGCTTAGTGAGCTGCTCAATGAAATACTGAGTTAGGAGATGGTGGTGGGCAAAATATAAAACTAAAACTAGGCTTACACCGTCAGAAGCAACGACTTAGGGGTATATCCCTGAATGCCCCCAATCCTTAATTATGTCATGATGTGAGGCATCCCCAAGTCATGACCTTTCATTTGCTCTTGATTTTAAGTCAATCAGACAAATAGTTCCAGAGATATGAACAAAAGAGTGTTTAGTGATTTTAAACTTTTGAGTGGCCCCTTGTGGGCAATCTAGAAATGGTAAATCGTCCAAAATCAAATCAGTTCTTCCTCTCCATGATATTCATTGATATGGAAAACATGGAATTTCTAAACCGAATATCTTTCAAGTTACCACGTTAACACAAAGGATATCCGCCGGCGGTGGAGCCGGCAGGGGCAGTCGGGCCAAAAACATAATATCCCCGACACTCCGTTCGGGGATATAATTATCTAAAGTTCAGTTCCTGAGCTCTAAAAACTCAAATATTGTGATTAGGGCGCAATTAATGATAATTTTGACAATTGATTAATCTGTAGATTATTTTAATAACTAATCGATTCATCAGATAAACACAAAAGAATCAATTCTCAAAGATCGGCATTTAGGCTAACCCAAAGCAATATAGGCTGCAGACAAGTCACTAATGATTACATCCCTGCAATGGCTTTAGGTATAGTTAGCGAGCACTAGCCCACTACCTAGACTTGTTACAGCTAGAGACTAGCAATCTACAGTCTTCAGCCAGCTCCAGTTATAGTCTATCAAACTAGTGTTGTATGTATTCGTTCCAGTCAATGATGGGTAACCTTAGTCTGGTGGCCTGATAAATGGAGATGGATGAAAATGTTATAATTACGACAGTGTCTAACTAGCTAGCGAGCTAAAGTAATCACGACCCGTAGGCTATCTTAAGCTAGGTTTACATTATGTTCGCGGTGGCCATGGCAACCCCATTTCTTTGAAACATAGTGGGAAGTGGGATTTTGACCATTTTTTCTCCATATTCAAGTTTTGTTACATAAACAGTGCACTAAATTTTGGGCAAACAGGGCTGCCGTGGCACCACAACAATAATGTACACCTAGCTTTAATAATCTGGCCCAGCATCCGAAGCCTCAGCCATGCTGCTCTGTGTTTTCCTCTGTTACACTACACTGTGTGGGGACATGCCTCAATACTAATGTGCTCAAGACCAAACAAATCGACTGCCAAATTTGTTGCCAACTCTTTTAAGAATCGATTTGGATCAATTTAATCGATTCATTCTTGTAGCACTAATTGTGATGCTAAAGTAAATAATATTAGGTTGTGGAGTTTTTAGAAAAAAATTAGATCACACCACCTCGCTCATGTATTGACTGATTTTTTTGTAGACAAAATGTAAAGCTGCCGAGTTTGATGAAAAAAAAAAAAAAGAAATTGAGAGAAAGGTACATCTACAGTACATGTGTGTGAAATCTGAAACTAATTGGGTAAATAGGGTCCAAGAAATCAAACAAAAATCCCGGATGGAATTCCTGGTATATCTAGCCTATATCTATCTCTAAAAACTGACCACCCAAGGGGTTGATGAGCCACAAGCATAGAATTTAACTTTTTGCTTTAATACTTAAAACACTTTTCCAGACTTTACTAAAGATATGCAATACTTGGGCAGGAACACTACCATTAAGAGGAATTCTGTCTCTCCATGAGGTAGCCTAAAACATAAATCTCCTTCCACCTAAAATAAAAATTAGCCATCTCCTAAAAAAAAAGACAGTGTCTATGCTTACCATTTTGACCAATCGACTAATTGATTATTTGTACATGTCCCTAATCACCACAGAACTCAAAACAATGGTGAACTGGCCTGCATCCATTTCACTTCTTTTACAGAGTGAATAGTCATGTGACCACACAATGCACACATTTCACTGCCTGCATAGAGATGAATAAGTCTTTTCTTCATTATAAAAAGACAGTTAACAGAGAATAGGTTGTCACATTCACGGATGCAAATTAATAACTCAAACTGCAGCATTTTCTGCTCACAGAACTGTACTGGATCATCACCAAATGATTAATCACATGAAACTGGCAGATTAACTGATTTTTAAATAAGCTGTTAGTGGGCAGTGAATTCAGACTTTGACATCCACATTAAAGGAAAAATAATGCGACTGTGTTAATGTTACATACTAATTTTAGCAAGATCTTTCAGCCATTAGAGTAGCAGATAATGCTGAAAAGGCTGGAAAAATAATCTGACTGCAGCAGATAAACATATTGATTAAATGTGGCCTAGCCTTCAGGCTGCTGGCTTATTATGGCAGCAGTAAAGACCACCAGGGGGTTTCTGGTGACCCTACTTTGCAGGCCAGACAGACAAGCACTCACAGGAAACAGGCCAGTCTGCATCGCATCATGACACTTCTGGCTGAATGTTAACGCTGATCAAATGCTAGTCCTCTAAATAACAAGCAAGATCTTTATTTTTGGGCAACCTCCTTCACATCACGGGAAACAGACAACATGGCTGAAAGGAGTTCAATCCATGGATTTTGTCTTTTTCACCCCTCTATCCAACTGCAGTTTTTACTTTGACTTGCAGCATGAGACAGCGGAGTAGCTTGCTGCACAGGAAGTGTTTGAAGTATTTAATACCAGGGTGGACCCTTTGTCACACAGCACTAAGACACTAAAACACTATAGTAACATGTAACACCACTAGCTTTTTCCATGGCCAATTTTCTCTTAGAATAACAGCAATGGTTATATATTAAACATGACCTCCTATTAGTGGCTCAACATTTCAGGTCCTCAGATAACAGCTGATGCATGCTTACACACATGCACACACACGCATGCACAAACACACCAAATCTTCTATGGGATTACTCAGACCTTACATGCAAAGGTAAGCCTCAGCTATTTGAAGTACTAGTACGATAATGATGGCACATGCTAGTTTTTTGGGGAGTGTTTTTGTCCAGGTAGTCCTCAATCTCTTGTTGAGAAGAATTTTTGGCTAAGCTACTCTCAAACCTTTTTATTTTATGTAAGTTATTAGAGAATAAAACTTACCCTGGGAATTTGCACCTGGTCTGAAATTGGAAATTATTTTTGACCCATATAATGGCAAAACTGATGGGACACCTACATAGCTGTGTCTGCAAATGCAGCTATATTGCATCCAAGCATTTTTAGCATAAAATTAAAGACAATGCAGAAGAAGCTAAATTAAATAATGTTCATATTATACATTAAATTAACACAAACACATCACAAATGAGTAAAACTGTATTGATGACACAATGACAAATGTATAGTATAAAGAAATGATCATGTTTGCTATTCAAATCTCTGCTGCAAGTGTACACACTGTAATATCATTCAATGCAAAACACTGAATTCAAACAGGGCTGGGACATTAGTGGTAGGAGACTTCTAAGTGGACACATCCAAGAAACTTAAATGTTAACATTGAGGTTGGTCCATTTCCTCCTTTGGTTAAATCCAACCAGCTCAAAAATATTTCTCATGCTTGTGATTCTGCAGCAGCAATTGCTGAGCCAGGATCAGTATAACCTTGCAGTGTGACTTGCAGTAGTGTGATTTCCCTTCATAATAGTAGGGTGCATTTTCTTCTTGCTCACATTCTTGTGGAAATGACCATGCATACGAGCTAGATTCCTGACATGATTTTATTATTCTCAAGCAACAGCGTTGACTGAAGGATGGGTAAATCTCTGCCATGAGTGGTTAGAAATGCTTGTAATGTGCTTATTTTTTGTTTGTTTGTGTTTTATTACTTAGTACAAAGTCCAAAATCTCACATTTCTTCAAACTTTGTGGATATTTTCATAAACCCACAAAGTTGGGGTGGATGTAAATTCCAGATTAAAAATACTGAATGGAAAAGTTAAGGGAAACAGGAAGAAGACCGGCACTAAATACGTCCCAGTTGTTGCCAGGGGTAAAACATGCCTACACCCACACGGGGTATGCAGAAAACTCCCTCTTACCCTAAAACACAAAAATCTGTCATCAACTGCAGCCCAAGTCAAAACAAACTGGGCATTCATGATCGCAAATGCAGACATCGTAAACATTCATGTCTTCAGGTTTAGAAGGGCCAGCTGAGGCATGGATGAAAAGACCCAATATAGTAGATGGACACTGCTTCTGCAGTCAGTCTGTGGATTCCTAGTTTTTAAAGCATAATGTGCTCTTTGCTTGATAAAATTGTGAAACATGGCTGGTTGCCCAACAAAACTCTTATCATTGCAGCAAGACATTCAGATATGCAGGTATGCATCCTGTCCTATTGTATCCTATCACAAGTCTGAGTCTGACACTGGCTTTATCTAAAATTCAGGTCAGACATTGTTATAGTTACCCTCATTGGGCAGTGGAGGGGGTTATGCCATATGTCGACAAAAGAGCACAACCGACAACCGATGTATACAGTAGAAAAAGAACACTTTGACACACTTTGCATGAAAGAAAAAGGGTTCGGGGCAGGGAGTAGTAAGTTAATTTACTGCTTAAAAAAAAAAAAGGTGATCAGTTGCTTGTTAGCGTTTCAACAGTTCAAACTCACACCACTGACACCCTAAAACTACAAAAAACATAAGCAGAAAAAGCAGCTTCCTCAAACTGTTCCTGACAGGAAAAGCAGATGATCACTTTTACCTTAATCTTCAAGTGGAGATCTAAAGCAAGCGTTACACGACTGTCGGTAAAAAGCACTTGGCACATTTTCATAACCAATTACAGAGACTTGTCTGTTTAGTTTCAGTATTTCACGGTGGCAGTTTCTTGTTATGCTGCATACTTTAAATAAAATGGCAAAGAAAAGCTAAAGCTAAGCTAACGTTACTCACCAGTCAAGTGAAGTCGTGTTATGTCAACCGGCTCTCCAGCAAAACAACTTTAAGATGAGTTTACTACATTAAACCAGCTCGTTAACCACATGGACTTATCGCTAACTTCAGCTTTCAGAAAGTTTTGGACAATGCCGCCAAACTTAAAATGATAAAGAATTTGCACATTTTCCGTGTCCATTGTGAGCAGATAATCGGACAGAGCTAACGTTACTAGCCGCCTCACGACGCGTTCAAATAACCCGGTTAGCGGCGCTTTCGCCAGCAAATATTACAAAGTCATTACAACACCGTAAGACACAAGCATGACTAAATATAAGCGAGACTGCCAAGATTTTGTTCTTACCCATTTGGGCTCGTAAGCCTTTGAGAGTTGTAGCACCCTCCGCCATTTCTATGAAGTTTTCCTTCTCTGTTTTTTCTAAACCAGGGGCGCGTAACACATCTCAGCCGGTAGGACTCGGACACCACAGGGACGTGGACATCAGAGACCGGCCAAAAGCGAAGAGCGCTCACTCTACCGCGTTTCCGGAAACCATCAAAAAATTGGCACAGGAAGAGCTACACAAAATGTTACTGTGATTTGAAACAGTGTTATAATAATAATTAGAAAATACACCAGTTTGAAGTATCACTGTAATCTGTCAAAAACATATCCACTAGTTTGCACGAAGGGAAAAATCTTTTGTTATGGTTACTTATTTTGTCACTCATAGTTGTAATAAAAAAAAAAAAAAAAAAAAAAAAAAAAAAGATTTGAAACACACAATGTCTTTAGAACAGAACAAAATGTACATAATAAATACGTGTGCAATTTACACTGTTTAATGCTGATACATTTGGGTGAAATTTTGAAAAAGTTAGTTTCAGTGTCTAGTAGTGATCCATCGTATTGAAGAGACGATCTTTTGGGACTGCTAATAAAACGTAACAAACGGATGAAGAGCGCTTTCTAGTGTTTGCATCAAGGTAGTGATAAAAGTTTATCCGTGGATGTTTGTTGATGACACGAAGACATTATCCATACTTTTATAATGCCATGTTTGGAATAAGTTTTTTTTTTATGTGGCAATTAAATAATAATAAAACTATTTTGTACCAAAGTCATGTGAAGATTTACAAGGTTGTTTTTGAGGAAAACGACAGTTTTGTTTTTACATTTTACATTACTGATACCACATCCTTGTCAGCATTTATTAAAAATTGAAGAATAAGTAAAGTATATGGAAAAGATAATAACTTACCGGGTGTATTGTGCTGATGAATCTGCAAAGCTATAGAGATCAGGAAAAATAGTCAACTGGCAGACGTCTTAAAATGAGAATGAGAATAACACTTTCTCATGGTTCTATGTTCTTTCTCTTGCAATGAACACTACATCCTCTGTCCTGGTCTGTCTCACATGCTTTTGCCAGAGGGCTTCTCATCTATTTTACATGGTAAACAGGAAGCAACACTGTATGCAGGGCTCAATTGCAATGACCTGGATATTGTGTTATTTAACACTTACATTAACACAAATAACAAACTGAAATAAATTGACAAATAGCATGAATATTATTAAAATATGATTTGTTTATTCACATGCAACATCTACAGCAAATTTCTTCAGAGTACAACAGAGAACATAAAAGGGCTGGATCTCCTCTGTTCTTTTAGTATTATATTCAGTCAGTAAAAGTATAATGTCTTTGCGTTTCAAGAGTAGGTTAGATATACGGGGTGATCCGGTTAGGTAACGCTGTCATCACACACACCCCTGGGGGTTTAGTGGTCACTTGGTCACCACTGCTCGATGTATCCTTGCAACAACTTCTGGATTGGGCAGGAGTGCAGCAGCCTGGGCCAGCTGGGGCAGCAGTGTGTATGTGGAGGTGCGTAGATATTGAAAAAGGTCTTGAAAGCCTTGTAGATGAGTATTGACATGAGGGGGGACACCTAAAGAAAGGCCCAGTCTCCTCAGCATACTCCTGTTGTCAGCCAAGTCCAGCAGCAGGCACAAGTCTTGGACTGAGTCATAGTCCAGCATTTCAATACTCTGATCTGAATTTAAGAAAATCATAACGTCAACTTCAAAAATGTGGCAGCTGAACTATTGTATAGAATTTACAGAATTTATGGATAAATATGATATGAGATCCCTGGGAAAAGAAATGACTATAATGACTATGATGATTGAAAGGGAAAGTGATTTTCTATTACACTCTAGTGGTTACACAGTTGCTGTGGGTGGAAGAAAATATTCATACCTTGAGCTACCTCCCATATTTTCTGCAGTTTTTGCTCCATCTGCAGTCAAGATAGAGACAAGGTGTGAAATAGGAAGTCATATTTCACACATCTTATAGGATCTTGTTAAACTGTTGATAAATGTGTTGTTTTACCGTATGTTATTTCAGTTTATTATTGCACAATCTGTCATGAAGGACTGCATATCTTTTCTCTATACCATATCATTGTCCAGTATATATTTTGTTTTTTCATAAAACAAAATAAAGATTCAGTTGAAGGACAACTTGATTTGGAAAAGAAATGTTCAGTTTTACTCTTGTCTTCTTTGTCAAATTGTAGTTGCAGCCTCAATACCTAAATACTGGAAAGGAATTTCCATGTGAAAAGTATTCAAAGTGAGTGCTCTGGATCATGTGTTACATCCATTCTGGAAAGGGGTGTTGCCATTGAGTTTTTCAGCTTTCATTTTTCCATACTTTGTTGACCACAAATGAAATGTCATCCAACTTTTCTCAGCAGTGAATATCTCAAAACCTCAACAAATAAACAGTGAACTTCCTCACTAGCTACACCCAAACATGAATTGCATCCAATATTGTAAGAAATATTAATTATTTGTGCAATTTAACCCATAAAGACCCAAACATCCATCGCTGACCAAAAGCATCTACTGATGTAAACTGTTTAATACTTGTTGATCCACTAATCCTATCAATCCATGTAAATAATTGGTGTAAAATACAGTTTGTCATCTTTTCATGGTCATCAGATATGACTCATTTGGACGTTCAGAGGCTCTGTAGTAAACATGGAAACATTATCAATTTCTACAACATTGATTCACCAGTAAAACCCATGGAGCTTGATCAATGACAGTGGATAGAAACGGTTGGTTTATGTTCAGTTAATTAGAGATTTGACTGAAAAAGTCCCTTTTTTTTTTTTTGCAGTTTTCTCTGTTTCTGATATAATAACCCTCAACTTTAATCTGAGCTTTTATGAACATCTTCATGATCAGTAAATTAAATTAAAAAAAATACCCTATTTATACCAATAAAATGCAAAAAGCAGAGGATAATAATATAATATATGGTGATAAATCACTTAAGAAAGGTTAGATATGGAGAAAATTTCATTTAAGAACTGACACAAAAGTAACACTGGGTCTTTATGGGTTAAACTATAGATTGATTTATAAATTGCAGTTTAATTGTACTGCATTTCTTTCAAAACCAGAGAACATCATACCTCCTCCAGTGAAAAACAGCTGCCTCTCTCATCCTCCTGTGTATTATTTTTATTCTGATTAGTAGATTTGATGTTGGTGGTCACGTTAATCACAATGGAAGTCGGGTGCACCTCACTCTCATGACTTAGTGAGTTCAGGCCTCTAGAGGTAGAGATGAAGAGTAAATAAATAATTAGAGAAAGACTGTTAGGTAAATCAAATAATTAAGCAGACATTTTGTTGCATTAACAAAGTACCTCTGGGGATCATCAGTACGAGCAGGTTTCTGTGAAGGAGTCTCTGGTGGTTTTATTATTCTCTCTTTATGGCTGTTCAGCGACGCAGACAGTAATCCCTCAGACCCACTGCAGTATTCAGGGACATGTTCTGAAAAATTGTAAGCATGCAGTCCCAATTTAAATCAGCCAAGAATAGCTGAATGGAAACAAACTGCAGAAAGTTATGTGTCAAACTTACTGAATCTCTCAGCGGTTAGGAGGAATGCCCACAGCAACAGAGCAATGACAAAAATGGAGGAGGCTGTAGCTGATCCAATGAGAACAACTGAAAATGTGTCTTCTTTTAACCCTGGGGTAAAGAGAAAACCATTCAAGTGAAATTGAAATCAAGAGCACAAATGAAAACATTGATCTATCATGACACTCACTCTTCTCCTTAGGCTCCAGGAAATTTTCCCTGGTTGCAGTGACGGGAACTTCTGTCAGAAAATAAAAAGCACACCTTTTCCTTTATAACATGTCTGGAAATTTGCCAATAAAATTATTTATTCAAGCACACCATGACTGCACTATAGTTCAGTCTGAGGTTTAGGTCTGGATGTTACCTGCTTTAGAGCCAGCAGATGTCAAAAGCAAACATTCTTTATGGACTGTGTCGTGTTTGTAACAGGGTACACAGGCTGGCTCCACCTCTCCAGTCATACTCCTGAGTTCATAATACCTGTATGTACAAAGATACTCATAATTTAAGAGATTCATCAGGTTTTTTAACTTGGTAAAAAGAAACATTGTTTTCCTGTTTTAACTTTAAATTTGTGTTATAGAAATGGTTGTTTGTCTGATTCTCAGAATGTTGAACTTATCTTGTGTGTTG
This sequence comes from Apogon hyalosoma, assembly GCA_037367295.1. Lineage (NCBI taxonomy): Eukaryota > Metazoa > Chordata > Actinopteri > Kurtiformes > Apogonidae > Apogon > Apogon hyalosoma. The sequence continues at coordinate 19,486,105 of JAPQRP010000002.1, forward strand.
TGGAAGAGTCACAGTGAAATTGTTGTACACTTGTGTGATTTTTTTTCTTTTTTGGATGATTTGTTTCCATATATTGGAGTGTCCTTTTGGATCTGGAGTTTCTTTTGAATACTTATGTTTGAAGTGAGTCTATCTATATGCTATGAAATGGACGGAGTTTATTTTGATATGTCAAACACTGTTATGAAATGCAGTTATGAAATGACAGATAATAGTTTTTGCATTTTGTGCAGGATTGTTTAGAATTTATTTTGACATGTGTAAGATTTGTTAAGGTACTTTGAGGAGCTGACATGGGATTTAGTGAGCAGTAGAAAAAGATGGAGTAAGGTGGCAGGAGTAAATAAGTTGTACTTCATCCCACTCCTTTTCGAATGTTTTTTTTTTACTTAAAAAAAAAGGTTTTCCCTTGTTGTTTTTTTGTTTTTGTTTTTTTATATTTGAAATTACAAAATAAAACTAAATGTCTCCTTTTAACTCAAACAAGAATTTTTTTAGTACTTTTTTCTACCTGTCTTTTTCTTTGCACTTGTGTATTGTATGTTGCTGCTGTCAAGTGTGAAATTTCCCCCATGGTTGGATCAATAAAGTCTTATCTTATCTTATCTTTTCTTATCTTATCTTATCTTATCTTATCTTATCTTATCTTATCTTATCTTATCTTATCTTATCTTATCTTATCTTACCTTACCTTACCTTACCTTACCTTACCTTACCTTACCTTACCTTACCTTACCTTACCTTACCTAAATCTGTGGTAATTTCAAGGACCTTGTGAATGTTACACTTTAATGTTATGATGAAGATTCTTGCTAAATGTACATGTCATGGACTGAGGAGTGAGCTGATGAGCATTATTCATCCAAATTAATCAGATCCTGAAGATTCTCAATTGTTGTTCAAGTCTGGACTCTGTGGTAGCCAATTCATGTGTGAAAATGATGTCTGAACCAGATTTTTGCAAAATTTGAGCCTGATGAATCCTAACATTGTCATCTCAGAATTTCTCCATTTCATCAGGAAAGAAAAAAATCTACTGATGTTCAGACCTGGTCATTCAGTATGTTCATAACTTTGCTCAACTTGGTCCTGACCAACTGAATCAACCCCAGATCTTAACACTACCCCCATAGGCTTGTACTGTAGGCACTAGGCATGATGGGTAATCACTTATCTGCCTCTCTGGAACAGGATCAATCTGGACTTATCAGACCACATGACTTTTGCTGTCAACCAAATCAAAACCTTTTTTTTTTCTACTACTTTACCTGACTAACAAGTGGTTTTCTTGAGGCTACACATGTTTATGTTGGATATGAATGCTGTATGTTATGTTTATGTTGAAAAAAGACATTCATAATTGCACTTAGTATAAAATATTTACTCTGGTTTTAGGCAGAAACTCACCCTGGGAGGCATTGCCCACAGAGGGCATCAGTGGTAGATGAGCATCCTGTTTTCTGCAGCCGATTCAACAGATTGCACTGGGTGCACCTTGTACAGGGGGCCACACTTGTATCTGGGCTAAATGTTCCTTGTTCACACACAGTACAGATACCTTCACCACCATCTCCAAAGCCACAGTCCTGAAGAGTATGTGTAATATACTGTGTTAGCAACTTTGACCCATTTAACAGTGGCAAAGATAAGAGGAGTACAGGATACTGGTTATTGAGTGTACCTCTGTGAGTTGTTCTCCAGGCCCACATACAGGACATGCAACACAAGTACCGTTAGGGTGTAGGAACTCTGTCTGATCACAGCTGGGCTCAGATTGCACCGACCAAACCTAAGGACATTTGTGAAGGAAATTCTGAAAATGTTGAAAATAGTTAAATGCATAAAAATACCAAAAGGTGAAAACCTACCATGAGCAGAGCAGCATAAAGACAAGCCTCAACTGACAAACTGTCCATGGTTGAATTCCCCTTTTCCTTCTACACTGAAACTGCAACCTAAAAAAGTGTGTTGACATGTTAAGTTCATTATCTATTATACATCTTCATCTGTTAGTACCGTGAGAAAAAATGCAGACTTACTTACGTGTTCACCTCTGCTGTATTTTTGATGTCTTCAAAAAATCCATAAATTCAATTCAAATCCTGTTATTGATTTATTTACAAACAGCGAAGAGCTTCCGTCAGCTCCAGTGTGGTTCCTAAGCGTTCTGCTGCAGATTCAACAGAGGTAAAGCTGTGGGAACATTTTTTGGGAATCCCCTTTACTTTGCATCACTCATGACGCAGGAGAGGTTCCCAACCGGACCAGTGAATACAGATCCTTACCTGGGCTCCACACGTCACACCTGGTCTTCTCGTCTTTCCTCTGGGGAACCCACTTGATTTGGCTCTAGCTCCTCAGACAGGAAGGCAAGGAGGAGGAGGAGGGTCAGGAATTAAGATGAATGAATGAAACCCTTGTTAACTGAGCCTGTTCCCTACAAAGACACTTTGTACGATTGGGGTGTTATTGTAGATTGGAATAAAATAATTTCTACCACTGTTCTTTTGTTCTTGAGGTGATGACCCCCCCTGAGGACAGATGAGCTGAATGGGCATCTCATGCTTTGAATCCTCACACGGTTAATTTCCCACAGTTAATGAGACACATAGTTGCAACATTCTCTTTGACCACTAGGTGGTAATGCAGAGCCATAAAACAACCCCCCCATGTCTCCTGTTGCAAACAATCTGGCATGTGTCACAGTAAAAAAGGTGGAGTTATTTTCATATGCTGCTTATATAAACTGACCTTGACTTATAGAAAATCTATGGCCCTATTCAGTTTTATGAAGTTGAGACACAGCTATGATGCGTCACACAGAAAAAAAACTAATTAGATCTGTTTGAGTTGTTATCACTTGTGGATAATTGTAAGCACTAAAGTCAGACAACAATATTACTTTGACTGTTTGCTGAAACTTTATGACAGGACATCTACATATAGATCACACAGACATTGACCTACACACTCAAACAAATCTACAGCCATGAGCATATATTATGGAGACGTGGAGATGTCCCACTAGCTTTTGCCTGTAGTTGCTGTGACTAATTAATGTCATTACTGGTATCCGTCTTCCTGGAGTGGTAATTAAAAAAAGAACACTTGATTAATAATATATTACTCAAAGAGTCACAGTGGGGGCGCATCCCTGTCATTTATATACACAAACAAGAATGTGTCATATAATCAGTCTGTTTCTCAACATCCTTCAGACTTTTCTTTAAACTGTAAACCTTGTTAAGATAATTATTACCACTGAAACTCATAGAGACACTGGAACTTTAGATTAAAGCCATATGCTGCTATAGTGAATACAAAGATGAGCAAGGTATCAGTAATGTGAAAATGCTCCCAGTCTGAGTTATAATGTTTCTGTGCTTCACAGTTACTTTTATTGCCAGTGATTAATGAGTAACTCAGGAAAATACAAGGACAGGGCGTGGAGATTTTCTTGTAGAGAGAATAAAGTGACGCTGGACAGCAGGTTGATGGGTCAGGCAGCTTTACTTCTGCTGACAGTGATTGCTCACTTTTTCAGAGAATATCCAAGCTTTAACTTCAGATTCAGGCATTTTGAAGAGATGACTGTGGTAAGTCTCAAAAACATTATTTTCTACATGAATAAAAAAAGAAACACTTTTTTTTTAAAGTATGTTGTTTTTTTTTTTGGCTTGAATACAAATAAAATCTTGGTTTTTCTCATAGTCACTCTTCAGCTGATGACCACTGCACTGCCACAGACACCCGCTGGATTTTTGCCATGAACTTGGTCAGACACCTGTTTTCCACAGCCATCTGTCTGTGTGCACAGCTGTCAACATGTCTCCAGAGCTCAAGTATGATTTCAACCCAAATTGAAAACATTAGACGCCAGGTAGTAAAAAATATCAATATCATATGTTAGGATGGGCAATGGTTTCTGAAATTAAATAAATACCAATTGGATTTGATTAGCTGGAATGTCCACTGAGCCCAAATAATGAAAATAATAATCATCATCATCATCATCATCATAATAAAGACAAAGAAGAAAAGACGAAGTGGGTTATGGGTTGTAAGTGGAAAAATCACAACAACACTATTTTGTCAAAGAGTTTTCCAGACTTTAACTTATGAAACAGACAGAACAGGTACAATAAACATGAGTTTTGCATCTACGTGAAATAAAACATACATGTCCTTTCAACTCCAACCTCTATAAAAATGAGCTGGTTCTAAAAATGTTAACTATGCATACATTTTGACTAATCGACTATTTGATTATTCAAGCACATTAATATCTTGTGGCAAAATGAAGTGAGAATTAAACGCCTTTTAGTTTCTTTGTTTTACATAACATTTCATGATTAACACAATGAATCTATTTCTGAATTACCATCTACCATCCAAGTGACTTTTCTTTGTGTTGTCTCATCAGCTTCTGCCGATACCAGCCTGTGGGGTGAGAAACTCCAGTTTCATCAGCGTCCATGTCTGTGGCATCTACACCCACAGGTTACCATACCACCTCTTACAGAACTCAGTGTGTGTGTGGTCTTGCGGCGCCTTTATTTAACAGAATGGACTGGTTTTGACTACAATGCTCCAGGGAAGAGCCGCACAGAACTGGGACTTAGAGGTGCAGGTTCACAGTTAATAGTGCGGCTCTTTGGAAAGGAAGAAAACTTGACAATGGAAATGCCTGCGAATGAGTGGCACAGTGTGTGTGTCACCTGGTCGAACCAAGCCCAGAGGCTACGTCTCTACATTAATGGGACCTGTCACCTTGAGGCCTTTGTAAAATCCAATCAACTGGCACCCAATGGTACTCTTACCTTGGGGGTGCCTCATTTTGTGACTGAAAATGGTGAAATACATCCAGAGACTGGGAAGACTCTGTATGGTGAGATTGGTCTCTTTGGGGTTTGGTCTAAAGAGTGGAGTGCTGAGGAGCTGGAGAGGCAGAGGTGCACAGATGGAGATGTGGTCGGCTGGGATCTGCAGCACTGGGAATCTGGATGTGTAGCAGAGCCTGACGACAGCCTGAACTGTGGTAAATAGAACCATTCCCACCCCTGCATTTATTCAACCTGAATAAGGCAGTCAACTGGTGCTGAATGAGTCAGCAGATAAGACTCTTTTCTGTTTATTAGTTACAGTCTAAGGTCGAAGAAAATGATAACTGAGGTCAGCAGGAACAACTCTAAGAACAATGTGTTTCATTTCTGAAGGTATCTCACAATCACACTATTTGTTTCTATAAATGTTATAGCGTGGTCAATCTACAAAGTCAAAATGTGGACATTCATTCATATCACGGAGCTGGGAAATTGTTCTGTGTCACTGGAAGAAGTCACAAGAAACTGGGTATGAAGAGCTTCAGCTAAATTTAGTCACCGCATATTGAATAGACAGTGACATCTCTGTACAATATTTGTCTTTGTCATCTCTTGTCAGTTGCAGAGCATTTTCCCTCCAAACATTTATATCCATGACGTCTTTGTGTCATCCTCAAGGTAAAACTTTAGATTTGTATTTTTTATTAAGGAGGACAGAATACTTGTGTGTATGTATGTGTGGACAAGGGGGCACATGGATTAATATTCTAATAATCTAAATGTATACTATGTTCAACAGTCCAGGGACACACTAAATCAATGTCTGTTATCTGTGTCCTCATACAGCCATGCCTGTCATAATTCTGCTGCTGTACATGTGCAACAACCTCAGGTAGAACACTGTTAACAGTCCGTTTGATTTTCCACAGAAGGGAACAGCAATATCCTCAGAGACCAGCTGATTAGAAAACAGATGAAAGGCTTCTTAGATCCAGATAATGTAATTTTTCCAAGAAACTAATGACATGTGTGATCATTCAAGTAAGGTTAGATACAAGAATTTAGTCAATTCAGGGAGGAACAATAACTTTCAAAGTAATCCACTAATAATAAATATATTTTTTTGTATTTCCAGGAATCAAGAACCTCAAACTCCACCTGTAACAAGTGGTAAGAAGAATGAACACTAAACAGTAATTAAAATCAAATTCACATTAAATCCATGAAGTTAGCAAAATATTTTGCAAATCTTTGCACAAAACACATTGAAATTGTTGGTTTGCCAACAGTTTCAGTTGTGAAGTTTATGTGACTGTGGATCCTGCTGCTAATGTGGAAGTGGTTCAAGTGAACATTACTGCGCTGCTGAATAGGACATTTTATCATGACTTCCTCAACCTGAGACCTGACTCCGAGAGCCTCAGTGTGCAACCTGTAGGTGGGTACGGTCTGCATGGTCCAACACTTGTGAAATTTGCAAAACATACATTTGCAAACCCTAACCTTAGTGTGCATTATTGGAAAACTGAATATGTCTCATATGAACTGAACCAAACAGAAAAGAACATTTGTATTGTGTTCCAAAGAATCTGTGAATGAATGGCTTGTAATTACATAAAACTATTTGGGGAAACATAGCTTTCAAACTAACAGCTTCACTCTCAAATGGCTGAACTTCAGCAGAAATCTGCTTACATTAACCCTGACCTAAAATGTCTAATACAGTTTGAACCATTAATCCTTTCAATACATTTAAATAATTTAGGTAAATTGCAGTTTCTCAGCCTTTCAGCATCAGTTAGAACCCATTTGGATCTGTAGTGAAGGTGGCAAACATTTACTGCAACATTCATTCATCAGTAAAACCTCTGCAGTTTGACAAATGCTTCTATTTTTTTTATAATGGTTATTTTTACATATAGTTATTTTGTTGAAAAAGTTGCTTTTTTCAGTTTTCTCTGTTCTGATATAATAACCTTTGAAATTACTCAGGGCTTTTATGAACAACTACATGATCAGATGTAGAGGAAAATTAATTTGGAAGTTGCCACAGTCATACTTCTAGGTCTGCAAAGGTTCATTAAAACCATTTAGAATAAGGAAACAGAACTTTTGCTCATGGTTAGGTTCAAGACAGAGGAAGTGTAAGGTCCGAAAGCATTTATATAACTTCATTTGAAAGGGAACATTTAGTTTCTGTAACAAGTGGCTAAAACAGAACTTGAGCCACATCAGTTCATAAATGAGTCATATCTGACCCAACTCATTGCATTTACATTTATAGACACAAACGAGACAACAGGGTAATTTGAGGTGTTTACTGGAATTAAATGAAGTGACAGTGTGTGTGTGTGTTAATTAACTAGATTAAAATGATGTGTCATAGATAACAGTAATGAAACTATATGGAAAGATGTTCCCAAAATGTAAATAAACATGAGTCTGTTTTTAAAAATACCTCATAACTTAAAGTGTACCTTAGATTAATTACAGACATAATAAGATACTGGACGTCTCACACTATATCCTTTTAGCTTTTGTTAAATATGTGTCTGTTTTGTCTTCTTTTTCCAGACTCATTTCCTACAGCGACAAAATCACCACCGACTGTGACTGAAGTAACAGAATCACCTGCAACTGCAACTTCATCAGGTGATAGAATAAGACAATATCCACGCTGACAGTCTATATACAGTATGTGCGCTGTTATATCTGTGGTTTTGTGTTAAATTCGTATGTTTGATTCACAGAAACAAAACCAACTCAAAGTCTGCCAGCTCATTCTGCTAATATGTCAACCACAGAAGAGCCTTTGGATCTCAATGAGACTGCTGGTCAGTTCAGAAAACATTAAAATGTGAATATGGGCTAAAATTGTTTACATGTGAATATGTTTGACGTCTGTTCTTTTTGCCAGTTGAACCTGATACATTCTTCAGAGTTAATCTGATTTTGAGTATGACCGGCTCACCTTCAAAACCAGAAGACGTCATAGAGAAATGGGTGAGGGACTCACAAAACCAACATTATAGCTCTCCTTTGATGACAAAAAAAGTTAACTTTGTGCTGTCGTCTTTTTTTGACAAAAGGTGAAGGAAAGCCTGCAGGTGAATGGCACCATGGTTGCATTGAATCTCATTGTAAAGGAGAGCAGAAACAGGTGGGTCTGTGGGATTACTGTATTGTTACTTTAGCTGCCTTGTGTTTTCTGGGTTTTTGCAAAGCTGTGGTTGATGTGATAATATTTTACAGGATTGTGGCCCCAAATAATGGACAGAATGTGAGTATAGACTGAAATGTATTAAAATTACTGTATCACTGAGTCAGTATTTATTTTAAATTTTCTTTAATTTAGTTTAATCCTGAAAAATGTTCACTATCACTGCTGCATTTCACACATCCCTCTGGTCTCCTTTGCTTTAGACTTTCCACGGTGAACACAAACAGTAAGTAAAGGGAAAAAAAATATGCAGAAAGTCCTCTGTTATTACACTTCGCTCATAATCTCCCACATCTATATTAAATAGCATGTTGTTGCCAGGCCAGAAAAAAAAAGTATATATTAATATGTATGTTTGACTTGACGCTTGAAAAATCTGATTCATCTCATGAGATTCAGAAAATTATATTTATGAAAGTACGGAGCTTTGATGAACCCTTTATACAACAACAAGAATAACTCTTAGTAGCTGCTTCAATGAACTTGTGTTAAAATTGAATGTTTTTTCAACTTTCTTTTTAATGGTTAATGTTTTACTCCCTTATGTGCATTGAATGTTTTTTTTTTTCTTTTGTTGTACATTTTTATTTGTATGACTGGCTATCAGTGGGTTTGCTGGGTGACAATGGTTTGGATGGGGCTTATGGGGCAGTCAGAAGGGTGGAGGGTTGACTAATATATTTTACATACATGCAAATAGGCAAATTCTTAGATTTAATTAAAAAAAAAAAAATTGAAAAAAGAAAAATGAATATATATTACTAACTAGTTGGTAACATGACAAGTTGAGAATATTATAATCATGACAAAGTAACTTATCATGTTATAACAGGAATGTTTTCTTATAAAAATACACTATTTTTCTTGTAATATGAAACAGGTTGCCTCATAACATAACATTGTTATTAAATGTTTAATGTTATAACTTGAAATGTTTGCATGTCATAAAAATACGCAGCATGACCAGAACACAAAACCAAAGTTGCACTTTCTAATATTTTGGTGGACAAACTTTAGCTTTGATTATGTCACAAATTTACAATGGCATCTTTTTAATAAACTTAGCCAATGTCACAACATTTGTTTTGTGCCAAACATGGTTAGAAATTAAAAAAAAAAATTAAAATTAAATAAAAAACCATAAATCTAGACCTGACCAAGTGAAGTGACTTGCACTGTGAATGCTGGGCATGATGAGTTATGCCTTTTGAAAATGTCCGCTGATGCTCAAACCTGGTCATTCATTATATTCAGGTTCAGCTGACCTTATGTTTTTTTAGATATAACGATGATGACCTCAGATCTGACCAACTAAATAAACCCCAGATCATAATACACAAGCTTTTACTGCAGGTACTAGGCATGATGGGTAATTATTTCATCCACTTCTCTTCTCACCCTGATGACCCCATCACTCTGGAACAGGGTCAGTCTGGACTCATCAGACCACATGAGCTTTTTCCCACTGAAACACAGTCCAAACTTTCTGCTCTCTATCAAAGTTTCAAGAACATGTTTTCAGCTGGAACATATTGATCAGTGCAGTAATTATCCAATGGAAGGATCTGAACCATTTGCTTAGTTAAATCCAGGTTGGGACTCAGCCAGACTGGGTATATATTCAAGGGGAGGCAAGGGGTATTGTTTTTGGTTTGGTTTGTTTGTTGTCAACACTCTAGCAGCAAAACTGTTGGTTAAATTCATACCAAATTTGATTTATAGATTGCCAGTGACCCAGAATAGATGTGGTTATATTTTTAGAAAAGTAGGTCAAAGTCCAAATTTTGTATGAATTTTTTAAATCTTATTTTTCTCCCATTTACTTATAATGCCTGAAATTTCAAACGTCTATAAAAACATCAATTTTGTTTCAATTTACTTCAAACTTGGCACATATATATAGAGGCAATTAATATGCTGACATCAGCACATGCATAGACATGATGACATCAGCTGGATCGATGCCAAACTAAGCTACAATACGTGCGAGGGGCGGGGTTTGTTGTGCCTGGCACCACTTGTTCCTTATAGAACATGTAAATCCTTTCCTTGTGGCAATAAACTTTGATATATAATATGTATTATATGATGAGATTTTTCCCTTTTTTGGCCTGACAGCCTTATGCTTCCATAATTCCTGTCTCAGAATGTGCATCATTGAAACAATGAAGTTTAAACATGCTGCTGTTACCAATAATTATTTATTTCATCTACAGATATGAGTGTACTTTCCACGTTCAAGAATATAACATTCACAGTGTTGCAGAAACTAAAGCCTTCATTAGAGATGCTTTGACATCCACATATACACATGACTCCATTACTATTAAAACTACACACCTGGATATCAAGCACATAGGTAAGTCTGGTTTTCTGTTGTCATAAAAAAATACATAAAGTCATGGCATAAGACTTATGTCTGTGTTTATTTTTCTTTTCCAGAACCAAAAAACTGCGCAGAGGAATTAACTTCCACAATCTATGGACAATATTTTTGGCCTACAGCCTTTCCTCAAGTCATCCAAGAGATGGGATGCAATAAGCCAACGTCAGAAAGAGCCTACAGACTATGGTAGGATTTGGCAGTAGATTTACACAGCATGTTTGGGCTGCAACAGTGAAAAATTCATTGAGAAATTCATTGTCAGATGTTGAACAGGTTTTGTTGCCGTATTGTCTCATGTTGCATAATTAATCTCATGGTTCATAAATCAGACAGGGTTTATGCACATGTGTCTGAGGCCTTTTTTATCTGAGTCAATATTAATCTTGGTGATGAAAAATTATGAGTGAGCTTCTCCTGTCCACCTTTATCACAAGACTCAGTTTCCATAGAGATGGATCCGTCAAGACAGCTCCCTCATTCATAACATCCTGCTCAGTACAGCCCTCCCACTCTGCACACACACTCTGATCCCACATGTAATACTGATGGATCCCTGCCAAAGAGCAGTTCTGGGAAAAATCAATATCCGATAAGGGAATTATTAGCGTGATGAAGAACTCCAATCTTTGTCATTACTGCTGTAAATTTTATATTAATATCAATGAGCGAATGGTGTCTGGGTAATATAGACTTTTATGGGGTCTTAGTGAGACTAGATTAATGCTTTTTATGACAATCCTCAGCAGTGGACAGGTGGTTTTATCACCTGTTGTGTGAAACTAACTGCACTATGTTTACCTTGAACAGATCACAAACCAACATTATTAACTACCGTTTTCTGATATTTCTTTTTCCCTGTGACTTTCTACAGTAAGTTAGACATCGAAAATGACACAACAAGCTGGGCTGATCCTGATATGTCAAACTGCACGCCACTTCTGACCATATCTGACATCGAAAACATGACTGTCACCACAGGTACGAAGATTAGACACTTTGCACTGGAATTTGTTTTTCATCTCAACAAAAAAGCACTGATGACAATATTGATTTCTAGATAATGCTGCTGGAGTTGTGGGCATCATTCAGGACCTCGTAGACGTGCAGTTAGGTAACACTTCAGAGCTCTCCTCCGGCGACCTGGATACAGTGATGGGGAAACTTAATGAAGTGGTTGATATTGGCGCCATCAAGCCTCCTCTTGTTGGGAACATTGTCGATATTGTTGCTGATATCATACTCTCAGACACTAATGTCACTCCGGTGGCCAACATGTAAGAAACAATGTTTAAGCTCAGTGAATGACAGTGAAACAAAATATCCTTCTTGATTTTCTTGTATTAATTATTTTATTCTATGTCTCTTTGGTTGTCGATAAAAGGCTGTTGAATCTAACGTCTGCAATGGGCGACACCATGGATTTCCAAGGACAGTCTGTGACTTTAACGGCGCCCTCATTGGCCCTGTCAGTGAGCAACGTGGAGTCACAGCAGTTCAGTGGCCTCACATTTGGCGTGTCCATCTCTACTGACTTAAATCCAAAGGTGAAATATAATGACATGTAAAGATGTGCAAAAAAACGGATCTGGAAATTGAACTCATGACCTACTGGTGTGAGCAGTAAAAGCTAAACGTAACTCGTTGTACATCAGATGTACAGTGCATTCCACCTAAATGCAGAGGTTACAGGGATACAACCACTGACATTAAATGATGATGAAATGGTAAAAGAAGAGTCTTTATTTGCCTGAATTTTGTAGATGCAGACATGCAACACACACTGTAACAATAATAATTATTAAGTAACAATTAATTGACAGTAACTAATGTTTTTAGTTATGCATTATTGAAATTAATTCACATTACTTGACTCAGTTGTAGGCATGAACTGACGTGCAAAAGAAAGTTTTTCAATAGTAAAGTCAACATTTTGATCCAAAAATGAATTTCAATTCTATGGGTAAATAAAACCTGTGGGGGAAAAAAGCAAAACTTTGCTTATGGGGAAATGTTATTACTGGGTGACACGGTGGTGCAGTGGATAGCACTCGTGCCTTGCAGCAAGATTCCAACACCAGTCGATGGGGGTGGGACCTTTCTGTGTGGAGTTTGCACGTTCTCCCTGTGTCTGTGTGGGTTCTCTTCAGGTACTCCGGCTTCCTCCCACCATCCAAACACATGCACTGATAGGTTAATGGATTAATCTAAATTGCCCATAGGTGTGAATGTGAGAGTGATTGTTTGTCTCTATATGTCAGCCCTGTGATGAACTGGTGACATGTCCAGGGTGTACCCCGCCTTCACCCATAAGTAGCTGGGATAGACTCCAGCGACCCCCGTGACCCTAGTGAGGATAAAGTGGGTTCAGAAAATGAATGAATGAATGCATGAATGCATGAATGAATGAATGAATGAATGAATGAATGAATGAATGAATGAATGAAGTGTTATTATTTGTGAAACTACACTAAACACTGAATTACACTAAAGTATTTCTGATGCATATATCCACATTCCTCATTTTAACAGTTGTGTTAAAATGAGGAATGAGAAATCTCTTTTTTTTTACTTTATTCTTTCAACATTATGAATATTTCTTGACATACTACAGCTGTACTCTTGTAATATTATGAGTTTATTCTCAAAATATGATATTTTTTAATCTTCTTATCGTGCAACCCTTGTGTGTTTTTGGTACCAAAAGGCAAAAATTCCACAATTACATTTATAGTACTTTAAGTGTTTCCAAGAATTCTACAAACCTTTGTGGAAACAGATTGATGAGTTGTAGGTTTTCAAGTCGTAGAATTAAATATGTGACAGACAGTTGTAATTACTGATTGTGGATGTGATTCGGTCAGACTGTTTTACTCCACTGGATCTACATGGAAGCTTGTAAAAGTAACTTTTGTTTTTCGCTGTTCAGTGAAACACTGTGAGATTCATTTATCTTTATATTTAGCTTTTATATTTGGACCGAGAGGAGAGAACTGCTGAATGTAGTGTATATTTTCCTATCCTGGGGAAAAACTGGGGAATCTTGTTGTTTAAAGATGCTATTAACTTTAGCTGATACTTGACGCATGATTTTTAATTAGTATTGATGTGAAGCATGTGGGAATTATGTTTTCATCCCCTCAAAATAAGAATCACTGTGTTTTTGTTACTTTAAAATAAGTCATTTATAGCTATAGATATTGGTGGGTCACTTCCCTCCAAATCACACCACCCTGCTTCTCCTTTTTTGCTCCATTTTATAACACATTTACCCAGTGTTAAGGTGCATTACCATCACTGACTATGTTTAAGTGTGAATGTGTGATATCAAACCATAAACCCTTAAACAAAAAGCCCAGAAGAGAAAAAAATATCCACCAGATGTACTTTTTATTGTGGCCACTGTACTGATGATGAATGGGTTGTCTGCATACCTGTCTATCTGTCTATCTGTCTATCTGTCTATCT
>JAPQRP010000002.1:19507873-19521166 GCA_037367295.1 Apogon hyalosoma
CACGGTAACTACGGAGCCTCTGAACATCCAAATGGGTCATATCTGATGACCATGAAAAGATGGCAAACTGCATTTTAAACCAATTATTTACATGTATTGATAGGATTAGTGGATTAACAGATATTAAACAGTTTACATCAGTAGATGGTTTTGGTCACCGGTGGATGTTTGGGTCTTTATGGGTTAAAAGAATACAAAATTAGTGCCACACTCTCTCAGTTTAAAAAACCTCCTCTTTCTTCATATTTTTTCTTAACAATTTTAAGCTGCAGGAGGAGGAATCTAATGGGTAGAAAGCAAAACTGAAAAAGCCAGTTGAAAATACATATCTTCCTCCTGAAGCTCTCGCCTCTTTGTCCAAATCAAAAGATTAAAAATAAGGATAAAGTGACTTTTTTTTTATATCATCATGGAAAAGTAAACCTATGTTGCTTCAGGAATAAATCACAGAGAACAGCACAGTCTTAACAAACTGTTATTAAAGCTGTCCAGTAACATATATTTAAGTCCCTACTAATCTGAAAATAGTCATAATATTGTGTCCGGTAATAGATTTTGTACTGCCTGTAAACAGAGGCATGAAGAGGTTCAGATGCATCTCAGACCAGTGGGATTAATTCTTAGAACTGATTGATGCTAAATGAAAAGTACTGCACATGAAGCTTTAAATTTAAAAGCTTTTCATCTGTGTCTTTGGTTGACTGTGATTCCTGTCTTTACCAGGTGTTCCTCTGGTCATCGTTAGCCTGGTGTTGGCGATAAATAAAGATGCTTATGGCAGCGATTCGACAGAAGACGCTGCAGTGTCGCTTCAATCTGTTGATCAATTGTAAGTATTCAAGTACAGATGAGTTGACGGTTTAAAGAGCATCATGTCTGACGGTGATGTATAAATCACATGAAGCCCTGCAAAAAAAAAAAAAAGTAATAATACACATGATGAACGTTTGGAGAAAATGAGACAAATTGTACACAATAACAATCACTTACCAAAAAAAAAAGAAAAAAATGTATACTATTAAATCAAATCTGATTTTTTTCATAATTTTTAAAAGATGAATTCATTATCCAAAAATCTAATTCAGTGATTGAAAAAAGTTTTGGACACCCCATGCATTTATGATATATTACATTAAGAGTAATTTCTAAGTCAATTCACCTACATGCAACTTTCTGCACATGCTCTGTTCCATCGAGGTCAAAACCTGAAATGAAACACATCCAGGGCATGACAAGCTGAAACTGCTGACAATTTAGTTTTGTTATTTTTTCCTGTTAATGATAAACAAAACAAAAAAAAAAAGAAAAAAGAAAAATTGTAGTTGTTTGTGTCTATTTTCCATTAAAAATTATATGAAACTATTAGAACTAAGCCATGAGCACAGTGTGAATAAAAAAGGCAAGTGCTATTTCTGTCAAACACAGGAGCAGATGACATTTATCATAAACCCCAGTGTGATTTACTGGATGACCAACTGTCTTTCCCTCTCGCTGTTCCCCAGCTGCTGGCTGCAGGATGACGTCTTCTTCTTCACAACGTGGGTGGCATTTGCCCTTCTGATCCTATTGTGTAACTTGTCTGTGTTCGTGGTGGTTCTGATCCAGATCAAACACATGCGGGTCAATAAGGCGTCAACGAGCAGCAGCAGCGTTCTGAGTGACGTCAGGGCGGTGGCCAGTCTCACCGTCCTGCTCGGTCTGACCTGGTCCACGGGCTTCTTCTCATTTGGCCCAGGCAAAGTAGTCATGATGTACCTGTTCTGTATCTTCAACACTATGCAAGGTAAAGACACAATATAGTTGGAGATAAGTAAATATCAGTCACAGAGGAATGAGTCATTTTAATATATCAGTGCCTCTGCAAGAGTAGTGTTTCTCCAGAATGACTTAATACCTTTAATAAATGCAACCTTTTTTTATACACTGTTGCTCATAAAGTCAGTCAGACACATTCCTCTTTTTATTCCTATTTATACACATCAGTAACCTCCTTTGACCAAGTAGAATGATCACATACTGAGTCTCAGTTACACGTTATTTATCAAGAATAAATCGCAGTCATAATCATTTAACAAGAAGAGGTAAATTTATTTCATTTCAACTTCATGAGCAACAGTGTATATTATCACATAGCATTATAATACAATAATAAAATGCATTTTTATAATATTTAGGAATTGTGTTTCAAAGTGCTTTTTTATCAAACAAATAAAACAATGATAAATTACACAGCCTGACCAAAAAAAAAAATCCAACATTCCTCTACAGCCTTTAACTGTTATTATGGCACATATTCACCCTTGTGTTGTTTTGAGAAGCTTATGCAGTGTCACATCTTTTTTAGAGATAAAATGTTGCTGAACCTAGACTTGACCAGATTCTCAGAAAACACTGTGTCAAAGAAATGAGAAACAAGTGATAATGTCAAGCATCCTGTGACTCTTAAGATATCTACAGACACAGAAAAAAAATATTAGACCACCCTTGTTTTCTTCAATTTCTTGTTCATTTTAAGGCCTGGTGCAACTAAAGGTACATTTATTTGGACAAATATAATGATACAGAGCTGATATCTATCCATTTTCCATGGTTTTCTTGATGATAACCAAAATCACTTCAGTTCTTACATCAATATCTATGGCATTGTACTGACAAAAACAGTGCTTTTAGGCATTCTATGTTTTCTTTTCTGTCTGTTTTAGTCACATGGTACACACAGGAGTTAGTACTTGATTGCATAACCATTGTTTTTGATTACTTTTTTCTGCGACTGTATAACACTCCAATGTTATAATGTGAAGATACTAGATAATACTAAAGTATAAGTCATGGACTTAAACTGCAGTATTCATTATAAATCAGTCAGGATTTCCTCAAGGTCATTATATTGTTAATTATATAATACAGTTATTGGAAATTAATGAAAATTATGAGTTGAATACAAAATATTGGTTACTTTTTGACAGTGATGAGAGGACAGTTTAGATTTGATTTGACTTTTAATTTTAACATCTCAGTGATTCTCTGTGAGGTTCAGGTCTGGACTTGGTGGTGACCAGTCCATGTATGAAAATGATGTCTTATGCTCTCTGAACCACCCTTTCACTATTTGATCCTCAAGAACCATCAGGGAAGAAAAGTGTCCACTGATGTTCAAATCTGGTAAATTCAGTTTATTCAGAATCAGCTGACCTCATGTTTTGGCGCCATGATATTGATGAACCTAGACCTCACCAACTAAACCAACCCCAGATCATAACACTGCCCCCACAGGCTTGTCCTGATGAGCCCATCACTCTGGAACAGGGTCAATCTGGACTCACCAGACCACATGACCTCCTTCCATTGACACAGTCTAATCTTTATGCTCTGAAATGAGAACCTACTCACTGCATCAGTAAAAGGGTTAAAAAAAACAAAAAAAAAACCCAACTTGTTGCAGCTGAAACATATTAATCACTGCAGTAATTATCCAATAGATGGATCTGAATATTTGTTTAGTTCAACCCAGGTGAGGACTTGTTTTGGCCAGGCTGGGTATGGTTCCATAAAAACGAGTGCGTATTTTCTGACAAAGCTGATTGATTTTGCAAAAAGAAGCAACTTCCAAGACTAAAGGTCAGACAACAAAGTCATTTTGTTGCATTTCAGAGGAGTATTTCTACTAACTTAGTTTTTATTTCTCAGGATTCTGTGTTTTTTTCTTCCACTGTCTGATGAAAGAAAATGTGAGGAAACAATGGAGAATCCATCTGTGCTGCGGGCGTTTCAGGCTCAGTGAATACTCAGGTACCTGTTGAACTTGATGATAGCAGCACCTGTGCATGTTAGACATATTAAATAGTCTGATGCTCAGTACAAAGTGTTTTGAGATGATTCTTTAAATTTTTTCCCCTTGTCTCTTGTTTTTAGACTGGAGCCGCTCTATGACAGGAGGTGGGAAAAAGAACAACCTTGTTAACTGTGATTCAGATGCTTCTGATAACACATCCACAATTAGGAAGGTCTCCGATTCCTCTTCTGGAACAGCAGGTCACGCCCACCAGCAGGGGGCGTGAGCAGGTCTCTGCTCCATTACATCCATTTAGTCCACAAAACTTTACTGTGAGCTTGAAAAGAGAAGAAAGTTCTTTTATTTTTGGGCACAAGAGAAAATACAATTCAATAGAGAGGCAAGTTATAACCATTTTCAGTTATAACTTGAATTAAAATCGCAATAAAAAATGAAATGTAATGAGTCTTTTGTTGCATGTTTTAAAGCATCTGTGATTTCAATGATAATAAAATGTAAGACATTGTGTTCAGATGTTCCTTGTGATTTTGTATTTGCTTATTCATTCATGTGATGAATGGGACTATAGTTCAAGCAAGACTTTTTTTTACTCTTCATTGAAAAACAAGGGGTGCCAGGCACAATAAACCCCGCCCCTCGCACGTATTTCACCCATTATAGGTAAATGGGAAGATTTTAAAAATTCATAAAAAATTGGAACTTTGACCTTTTGTTCCCAAAAATGTAATGAGATCCATTCTGGGTCACTGGCAATATATAAAGTCAGTTTGGTATGAATTCAACCAATAGTTTTGCTACTACAGACATGTGAAATTTCACCCATTATGAGTAAATGTGTGTGTGTGGTGGTGTGTGTGTGTGTGTGTGTGTGTGTGTGTGTGGTGGTGTGTGTGTGTGTGTGTGGGGGGGGTCATAAAAATTTAAAGTTTGACCTACTTTTCCCAAAATGTAATGAAATCAATTCTGGGTCACTGGTAACCTATAAACCAAATTTGGTATGAATTCACCCAATAGTTTTGCTGCTACAGACATTTGAAATGTTGCCCCTTTATAAATAAATTTGAAAAAAAAAGCTTATAAGAATTCATTTAAAAAATTGTGACTTTGACCTACTTTTCCCAAATGTAATGAGATCTGTTCTGGGTCACTGGCAATATATAAACCAGATTTGGTATGAATTCAACCAATAGTTTTTCTTCTTGTGTTAAAACAAACAAACAAACAAACCAAACCAAAAACAATACCCCTTGTCTCCACTTTGGGGGCGGGACAAAAAGAAATGAGTGGGAGTGCATTTACTTTTTGGTGACTAGTAATATATACTACATCTTATGGGTAAAGATTACAGGCCATAAAAATGGTAATAACATGAGGAACTACAAAGTAAGGGCAGTGTTAAAAAATGTATTTTGATTAAATAGAAATTTTTAACAGATGAAGTTTGTCCTTGAGTCTAGCAACAAGGTCTGAACTCAACGTGGTCATAAATTACTGCTGTTTTGCCAAAGCGAAACCTCAGTCAACAACATAATCTATGAACAGCTACATATAAAAGGTGAATCGTTCACTAGATAACAAACGTCTTTATCGTTAATGAAAAATATAGAGCATACTTTCTTTTTTTCTTTTTTAATGCATATATTTCATCATTCTGTTACTGCTCAGGTTGAAGTTTATGCTCTTAAATTATTACCATTATGTTGTGTTTCTAAAAAGCGTGTTTGCAGATTCACAGAGCTGCTGTTGAACTGTATAACTGACAGACAGAGCAGCTGAAGAACACTTATAAGGTGTCTTTTAGGTTCTTGAGGGACTCGCTGGATTACATTCTGGTCATAGCTGTCTACATTCAAGTAGCATCACACGCCCTCGCGGTCGAACACGTCAAGTAACTCAGGAAAATCAGTGACTGGAGCGTTTAGTCCGTAGAGAAGAAGAACAAAAGAAAGACAGAGACTCTTTGAATGTAACTGATGATTCTGATTTCAGTAGTAAAGCCAGGTTTTACTTTTTCTGACAATTTTTGCTGCTGCTCATGTAGGCAAGGACGCACTCCTCGGTTATCTTTACATCAGGACAGGTAAGAGATTATCTCAATAAATGTGGGTGTAAAACAGATTATACAATAATTGAATTTAGACATGTAAAGATCATGTGTTTGTATTGTGAGTTACACAGGTAGCGATACAGTTTTTCCTAAAAGTTTACACATTTCAGACACTTTATCCAAATGGAAGTTGAATCCATTATATAATATCTTCTCTGAAACTGTTTGCAACCCTTCCTCATCTTCCAGCAGGTTATGAAGTGAATTCATGCTAATGTGTAAATGAATCATTTTGAGTGTTTGAGTTCATCTGACATAATGAAGGTTTCCATGGAGGCCCAGCACCAGAAAGGGCTTCGTATGAAATGTCTGTACTTTATGAAACTCTCTAACTGGCCTGATTTAGCAGCCCATGACATGAGTCATACTGCGAACACTAAGGTTACACAGCTTTCCTCCAGTAACCTCAAGAAGCATTGATAAGCCCCCTGAGAACTGAATCTTCAGAAACTGAAGCAAAAGAAAGATATGCTAAAACTACATCTTATTCACTTGTAGCCAATTAAAAATATGCTCTTGTATTTCAAATATTAAAAACCTTTCATTGTAATAATTGATTTGATAGTGGATATGAAGTTAAAGCAGAACCAATGTTAAGATCATGTCTGAAACCTGTGTGAGGCTCTTCTATTAATAGCGCTGTGTTTATTTCAGTTACAGATGACACATGGCAGACAGAACAGAGAGTCCAACAGCTGTGAAAGTAGAGGAGCACTCTCAGTGTGTCATCCTGACTTATTTCCATGGGGACATCGGCAGCATGGTGGATGCTCACTTCAGGCGAGCTCTCAGCAAAGTCTGCAAGGCCAAGGCACCAGTAGTGAAGACAAAGAAAATCCGCAAACCAATTAAGACCGGTAACCAGCGCTGTTATGGAAGCTACTCACAGCTTTGCAAATTACAAACTAATTCACACTGAAGTAGAAAGAGGAAATTTAGTTTGATTGACTAAAACTAAATCGAACAACATTGTAAAAACTGTTAAATTGAGACTGTAGTATGACACAATATCACAAAAGCCAGACAAGAGAGTTTACTGTGAAATTTCAATTATTATTCACATTTAATCTAAAAAAAAAAAAATGTATGTCTATAGTCAAATAATGCTGCAATTAACTGTGATCTAAGGTTAGGGCTTTTGTTTTAGTCTTGACAAGTCTCATAAATCTTCATTGGGCATCTTTTTGATAGTATGAACAATGGTCTAGAAACTCAAACTGTCTCTTTACTACCATCAAAAATGTATGGTCTGTAGTTCCAGTTATAACTAGACAAAAAAAGGCCCAAAAAAGGTTTAATTCCTCAAATGACTGCATATATGTAGTTAAACTAAATTCAACCTACATGCATTTACTTCACTACAGTTTTTTTTTGTTTTTTTTTATGTGATTGAACTCCATAGAAAATAGTCATGGTTTCTTTCTTTCTTTCTGTACCTGCAGAGGAAAGCAGTGTCTGTCAGAACAGTGTGGTCAACTCTTACCCAGAGTCTCAGGTCCCACCTGTAGCGGGAGGGCATCTCCTGACCTTTAACCCTGCAGATGACCCTCCAAGCTCGTGGCACTCGTTCACTGGCAGGACAGGGGAGGGCTCTGGGTTGTCGTCCCTCGCTTACTCCCTGTCCTCGGAAGGGCTGAGTGTTACCGGACAACAATACGCACAATCCCTGCTGAATTTACTGCACAGTGACCGGACTGAGATGGGACCCAACATCCCCTCCAGCTCCAAGCCGGATCTGCTGCCAAACTGGACGGTGCCTCAAGGGATCAGAGAGTCAGTTGACCCCAGCATAGGATTCGAACAGGGTAAGAGACCCTGCAATTACATAAAAACACATAGTGAAAACGGATCTTTGTGGAACAGAAAATGCTCTTATTGAATCTTAATTGAATTGGACAATTGTTTGATGCTGTCTATGGCTTATGAGGAATTTTCTCAAAATGCCAGCTTAGACAAAGGGTCCAATTAAATACAACTAATATTCAATTGTATTTTAAATATAGGATGTATTTCCAGCTGCAGAAACATGACTCATCCTATCACTGCCTCTGCTTCCACTTTTTTTTTTATTATTCTGTCACTATTAGTCACCTAACAGTAAAAGCTAAACTCTATTCCTGGAGTAAGTAGGTGAACTAGCTGCTAAATGGCACATAAATGAAATCTTATTATTCCATTTTTATGTATAAATCCATTTGTTGGAATGACATAATAATGATGCAAACAGCAACTACTTTAGTGTGATGCATTTTGTTACTTAATTGGACTCCATTATGTGTCCTGAATTATCTGCATTATGTCAATGAGTTTAAAAGCCTTAGTGCTATAAATAAAACATTTTAAAAAAAATAAATGTTATGTTCTATTCTGACAAGTAGAAGTACACTACTCGGAACTGGAATGCTTCACTCTTGTTTTCAGGCCGACATTTGGATAAGAAGGACTTGTACTGGTACTGAGGAGGGAGCATCAGGAGAAGATGAACCAGAGATCAGCTTCAAATCAGCAGCAAAAAACAGTCTCTATGAAGCCACTCGAAAAGAAGCACCTCCACTCCTTTCTCTGCTCCATTTCCCTATGATATGACCTCAGAACCTCAGCATGTAAAAACTGGGACAGCCTCTCTGAGCGGGAACATTCTTTGCCAAACCTGTTCTCCAACTTTGTCATTCCTCGTCTAAATCACTGTGTGCGATGTTACTCCCTTTGAGGTTCAGTTTAGAGGAAGGGCATTTTACTGTACGTCAAAGGGGTTATATGTAGTACTGATATTCTAAACTATCTACAGCAGGAAGTCACATACAAGAACACACTTAGGACTTCCAAAACTACCAACGAATCAATGCTATGTATCAAAAGACTGCATCACTCACTGAATAAAGTATAATCTCATTTACACATATCTGAATTATATCATCAAGTTTTCATCTTCAAATAAAAATTTATAGCTCGTAATTTTGACAACCGGTTCAAAATAATGCAGTGTTTTGTAATCTTCATTTGTTGCATCAGCCGATAGTTTACATTATAGCTCTAACTACAGCTAAAAAACCAGCCCAAGTAAAACTGTAAATCACCTCAGTTTTTTTTTTATACAGTTTGTGTCGTCAATAGCTGCACGGAAGATCTGTTTGGAATCATCCACACGGTCAAATTATAGCTTCATAAACCTCATTAAAAAACTCACCCGTGTTGAAGAAATGCTGGGATTTCAGCATCAGACTCCATTCTTTTCATTTAAAGCTGTGTTCAGTGGTGAAAACAACAACAGTGCTTCGAACTTGTATCACTTTCTTTGACTCTAAATGTTGTTTCTTAGTGGTTCTCATCCCATCTGGTCACTTTCTGACACTTTGGTGAAAGGACCAGTGGAGTTAGTTTTTCTCACCATAGGAGTCGCAGTAACTCACTACTCCCTCTAGTGATCACACATATCCACCGGGCTGTCATTGTAAATAAATTCACTACGTATCGCTACAATCCAAGTATATCTTTGGTATATCTTCAGAACTCTTGATTCTAAACACTCTAATGATGATTTTAGATAATGTTTGGTGTAGAAATATTACATGTAGCCCCTTTAAACAGTCACTTCTCTCAGTGGACAGTAGAACAACAGGCCAGTATTAAGTTGAAGCATGAACACTGTGAGCTCTTGAGTGTAAATAGGTGTTTAAATCAGTTCGTCTAAATGATCTGTAGCTGTCAAATAACAAATGGTTACAGATCTTGTATGAAAAAAGTTGTCTTGTTATGTTACTTCTGTAATCTTACAATTGAAATAATGTCCTGCAACATTTAAAAAAGAAGTTATTTACAAATTTGAACAAATAATGAAGAAAAACTGATGTTTTTAGGACATTACTTAATACTTTTGTCTTTTGTTTACTGTTGATTTGTACTGTTGTGTAATGTTGGATATCATCTTGATTAAATATAATAACCTACTGAAGCTTTGTGAGCAGCAGTAAAAGATATCACATAAAATGATCGGCACTGACATTCGATGGAAATTTTGTTGTCAAACTCAATGACATTGTTTATTTTATTTTTTTATGGATTTTTTTTTCTATATTACCTAAAACATGTTAGAATTGAGTTTTCATCTACTTATAGTTTTTGACCACATGAAGACATGAACAGATGAATATTGTGTAAATAAAGAAGGCTTTATGAAATGATAATTAACAGAGTCCATTCCATGTAAGAGAAACTTTTAATACTGGGCTGTAAAACTGAATAATTATTTCCCATATCTTTTAGAATTATTTAATATTATAAAAATGCGGCCTTTTGTAATTGTGAAAGTAGTTCTTTGGTTGCAGTGGACAACTGATGCTGTCTAAAGTCCATAGAGTGAACCCATTAGAGGTACATTAAAGTGCCACTAAGGCTGTTTCACCATCATTGCGTCAGACTGAGCTGAGCTTTAAACAAATCTTTGCACAAGCTGTAATTGGGAGGACTCAACGTTGTCACCATTCTTACTTTGTCCACCTGTTTGTGCCTTTGACTCTTTAGAAATCCCCATGACTTGGTGAAAAAGATGGTAAATGCAGCCTCATTAAAACTGTGGTCGCTACAGATACAAAGTGCTTTTTTAGTAGAACTTCAAAAGTGTGACTTTCTACACCTAGAAGATCTTTTTATGTGTAAAGCAAACAAGCATTATTTTCAAACTACAGAGTACAGTGGTCTTGTGGTAATATTGGTTCCTTGTATAGCTATATTTTTTCAAAATGAGCCTCTTAGGCACAGGGACACTAATGTAAGGACTCAGGACAACATAAGCTCAAACATTTCATGCATTACAATGATCTGTGATACATGAAAGTGTTTGAGGAAAAAAGTTTGCAAATGATAACACAAACTGCCCCAGAGTTTCAGTGATGAGTAAAGTGTCCATTGGTATGTGAAGTTACTTACTAAAAATGACACAGAATACTTATTTCATCTGCATTAGTTACATTTGGTAGCATGGCTCTGTCCTGGGCCCCCTTCAAGAGCTGGGTGGAAGTTGGACTTGCAAGTAGAGTAATAACGCAGTGAGGTTGTCAGTGAAGATGTGCCGTCCTGAATGAAGTTTCCATTCAGGTGTGTAAAAAGCAAACACATCAGCTGAAGTGAGGTGCCAATAGCCAACTTTACACAGGGATTCCGGAAAAAAGGTGAGGTGGTGATCCCACCTTTTTGCCACCACTGACCAATTTTCACAGCCAAGGGAGTAACAGAGGTGAGACAGGCTGGACTTTTACACAGCAGACTTGCATTCTGGAATCAAAGGGGCGGTGACACAGTGCAGTGTATTGTATGATGTACAACTTGTGTGTCAGAAATACCCCGTGCATGTCAGTGTTCGCTCTCAAAACAATGATGAAGTTCTCTGCCCGAAATGACAACAGCTCAGCATCTCCCCAGTTAGACATCTTTCTGGTCGTGTTGATATGTTGGTTTATGGTTTGTTTGCCTGCACTCATTTAAATCCCCCCAGCACGGGGGTCGCACACACAATACGTCATCAAAACGTCACACCTTGGTTGCAGAACGAGAGGTGTTGCTTTTACATAGCGTTCTGGAAGCATGATTCCACCTTTATTATGGCTCTGTTACTTCCTCCAGAGGCGTTACAGAGCCGTGACAGAGGTGGGACCAAATGATCCACCATTTAGTTTATACGGATGTTGTTCTGGAATAAAGGTGAAATATTCCCAGAGCAGGCATGCTGTGTAAAAGGGGCTATTGATGTCCGGGGATTGTGGCCTGAGCTTAACTTCATGGCATGAAATCTATGCTTAATTTCAGTCAGGATGACTTTTGTCAAAGGAAAATGTATAGAGAGCTGAAAACCCACCCCTTTTGGTGTACCATACGGGACATGACTTGGAAATACTATGTTGGTCACTAGTGAGAGATATACATTTTTAATCCTGTTCTATTATGTCACCATTTATGAATAATATTTGTGACCTCAAAAGCCATTTTTTATGAGCCAAGAAAGTTGCAGTTTATTGTAAAGATAGTAAAATACCATCTAGTGCAGTGTGAAGTGGATCCGTTGACTACATCTCTCATCACATGTGATACACATTATCAGCACCAAAACAGTCATTACATCAACATATTTCACTGTATTATTCAAGAGTGAGGTGAAAAGGTATGTAGGTCTGATCATGTTGATGCTGCAGAGGCATCTTCAGGGACAGAACAGACTGAGGAGAGAGAAAGTTACAATGTGACCTCCGGTTTTACAGTTTTACAACAAACTGCAATTTTACTGACTTGTAAAATTATTGTTTAACTGGCATACAGTATGTGTAAACGATTGGAAAATTCAAGTCAGAAACTTAATTGTCTACTTCCATTGACTTAAATAAATTTTTTTCTCCAAACTAAAGCCCTGTGTGGCCTAACTGGAAGGGGTGGGACTTCAGCTGTCTGTTCAGGTCATATATTTGCATATATGAGCCTAAGACAGGGTGAGTAGCAGTGACCATGTGATGCAACATCCCAGGCATTCCATGTGCTGAGAGGAAGTACCAGCAGGAGGAGCAAGCACAACTTAAGACTCATGATATCTTCTGTGAGACAGCAGGTCACAGGACACCCACAGATTTTAGTGTGATGGCCACAGAGACTCATGGGTAGATGACCTATAAGATCTGTACTGAACATCTGTATTAATGTAATTGATGTCATTGCCACAGAGCAAGTTATGTAATCAACTGATACCAATCAAACTATAGGACTGTGCCTTCCATGATCCCTGTGTCATAATCACTATTTTAATCAATAGAACAAGTGAGTTGCAGGTTCTCTTAATTGCTAACAACACCCTTCTTATCTGAACCAATTTCTACAACATCCTGGACACCTCAGATAAGCCTGCAGCAGAATACTAACATTATCTTGTTTCATGGCAAATAGCACAAAATGTACCCACCCTAAACAACAAACAATATATTACAACTTCCTTTGTACAACCACTAATTCTTTTTATCTGAGATGTATAGGTGAGATGAACATTCAGCAAGATATGAAACATTTTGTTTCAAGAGTAACATATTAAACTTAAATGTAACCAACACAGACCCAGATATGTGTCATTTGCCCCAGAATGCTACCAAAGCTCTTCTCATGAGCGATCAAATTCATAATGATCACTTTCAGATGATCATACAACAACGGAAATATTCCAGTGATTAAATACCCAGACTATGAGCCAAGGCACACATACAGTGCTCAGCATAAATGAGTACACCTCCTTTGAAAAGAAGTAAGATTTTAATCAATATCTCAAAGAACACAACAACAATTTAAAAAATCTGGACAAAACTGAGGTTCATAGAACATTTCCTTAACTCAGAACATGATAGTAATGCTGATAGTATAACTT
>JAPQRP010000002.1:19525110-19542290 GCA_037367295.1 Apogon hyalosoma
CAGACAGACAGACAGACAGACAGATAGATAGATAGATAGATAGATAGATAGATAGATAGATAGATAGATAGATAGATTTGACTTTCACAGGAAAATTTTCACAAACCGTACAGCCACAAGAAAACAACACATCACTCACAAAACATATGACACAACACAACCCTAAAACAGTAACTGCACACCGTACACTCGCCCAAAGCACTAATTGATCATAAATAGAGAAAAAAAACCAACAACAACATACAAATAAATACACAAAGGGGTCTTTTAAAATTGTTCAAGGATTTGGGGGAAATGTGCATAAAAGAAAATGCTGACAGAAACTTAGTTGGTGACAGACTTTATGCTCAATTGAACCTGCAGTGACACAGAAGTATTCTGGAACAGAAAATAGCTGTGTAAATGGAAAGCACAACTCAGCAAAATCACACAAACAAATTGTGTTCTTTTGGAGCAGAGAAGCCTGGAATAATAAAATTAGAACTTCATTTTGGACAATCACCTAATCTGGCCCATATCTGCCATGAAAAATTCTGAAACCCAACAGCAGTCAATGAAAGTATGGGAATTTGATTCACAAATCAAAACAAGCTCAGCACAACGCCATGAAAGGAACTGCATTCTGCGGTTGGAAAGCAATGCATTTGGAAGGATTTAGTCTGTTTACACAGGACACTGTAATCAAAAGAACTCATTATAATAACTGGAAAACATGTTGAAAGAAAGAAAGAAAGAAAGAAAGAAAGAAAGAAAGAAAGAAAGAAAGAAAGAAAGAAAGAAAGAAAGAAAGGGGCAGTGTGTATGTGTGACAGGAGTGGGAGGGGTGTTATTTCCATGCATTCTGGGGGTGTACAGGGTATATAGAAGTGCACAGGGGACAGTGGGTCCTTCCACTCGTGTTCCACTGACCCAGGTGCAGCTGATGTGCAGAACCTTCTCCTCCTCACTGTTCACCTCCTCCAGTATCCTCTCTTCTCCTCTCCGGTCCTCTGCCTGCTATGGTTGTCTACATACGTAATTTCACCTCAGACCCCTCCCTCTCCATCCTGGGTCCCACCGCCACCCTGCGGGACGCCCCGACCCCCGGCGGGCTGAGCCGGACCGGCCACACGGTGGTGGCCGTCTGCCTCGGTTTCATCTTAGTTGCCGGGACCCTCACCAACTTCTGCGCCGTGGTCATCTTCGCAAAGTTTCGCTCCCTGTGGACCCCCATCAACCTGATCCTGCTCAACATCAGCCTGAGCGACATCCTCGTGTGCATCTTCGGGACGCCGTTCAGTTTCGCTGCCAGTGTCCACGGCCGGTGGCTGATAGGAGAACACGGCTGCAGGTGGTACGGATTCGCCAACTCCCTGTTCGGTGAGAGATGAGACAGATGTGTGCAGAGGAGGGATGCATGGTGTGTGGAGAGAAATGCACAAAGTTTAGGGGTCCGTGGTCAGTGGAGAGACTAGTGACTGTGCAGGGAATCACATCAGATCATTTAAAGTCTATAGAAAGAGTAAAAGCATGTGAAATAAAAAAGCAACTTTAGCATTTTATCCAGAGAAGCATCACCTGACTGCGCTTACAGGTCTGTGTTGGGTTTGCCTGTCTCAGTGGGACTACCTCTATAAATAAAGTTTAAATAGCCTGGAAATGAATATATATTGAAAGTAAAATTATAGTAAAATTAGACTAAATGCGTTAAAGTTATTATGTCCGTGTGTTCAGTCAGACATTGCCAACTGTGGACAGGAATGATGTATTTTTAGGAGGTTTGTGAGTCATTGTCAGGTGATATATTGAGATTTTGGATTTTTTTTTTTCTCCATTTACTACTGTAAAACAATAAAGCAGTAACAGTGAAAGAGGAAATGTGACTGCATTCTGACTGTCATTATTTTTACATACATCAGAGATAATTTAATGCAAATTGAATGCAATTTGCAAATGCGCCTCTTGTTCAATGATGATAATGACCTGGGCTGCTGTTGCTACCATCAGTCAGTCAGTTTGTTCAGTCAGCAAGACCACTTTGGTAAGAAATGCCATTTATTGTTTTTTATTCATTTATTTTTATATATATTTGTCTCAGATTTATAATCATGGCCCTTAAGTTTCAACAAACTGATGTCAGGACATCCTTAAGTTGTTTCCGGAGTTCAACTGAGTCGCTCCTCCAGGAAGAACTTCATCAGTTCAGTTGTTTGGATGAGAACAAAAGCCAGTCCAGTTGAACTCCGCAAACAACTTAAGTATGAACAATGACCTGGACAAAGGACAATTTACACAGACGTGATGTTATGGCTTTAAAAGAGAGTCAACTGCGGCTGAACCTGTGCCTCCCATCAGCGTTGTCATAAAGCATCCATTTAAGACCTGAGGAAGAAATAGATCCCTCCAATTCTGATTAGTCCTCAATTTGTCATTTGAAGCTACAACATTCACAAATATAAACACCTCAGGACCACAAAGTCATCAAATGGAAGGAAGGAAATTAACATATACTGTTGCACATAATGTTGGAATAAAATGTTAGACATTATATATATTAGATTTTACCTCTGATTTAACACCTATTTTTTCTTGATACATAAAGTGTAACTGGAACTCAGTACGTAAACATTGCATCAGGTCAAAGGTGATTACTGATGTGTATAAATAGGAATAAAAAGAGGAATGCGTCTGAAAACGAAGTCATTCCAACTTTATGGACAGCAGTGTATTTTGATGCGGGGAGTAACATGTACAAAACTAATTCTTACTACAGTTAAAGACAGGTATTGACCTTTACTGCAAAACCATTATAACAAAACAGAAACAGTTTGCAGATGATGCCTTGGGGTTGAATATAGAATCGTTAACAATCAACTTTATGTGTGAAGGAAGATGTGTGAGGCTTGGAATCCAAAAAACACCATCCCAGTGGTGAAGTGGGTGTGGCAGCTGCAAGGGAACAGGAGGGCATTTTAATTATGTGGATATTCTGAAGCTTCATTTGAAAACATCAGCCAGAAAGTTAAACCTTGGAAGAAAATGCATTTTTTAGGAGGACAATGATCCTAAACAGACCTCCATAATGAATAACAAGATCGTTTGTTTAAGGCCAACAAAGTCATCATTTTGGAGTGGACATCACACGGCCTTAATCTAATAGGAAATTCATAGGATGAACTGAGACGGCTAGTTAGTGCACAAAAACCACTGAGCTGCATGAGTTCTGCAGGAGGATTGGCCAAAATTCCTGCAGTGAGAGTTGAAGTTACTATTTAAAGGTAGATTCAAAGACTTCATCATTGATCTGAGAATTAATCACATTGGTATACACAAAAAACCTTTTCTGTTTTTCCTAAAATTTTACATCATCAAAATAAAGTAGTTGGTGTATTGTACTAAAAGAGGGGGAAAAGCCAAGCATCAGATTTTTAAAATGCATTTCCTGTTTGTGCATTGCTGTTATCATAGCGTTATGAACATATACACATATTAGCGCGTGGACTCGTGGGTGTCCATGGGTTCTAGATGACTTTACTGGAACACATACAAAATGCAGACTCTGTTACCACCTTCAAATCCCAGCTTAAAACTTATTTATTCAGACAAGCCTACTCTATCCCATAATTCCAATTCTGCCATTTTATGTACATATGTGTTTTATATATGTATGTGTGTAATTTTAATTGTGTTTTATTTTATTTTAACAACTCTGTACAGTGACCTTGAGTGTCCTGAAAGGTGCCTGTAAATATAGTTTACTATTATTATTATTATTATTATTATTATTATTATTATTATTATTATGTGGTAGTTTTTATGCTGTTGTGCATTTGTGCATGCTGTATCACTTTTGTCCAGCAGTCACCGCCAAAGCGTTCTGGGTATAGCAACGTGATTGTAAGACTATTATATTCCAAAATTACTAATATCTCCCAAAATATTGGTCCTATCAACTTGTCGTTTTCGCAAGTCTGTTCCTGGACCAAAAACATATAAGAATGCCAAACTGCAGCAGTCAGCTCTTTCCGGATTTTTTGTGAATCCTCAGACACACATACATGCACGAACATGCACAGAGGCCACTTGACTTTGATAATATAGATAATAACATAAAGTAGAGCCTCCAGTTTCAGGATTGTGACAATATGTACAAAAAATACACCTATTTTTGTTGTTGTTGTTGTTGTTGTTGAAAGATTAATAATGTCCAACTATGTACAATCTTGCACAATTTTACTGTAATAATTATTCATTCTTACTGAGAATTGAGTGAAAATGTACTGTATATGCCTCTGTTTGAGTAGTTATTTATTTTATTTTTTTGGTTTATTTAATAGGGACTTTGCATATTTATGAACATTGTTGTACAAAAAAAATACACCCATGTAGATATGTCAGAATTAGTAAAAATAACTACGTTTCATCCGCAGTCCATAGGCAGGTGACAGAACAAGACATAAAACAGCCAACAATTGATACAGCACTCATTCACTATAAATTAAAAAAAAAAAAATACATATAATGACATAGACATCATCAAAACAAACAAATAAACAAAAAACAAATAGACATAGGATGATTTCAGCAGAATTACTTCATAAATATACATAACAACCGGTGGACTTACTTGCATGTATAGTCATGTGAGTTGCTGGTGTGTGCGCTCCTCTGTGTCATGGCCAGAAGGTTCAGCAGTGACATAAATTGACTGATTGAAAAGATTTTTATTTATTTATTTATCAGAAAAAGTCTTCAAAACTTCAAAACTCTCGATGCTCAGTATATCACAGAAACATGTGGAAACAGATTTTAAAAAACTGAAGCAGCCAAGTTTATAAAAACAAAATGTGTGATACTGTCAAAACCTTTACCGTAAATGTAGGAGTGCAGACTTTAAATCCTATGTACTTCTGTTCAGTACATCTAACATATAATCTCTGTCTTCTCTTCTAAGGGATCGTGTCTCTGGTCTCCTTGTCGATCCTCTCCTATGAGCGCTACGCCGCCGTGATGCATTTGTCCCAGGTTGACATCTCAGACTTCAGGAAGGCTCGTTTCTGTGTTGGAGGATCCTGGCTCTACTCCCTCATCTGGACCGTACCTCCATTCCTGGGCTGGAGCAGCTACGGACCTGAAGGACCCGGAACCACCTGTTCGGTCCAATGGCACCTGCGCACGGCCAGCAGCGTATCATACGTCCTGTGTCTTTTTGTCTTCTGTCTGCTGCTGCCTCTTCTAGTCATGGTCTATTCCTATGGTCGAATCCTGGTTGCGATCAAGAGGGTGAGTTCAGACAAATATTAGAGCTTTAGATGGACATGGCAGAATATTTAATGGACCCCTCCGCCTTCTGAGGTTCACATCAGCTTGGCCTGGAACCAACATCACAGTAATTTTATGTTAGGAAATGTAGTTGCTGAGAACATTTCTAAGGCCTATCCATATGTAGCTTATAGAACAAAAGACACACTTATACGTGTAAAAATGTACAGTCAAAATGTAATTTGACTTGTTACAATATTTGTAGTTATAATTTTTAACATTTTATTACGTAAAAACTTGCTACTCATAGGTATGCAGGTGTTTCTTTTGTTGCTCAGTGTATATTTGTTGATGTTTAAAGAATATATTACCAAACATAATCCTTACAAATATATGATGAAAAAGTTAAAAAATACATACATATTAAGTCACTTTTAGTAATCCTCATTCATGACTAATTGGAATTGCAACAGGATGCTATAAAACAGCAAAACAAAACAACAAACAGTGGGTAATTACTGAATAACAGATGGCAGCTCAGTAAAAGTGACTAAAGTGCATCCAAAATACATATTCCAACATCTGTATCTGTGCCTACAAATAGTGTTTTCAGTCTACAGAGACTTTTCCACAGTTAATTGATTGTGAAGGACAAAACTTTGCAGATTTGTTTTTATTGCGGTTTATGTGGCTTATGGGTTGCATGTATGGGGCTGTAATTTTGTCAGAATAATATTCACATTGTGTTGTCACATCTATCCCGCTATAATAACTCTGTTCAACTGGTGTCATTGTGAAACCTCAGCTGTCGCTCTAGTGTTTGAATGATGGATGGACAGACTAACATCTGGTGTTGTGCCCAATTAATTCACTCCTGGCTTTCACAAAAACTACTGCACTGATTTTCATGAGAGGATAGGGAGTGGGATCAAGGATAAACCCCTTAAATTCTACTGTTAAAAGGTGGTGGGGTATGGAGATTATTTTCACTTTCTTCAAAGGGGTTAGTGATGTTCTAAATTTTCAACAGCAGGGGAAGTCACATACCAGAATGCCATAGTACTACCAAACCCACCAACAAATCAACTTTATGTATCCACAGACTGTATCACTCAATGAATAAAATATAAAGCTCATTATTTACATACATCTGTATCATGGTATAACCAAGTTTTCTTCAAACTAAAAGTCATTACTGGTTATGTTGACAGTTGGTCAAAAAAACACTGTTAGCTGATAGTTTACATTACAGCTCTATTAGCTTAGCTCTGTTTTTAGACTGAAAACAGCTACAGTAAAACCACAAATCACCTCTGTTTTTTCTGTACAGTTTGTGTTGTTAGTAGCTGCACTAAAGATCTGTTTGGAATCATCCAAACATTGTCAGAACTAACTGTTTAGTCTGAACTAGGGATCAAGAAACAGCGAAGATAATAACATTACATAATAACTTAATACCTTCATAAGGTTGATGATCAAACTCCATTCTTTTCATTTAGAGCTGTGTCCACTGTTGACAGGCACAGTGACTCACTACTGCCTCTAGTGGTCACATAAATCCCCCAGTTTATACTATATCTCTACAATCCAATACATTGTTGTCTTTGGCACAACTTTAGAGCTCTTTATTTTCAGCACTCTAATGATAATTTTAGGTCACAGATATAAAGTTGTGGAAAAAATTATTAGACCACCCTTGTTTTCTTCAATTTCTTGTTCATGTTAATGCCTGGTACAACAAAAGGTACATTTGTTTGGACAAATATGATGATAACAAGAAAAATAGCTCATAAGAGTTTAATTTCAGAGCTGATATCTATCCATTTTCTATGTTTTCTTGATAATAACCAAAATCACTTCAGTTCTTACATCAATAGCTATGGCATTGTGCTACCAAGAACTTTTTTTTTTAAATTAATTTGCACATACGAATGTAAAATAAGACATATCCATGTGCATGTCGCTCTTGATAGAGAGAAAGCTACAAAAATCCGCAGGTGGGTTTTATTTTAAACAAAATAAAACAATGTCATTTGCATACCTTCCATGAAGTAGAAGGACAAATTGGAAAAAAAACCCCATAAAAGTCAAATAAATTATGGTTATGTATCTATAAACATCTTTTCTTTCAAATAACATAAAGAGTAAAACATAGTGAATAATAATGATAATAGCAATAATAGTAGTTGTAATAGAAACACTAAATACGTAGATAAATAAATAAATAGATAGATGGGAAGAAGTGAGATTCCAAAGGGAAAAATAACCCTAACACAGCTAAATTAAGTTCAAATAGCACACCAAGAAAGATAAAAATTGGGAAGATAAAAATTGGACAGTCAAACCAATTCAAACAGTCAAACAGTGCTTTTATTCATTCCATGTTTTCTTTTCTGTCTGTTTCAGTCACATGATACACACTGGAGTTAGTACTTGATTGCATAGCCATTGTTTTTGATGACTTTTGATGGTCAAATAATTTTTTCCACGACTGTATAATATTGCCCCTTTGACATTACAGAGTTCCAGGATAAACTGGTAACAGATAAATCACAATGTGTGGTTTGTTTTGAGTTTAGTAATATTGAGAAATGAAAGGAGTGGACTACTGGCCTTGGCGGATGTTTGCGATCTCTGAGTACACTTCACTTTTCAATCTAAACCTGTGTCCACTCGATAAGCCTTGTATATGAGTGTTGGCCAAAGTGACTCACTCAAAGGCCAGGTCGGTGAGCATAGTGCTGCCGAGGAAGATGGAGGATACACAACATCCAATATTGGACATCGCTGTCAAAACCTGACTGCCAGCTGCACTGATTGGAGTTCGTGGATACATTCTGTAGAGTATCAAGAAAGATAATTGAAGAAGCGACAGCTCAGGGTTTACAATCCTACAATCAATTTATCCAGCAGGAGAACACACAAGTGACAGTGTCTTCAGGGCAGTGTGTGAGGTTTAAGAGCCCGGTTGTGTTCATCAGGACATTAACCCCCTCTTGTTTCCAGTGACTCATCCTCATCTCACTGGTGCTTACATAAGCCCACCAGTCTCACAAATAATTGGTAATTAAGGCTCTGAATTGGTGTCAGATCCCTCCATGCACCATCCACCCACCTTTTCTGTTACTATTCTGATCAGTGAATCACCTAAATGCTATTTTTAGCCCCAGCTACTACTGGGTACCTGCTGTTATATAAGTGCCATTTTTGCAGCTGAGGACGTCAGAGCATGGAGGGGCTTTGATTGCTGTACCAGTGATTGGGGGCTCACTTGTGCCCCTTCCAACTGAGAACCCCACCTTAGGCTTTTCTTAGAAATGGAGCAATTAGACCACGGAGTGTTGCGCTGGCTTCACAAAGGTGGCTTAAAGTGACACGTCAGAGGGACAGGTGACATTTACATCAACAGCATCGATGTGCATCACACTGGGAGTTCATTTGTCTGCAAGAAAGCATTGCATTAATATTCCTTTCATGCCTGTGATGACTTTTCAATGAAGTCACACTCTTGAGATTTATTGTTCTGTAATTGCACCTTGAGGAATTGATGGTGCACACTGCCAAGGAAAATATCTTTCGTGTTATAAGAGACACTGTGCTGAGAAAAAACTTGTTTAGTTCAGTTTATTTATTATAGCATAGCATTGCTGTGTTTACTGAGTTTTAAGGTCATCATTTCTGCTGATGAGATGACAGAAATATGCATTTAGGCCTCAGTTAAACTGCAAAGGAAAATTAAAACAATATGAAAAATAAATTAGCAAGAAAAGTATAATGCTGTCAGATGTTGTTGAGATGCTTCTGAGGTTGTTTTTGTGGAAAAATCCAAAGAGAAGACAAAAAACATAGTGTAGCCATGGAAAAAAAAACAACTGTGTTAATGTTTATTACATGATCGGGGGTCAAGAAGACAGCAGCTACAGAGGCTGTGACATAATAGCACAGTAGTATGAACTTTAACTATGTGTGAAAGAGATGAGTGCAGAGAAGAACAGTTTTTTTTTTTTGACCTTGTAAAAGCTTCCTGCAGCATTCAGACATGCTCATTTAAAAATGAAGCACCGTGATGAAAATGATAGCAATACTTACATAAGCTGGCGACCAAGTTGAAATTCAACCTGATGCGGTGACTATCAGCGCCTGTACTGATTCCACTGTCCTCACTGAGCTGATGATTGAGCTAAGTTTAGCTCATAGCTCATCATCTCTGTATCAGAAAAAACCCTCAGGACATAGATAATAGACAACGGCAAGAAGAAATCAACCACTGCTTTTCAGTAACAATGTTCTGGTGACGACTGTCTCTGAATAAGTCATCCATACTGGATCTGTTCTGTTCTGTTGATTATTATTTAATAGATCGAGTTGTTAATTCTTCTTCTATTAGTCTGTTAAAATAGCAGAAGTAAATGTACAATCGTCTGCATGAATTTTCTGATAGTTTAAGTTTTCTTTGTGAAAAATCTGTGATGTTGTGTTTAACAAATTCTTCTCAATAGCTTTGATTTGTGATGTGGTGGAAAGACAAATATTGACATCTGTCACAGTGAGTCTTTTACATTACCACCAGGTGGTGCTGCAGAAAGATGCTTTAAAATCCCATAAACAGAAGGTTGTGTGGAACAGTCAACCCGGAGTTAGCAGTGTGATATATTAAGATCTCAACATGTGGTTGATTTCTTAGTAAAATGTATATGGTTAGTTATTTCAAAATTCTAACTGGGAGTTCATAAATAGGTAGATAATTTTAGAATATACCTGCACTTAAAATATACATCGTGAGATGGATAGATTTAGATAAAGATAAAAAAGGTGTAAGAATAATGAAAAAAAAAGAAATTGCTCATAACAACGTGCAGCACAAGAACACAACCGAAGAAGAGCCAGAGACCTGGGGCTTGTCACTGTGCGCGCCCTGGTGTCAGGCTGGTGCCTGGGGGTCCTGGGATGGGGGAGTGTGTGGGTGTCTGGGAGGGTGTGTGTACATGTATGTGTGTGTGTGGGCGTGTCTGTGTCATTGTGCGAGTGCTTGTGTGTGGGTGTGTGCATAAGAGTATGAATGTGTGACTGTGTGTGTGCATGTCAGTGTGTGTGGAACAGTGTGTAGGGAACAGGGGTGCCTACGGCCTACGGCTCGTCTTCTCAGAGGAAACCCCCCCCCCACACACACACACACACACACACACACACACACACTCTGTACTCAAGCACGTAAAGTCTTGGGGAGTGTACACGCTCCAAGGGGGTATGGCCGGGGGTGGGGATCACTAAAACAGACCCCTTCTATGGTACCCTGGGGCAGCTAACTCCTCAATTTTAATTACACCTACCCACAACACATGGGAACACTGACACAACACACTCACTTTTGGGGGGCGGGCTGTATGGTGCCTGGTGGGCGGTGCCATTCGGTCGGGTGACACTGGCCATGTGGTGCCGCCCTCAGCGGTGTGCAGTTTCTGCTCCTCAATTTTAACTGCTTGCATACACACCTCACACTTCACAACACTGATGGGTGTGTGTGTGTGTGGGGGGGTCTTCCCACTCCCCTGTTTCCTGGATGCTGTTGTAGTTATCACCATGATTGTTATTCTATGTATTGTTGATATTTTCTTGTGAGGGTTTTCGGCACCTTCTTCTTCCTTGTTCTCCCCCCTTCACCTCTCTTTCTCTTTTCTCTTACTTCTTTTTTTAGGTGGGTAAGATCAACCTTCTGGCAGCTCAGCGCAGAGAGCAGCACATTTTAGTGATGGTTTTGACAATGGTGTCCTTCTACATGCTGTGCTGGATGCCCTATGGTGTCATGGCCCTGATTGCAACCTTCGGTCACTCAGGAGTCGTGACACCTGTGGTCAGTGTGGTGCCCTCGGTGCTGGCCAAATTCAGCACCGTCGTCAACCCCGTCCTCTACGTGTTCTTTAATAACCAGGTGAGAACATCAACAATTAAGCACAATTAATGTTGATTTTAGATGTATTTTTAACCCATAAAGACCCAAACAGCCACTGGCAACCAAAGTCATCTACCGATCTAAAATGTAGAATAACTTCTGATCCACTAATCCTATCAATACATGGGTCATCTAATATGACCCATTTAGACATTCAGAGGCTCCATAGTGAACATGGAAACACCGTCATCTTCTACAACACTGATTCACCAGTAAAACCCTTGGAGTTTCATAAATGACAGTAGATGGAGACTCTTGTTTTATGTTCAGTTAATTATATATTTGCTGATAAAGTCACTTTTTCTTCAGTTTTCTCAATTTCTCACCATATAACCATCAACTTTAATCTGAGATTTTATGAACACCGATATGATTGGTAAATTAAATATAGGAAAATAACTGATTTTCACTTAAAAATACTGAATGCAAAGGATAATATCATAATATATGGTGATAAAAGACCTAAAAAAGGTTAGAGAGAAATATTCATTTTTGTAAAAGTAACACCAGGTTTTTATGGGTTAATGTTGATTTTAGCTGCATTTTTTTCCATAAATTCAACCTCTCTACTGTATATATTTTTTCATTTCTACAGTTTTATCGATGCTTCGTGGCCTTCATGAAGTGTCAAGGTGAGCCCTTTTCTGTTCAAGAACCTCCAACTCCAAAGACTCATTTTTCCATCGCCTCCCCAGTCCAAAGACAGACATCGCTCAGCTCTTCACATCCTCCGATCCCTAGCACTTCCAAAAACACAGTTGTTAACAGCCACCACAATGACCGCAACACCCTCATAGTTCACTACACTTTATAACACTTCATTTTTTCAAAGACAGTAAAAAACATTTTTTCTCATGTAACATTCAGGATCCAAAACAGAGGAAAACGTCACATGTTGGCCTTCTACACTGAATAGTATTGTCAGGTTTTTAATACCCAAATGCTCAAGTTTACTGTAGCATGTAAATAGCTTGTACTGACATGATTAAATATATGTACTTTCAAAAGTCAGTATATATTTTCCTGAAGATTTAATTGAATTAAAACATCGCTTTTCTGAAAGATGTGTAAATATACTATTAACTTGCATTGCAGAACCTATCCAGGTTATTTGGGTAGAATGAAAAATAGCAGCTTTCATTTCAAGTGAATGATCTACCACAACCAGCAGAGTTCACGTGTGCTGCGGTTGTCGTCACAAAAGAGCAATGTCTGTAGTTAACAGAGAAAACCCAAGCCGAGCTGAACTGATATTAATCGAATTCATTCAGTGGTGACACGTGGCATTCTGAATCTATGATTTATTTCAAATAATCATAAATATTCAATTGTTTGTTCAATAGGAAAAATTTCCAAACATTCTGATGGAAAAGACCTTGTTCTTTCCGTAGACATCTGAGCATGCTCAGAACACCGCCTGTGGAATGAGGGGCAAAACAGAGCAGTGAGTGAGACTGACTCACTATACAAATTGACGGTTTTTGGTTTATTTATTTATTTTTTTTACACTGTTTTCCTTGTTTTTACTGTTGTTTGCAGTGTTGTGGTGATTTTCCTTTAATTTTTTTGCTGTGTTTTTACTGAGTTTTGACTGTGTAACTGCTTTTTGGAGTTCAACCAGGAGCCAAAAAGCAGCTGAACTGATTTAGAATAAAAGAGCCCAAAACAAAAACTATTGGGCCAAAATTCAAATACTTGTTGTTGCTCAGTGTGTTCTAGTTCACAGTTCATGTTCAACATCATTAATCTCTTATTAATGTACATTCTGAGTGCCTTATTTAGTAAAAAACATTGTCTCTTTCTGTTATTCCACCCTGTTTTGACCATAAAACACACCGTAAAACAAAACTACTGAAGAAAAGGAACAGTACATACTCACAGCAGCTTTTATGACACTGAAACAGACGCAAATTCACAGCAGCACATTTACCTGGAACAATGTCTCAGGGGTTAAAGGGTTAACTAAAGAAAGGATGTATCTTGTAAATTAATAATAAAGCGAACACCTGAAAAAATTACACCAGTAAAAGTTTTATTCCTCCGTAGAAGTAGCCATCAAGACAGTGTTTCTGTCTTAGTCATTGTGTCATTTCACAACTTTAATAGTAGAAATGTATAAATATAATCTGATATTTCTAGTTTCTGATGTGGCTCTTTACTCTGCATCTATGACCGACATTTTACGGAACCGTATGGTTCACATGTGAACGTGTTTTAACTGACCTAAAATAAATTGTCTTCTTTTCTTCTTGTCTTGGTCTGCGTCTGTGTATTAGAAAAGTGAATATTACTATGGTCTGCTCTTGCAAAAAAGTTTACTGCTGTACAAGTCACTCGTGCTGTGTTTTTGCCACATGAAATCGTAATCACATAGCCTGTTCAGGTGATGGGGGATGATGAAAAACAGTGGTTCTCATTTTGGGCCAATGTGATATCACAAATAACTCACTCATGCTGTGGTTGTCCTCATAGAACAAATGTCCTGATGAACTGAAAGGTCAAAACCCATGAGCATAATTTAAGTGCAGTAGAACTTTTACAGAACTACATGTTATATTACATAACAAAATAAACTATATAAGAATATGGTCAAATTGGCCAAAAAAATACAACTAATGCCATGTGGAAATAGAAATTCTGAGTATCAAAAAAGACACAAAGTTGACAGAATGGAAGGAGGAAATACATAAAGGTTTCACACGATACATAGAGGCATGTAGTTAGCAAAGGGCTCATCTATCACAGGTCTGCATGTCAAAGAGTTCAGACCTTCCAGGAAGTACACTGAGTAAAACTCAGGTGCTTGAAAAAGCAGTTGTTCAGAAGTGCATGGGATGTCACGGACGCCGGGCCTGTGCTCCACCATGATCAACACCTACCAGACCAGCCTGGCTCCTCCGCCAGTGCCTCCACGCCTCAACAGATCTCACCCGGTCCTTATCCCAGCTCCTGTAACGTCCCAAAGCTACAGCAAGTCTCTCATTCGCTTTATGGTTGGTGTAGTGATGCTGCATTTAGTGCTGTCTGTCGCTGGATTCATCTTCCTGTACAACGGCAGAATACTGGTAAAAGTCTTTTCTTTTCTCAACTATTGTCATTGAATTCCAAGTGAAAAATGATATTTAGTGGCATATGAGGTGTAATACAATAGTACAAGACATTAAAATATACTTTTTGACATTTGCAAGGGAAATTTTTGACTTTTGTAAATGTAAAAGAAAACATAAAATGATTTCACAAAGAAACTGAGATTTTTGTTGTTCATACATGTTATATTTTGTTTGCATTTTCAAAGAGTAAGTCATTAAAATGCCTCTTACACACTCCCATGTGCATGTGCATGTTAGTTTTAGTTTTGTTTTCTTGAATGATTAACCTGAAGGCATTTTCAGTCACATTGACTACTTTACATTTTATTGTAGCACATAAAATTTGCTCTGTTTAAAAATACATATTGAGGTCAACGAACTGGTACAAATGAC
This sequence comes from Apogon hyalosoma, assembly GCA_037367295.1. NCBI lineage: Eukaryota > Metazoa > Chordata > Actinopteri > Kurtiformes > Apogonidae > Apogon > Apogon hyalosoma. The sequence continues at coordinate 19,539,784 of JAPQRP010000002.1, forward strand.
AGGAAATGCTCTTCTGGTCGTCGAAATGTCACAATGTCACACTTGTCTTGAAGTTCTGAGAGCCTTCTGTGTAAACATCTAAAACTAAAGACTGCTAAATGTTTGCATATCTTTAGCAGTAAATCTAACATACTTTTTGCTGTTTCCACCTCAGGGCAATTATCAAGATAAGGGCCATAAAGAACAACCTCCAGGTAAAGGTACTTTATAATCTGTTTAATTTTGCAAAATGCGCACAAAACCAAGTCACAGTTCTATCTCTGAATAAATGTTTCCTATTGTTTCCAGGTATTTATACTCCACCAGAAAAGCTGAAAACATCAAACAAAATCCTGGCACGCATGGTGGTTCAGACACCTTCATCTAGGCCACAATCTAAATGTAAGAACACATTGATTTAACAGTTTGAAAAATGTAATTATTCACTATGTTGAAGTGTTCAGTTGCCTAATATTCTTCTTTTGCCTCTTCAGCGGGTTATCTCCAGTGGGACATAAATTCCAGTTATTACAGTCATAAAGCCATCAACTACTACCTGAAGAACTGGTTGATTATTTTGGAGTCGGGTGATTATTACGTCTACTCCAGGGTGACTTTCTCCAGGAGCAACTCAACAACACCACTGGTCAACAGGATAAAGTTACAGAAGAGTAAGAGTGATAGACAAGATAAGATCGTAATGCAGGCCTACTGCCACCTGGACACGTCAAAAGTGCCCAGCATGTGCACGGCCTCGCAGGGAGACGTGATCACACTGACGAAAGGGAACCTGCTCAGTGTTTGGGTAGAAGACCTGTCACTGGTGGACTACGAAGAAGGAGCCACAACTTTTGGATTGCACAGTCTGTAGGACTTCTACGTAAAAACACGGACAAATCTACGCTGAAGAGTAGATGTACAAACAGGACGGCCTCAAAGATGGACTAAACGTTTAAAGAACACTGTAAGACAGACTGGATAATTCAGATCAAACTGATGGTTTCAGATCCTTGAAGGGGATTTCAAAGAAACAAGACCAGACTTCAAACTATAATTTATTAAACTGAATTACTTGTGGGGTTTTTTGTGTTATTTCTGACATTGTGAATAGTTTGTCTGTATTTATTGATGTGAATTTTAAGCTTAAAGATGTATGAATGAATGAAATTTTAATATTTAATCAAAAAGATTCCTTCTCTTGTTCTCAGTTTGTCTTCAGGGTCAGTTTCAAACAATACATCCGCATTAGAATTTCCATCACTCATTTTTATACCTACACAGTGTTATATGCTGATGTGAAAGAAACATTTTAATAATCACATTAGTAATATGGAACTAAATATCCGGGGGAAAAATTCTAATGCCTGTAGACACATTCAGAAATGCCTCTGAAGCACACAACCTACAGATTTCTGTGTTGCCGTTGTATACCACTGTGGTTTTACATTTTTAGGACACAAAAAAAAAAACACACGGCAAAGATGTATTTTCTCATGATGCCAAGCCACAGGCTCACCAAAGAAAAAGCCTGTAACTCAAAAATAGTAGACAGCACATGTAAAGACATGCCTCCACCAGTTAAAGACAGATAATAAATGTGCATTGATTTTTTTTTTTTTTTAACTATAGCTGTTCAGTATTTTGTCCTCTGTCTCTTCAACCAGTTTCCAGTATTTACCACATTATACTTGATCCTTTGAGGCTTAAGTTGTGTAACAGATGACAGAACATAAATTCTGAAACCATCATAAATTTAATTATCATGCATGAATGTGACAAATATATCACAATAATGTAACTTTGATGTAACTTAAAGAAACAATAGAAACCAGAATTAGAAGGGCTGCTTCAAAACTTGAAAAAGTACTACATACTTGTGCACAAATATAGCCATCTGCATCTTATGAGGTATTTTAGTCTCGGTGACTAATACAGACTAAAGTAAACGTTGTAATACTTAAGTTCACCCGCCATCAACACTAAAATGTCCTGTTACAAGTTCACCCTCAGTGCCTTACACAATACAAAATGCAGCATGTTGTTTCGCATCTTGTACAGTTGTGGTGTTGCATGGAAAGTGTGAATTTCTATGGAGGTGTTTACATATGCAGAGGTGGTGCACACTCACAGGATGTCATTTACTCACTCCTTCCATCACTGAACTGTTTCTTGCAACTCAATCTTCAACCTACTAATTCCTGAGCCACATTTGTGCTGAAATGCTGCATGGAAAAGCCTACCATGGTGGATTTTCCAGTATGAAGGAGGGAACATACCATTTGAAACACGTGGCTGACATGTTGAGCGCCTTTTCCATTTCTTTATAATGTGATGAAACTCATACGACCAGTTCAACTCCACTTATTCCATTACATTTTTAATAAAAGAACTGACCATAGTAGCATGTACCATAAAGTACAGAGTGTCTAGAAAAAAAAAAAAAAAAAAAAAGCATTACAAAAATTGCAACAAAAATAATTGCATAGAAAAAAATTGCAAAACAAAAAACACAGTGATCTGGAGACAAA
>JAPQRP010000002.1:19542300-19585705 GCA_037367295.1 Apogon hyalosoma
TTTATAATGTTATGAAAATCATACTACCAGTTAAACTCCACTTTTTCAATTACATTTTTATTAAAATAACTTACCATATTAGCATGTACCATAAATTACAGAGTGTCTATAAAAAAAAAAAAAAAAAAGCATTACAATACTTGCAACAACAATAATTGCATAGAACAACATTGCAAAACAATACACACAGTGATCTGGAGACATAGTTTAGATAAACAAGAAAAAAGTTCAACCCCCTTCTACCAAGTGCTCAGCAAGGTTAATGGGAATTGAATACTACAGTATATGATGCTTATTAAAAACAACTTAATAGTACAGGAATAGACAGACACTGGTTTTCATTATTTGGTGGCACAGGATGTGTTAACCTCAACAGTGAACAGTATTTGTAGGATTTACACATCTGTACAGGAGGCAGAGAGCTGCGCTGCTAACTGAGCATCGTGCTATGAATATCTACTGATGAGACATACTGCCTTGTACCGGACACACTGCACCTGCCTTTAAACAGGTGAAAAAAAAAAAAAATAACAGCATACTTTGTTGGATTATTATTACATTTTTGATTGCGATGAGAGCTGGGACCCGGTCCATGATCTCTGACCTTTAAAAGGATGTGACAAAATGGATTACGTGTGGCAGAACAACATGGTCAGGCCTCTTTTGGTTAAATAAAGTGGGTTAATGTCATTATTATTATTATTGCCATTTCTCCAAATCCAGAAACCATGCTGGGATTCAATCAGCTGTCGTTCAGTAAAGCAGTCATTTATTGCAGTTCTATAGCATCCACCGCTGCCCTGCTCTGCCATGCAGCTAGAGCAGAGAACAGTGTTGACAGTGCACATGCTCAACCTCATGAGGAAATGTACCGCTGTGGGTCCTTGAGGCTGCATGTAAATAAAACACACAGTACGCTTTTTTCGACCCAGTATAGACCCATTAAACTCAGACTACTCTCTTTGAAATACTACAACAAACCACTTGTGACATTCTCAATATAAATCATGCAATTAGCCCAAATCTTTAACATTAAAGTTTATGGACTGCTTCAGGCACTTTATTAGTTGTTACACCCAGAAATAAATCTCTCTGCATATTCCTCTCAGTCTGACTCCAGCAGCTCTGCAGCTCAAACTGCAGAGGCTACAAGAAAAACCTCTATAATTAACTTCCTTGGCAAATTTCTCTTCTGCCCTAAAACATCAGCGCAGTTTTATAGAATTTCAGACAGATGTAAAGGCAGCAAACTATATTAATAAGGCTAACATCACAATTAAATGCTTATATGAACAATAAATAAAGAATATTAAAAAATCTAAATAAAGCAGGGATATGCAATTAATGTTAAAATGAAACTTGAATATATTTAAGTAAGAACAGGGGACATATCTTTGCCTTATTTTTCACACTCTGTATAATAAATGATATATAGTTAAGCCTTGTTTACTTTAATTTGCGGCTGTATCCCTGATAGCTTTGGACTAAATATCTAAATATCTTGATTATCACATTTCTGATGCAGAATTCATACTGTAGAAACACTGTACATTCATGCAGTTTTTAAATAAAGAATCAGAGGCTGCACTAACAACCAGCTGAAATTAACAGCAAACCTGTTTAACACCTACAAAACAGCCTGGTGTGAATGTCTCAAATGTTATAAAAATGTCAATCAGACATGCTTATGAAAGCTCAATAAATTTTCCCACTGGGGGCCCCTTGACTAATAAAGAATGACAATGTCAAAATAAAGAAAAGAGGACAAATCGTTCCCCTTTGTAAGAGAAGTGCATGCAAGAGAACACCTATCGGATTTGATGGCTTCGTACTCCTTTTCTATTTCCGAATGAAGCGTAAGAAGCAGCAGACGTGTTTTGTTCTTTTTTTTTTTTTGTCCAAAATTGTTCGGTTTTGCTGAGGAGTGTTCACAGTGCCAGACGCCGAGAGGCAAATATGTTTTAAACATCCTATTTTATCAGTCTTGCTGAGCTGTGCCGCTTCTCGGTGAAGCGCGTTGGTCTACAGAGGCTGGATCAGGAAGACAGATCAGATTTTATCAGAACGTCACAAAGTTCCAGCACTCGGACCAAAGAGGAAACTCCAGGCATCGTCGTCAGAGAGAGAGTCCGACGTTAATGTGTGACTGAAATATGGAGGCGCGACATAGACCGATACACAAACACTCACACACACCTGACCCTTACCAAGACAAACAGGCTAACACATGTGCCCACACACACACACACACACACACACACACACACACACAACCACACAAGGGTAAAGATGATTGTACAGATGTTATCAGTGGCCGCTGTCATCCCACGCACAATCGTTCTTCTGCTTGGCCAGTTTTCTGACCACTCTCTCCAACTCTTTGCGAGACTTCTGCTCCTCCTCCAGAAACTGTTTCATCCACTTATTCTCCTGTGAAAGAAAAAGACAGCAATGATATTCAATGTGCTGACACTGGTCCTGATTAACCCTTTAACCGCTGAGACATTATTCCAGGTAAACGTGCTGCTGTGAATGTGTGTCTGTTTCAGTGTCATAAAAGCTGCTGAGTATGCGCTTGTGTTCCTTTTCTTCACTGGTTTTGTTTTACTGTGTGCTTTAGGGTCAAAACTGGGTGGAATAACAGAAAAAGAGATAGGAATCGATGTTTTACAGGTTTTTACTAAATAAGGGACTCGGAATGTACATCAATAAGAGATTTAGGATGTTGAACATGGAAACACTGAACAAGTATTTGAATTTTGGTCCAGTAAGTTATGTTTTGGGGTTCTTTTTTTTCTAAATCAATCCACTGCTTTTTGACATTTGGTTGAATTTCAAAAAGCAGTTACATGGTTAAAACTAGGTAAAAACACAGTAAGAAAAAATGAAGAAAAATCACAACAATGCAAACAACATTAAAAACCACAAGGAAAACAGTGTTTGAAAAAAAAAAAAAAAAAAGCCAACACCATCTATTTTTATAGTGAGTCAGTCTTACTCACTACCCCCCACTCCATAGGTGGTGGGAGGTGCACTGAGCATGCTCAGAGGCCTATGGAAAGAACAAGGTCTATTCTATTAGCGCATTTTGAAATTTTTCCAATTGAGCAAATGGTGGAATTTTAGGACTATTTAAAATAAGTCATACATTTAGAACGCTCACCATAGACACATCAGAGGTTAAAGGGTTAAACAAACTTAAATCGACACTGAAGGGTATGAGAACCTTGAACAATACAAACAAAACCTAATAAAACCTCAGCAAAAAAAAATCACAATGGTCATACTGCTGGTAGATAGATGGTTAAATATATCAATTCACTTAGTACAGGTGAGGTTATATGGGGGGTACACAGTGTATTACCTACAGTAATAGTAGATATGCCCTCAGTTTGTTGAAGCAGAAGCTAAATAATATATAGCTGAGAAGGGGACAGCAGCAAAACATATGAAACCACTGAAGCAAATGGAATATGGAATACTTTCACTCCTTCAGACAGCCCTTTCCCATAAGACACTGAGGCAATTACACCACTTCTTTAAGGTCACCAGACACCCTTGACTAAAGACAGTAATTTTACCTCAGATGCACTAAACTGATGCTCATATTTTTGGATGGTTCAATGAGCCCAAAGTACACAGCAGGTGATATCCCTGAGTGGGTCTCTAAAACAGGGGTGTGCTGACCGATACTTTATGTAGGATATACTACTGGGTCACTATAATCACAACAGTTTCCAACAGCAATAACAAATCTTGCTAATTAATCAGCTAACAGTGGTTCCCAATCTTTTTTGGCCCATGATGCCATTTTAACATCACAAATTTCTGGCGACCCCAGACAATCAAAACTGAGACTTTTTTTTTTTTGCTAAAATGAATTTGTTTTTGGTCATGTAATAGTTTGCTATACTATGTTGCAAATAATCATTAATTTTAGAGGACATTTAGGGTATATAATGTACATTATTATGGACTAAGGCAGAAAAGCCAGGTTGAGATTGATTTATTTTCCTTGGTCAGGATATGTATAGTCAGTCCAGATTGTATTTACAAAGCTGCAAATTAATACTGAACAAACAATAACTCAAACTATGGATTATGAAAGAGCTGCAGCATCTGAAACCGACCACAAAGAACATTTGACAGATAAACAGTACCACAGTGCTTCAGTTTCAGCTTCACAGTTTGTCATGTCTTTTATGTCATTTTATTTCATTGTCCTTTATGGATTGTGATTGTCTCTCTTAACTCACCATATATTTTTTATTAGTAAGGGGTTTTTTTTTCTATCAATTACTAGAAATTTCAGGCAGCCCCATTTAAATTCCAGGCAACCCCACGTGGGGTCCCGACCCAAAGGTTGAAAAACACTGAGCTAACCTAAAACAAAGCTGAAACTACTGAAAGTTCATTATTTTGTGTGCAATTAAAAACTAGACAGCTGTTGACTGAATGTCTAAGGCAAAAACCTAAGTGATTCTAGATGTAATTTTTGTTTTTTGAGCTCTTGTTATCAGCTACTGTTGAAGCCAATTTGTAAAACTTCCTGTTGATAGGATAAACTGTCCAAACGGATACATTGGCCAACATTGACAAGGGATAAGTGTAGTACAACCTCACTTCAAAAAATCCAAACTGATGCCCTGTTCTTATTCACACATACAAATAAAAATCGCTTTTACCTTTTTCAGTTCGTGAACCTCATCCTTTAAAGCATATACGGCATCAACCAGGCTCCTTACAGAAAAAACAGACATTAGAAGACGACACAATATTTATTTTACTTATTAAAAAGCTTCTTGTGCAGCAAGTAAAAGCGTGATTTGCAGTCACACTGGATGTGAAGGTTATAGCAGCAATCAACTCAAGGTTGTGTTATTGAAGGTGCCTGATACATGCATCAAGGTGACACAGCATCAATATTATATTTCAACATCTGATTACAAATGAATACAGGACCTAAATACAAATAATGACAAATCCCTGATTTCTATTTTCAACTTAATCATGCCCTTACTTTTCCTCAATGACTGTCTGCCCGTTACTCTTCATTTCCTCCACAATTATCTTCTCCTCCTCTGGTAAAAGCACCTGAGGGACGCACTCTTTCCGCACAGCTGCATACACAAACAAATTAATAACAACCTATGACTTATAGATTCATGAGCTGTTAAAGATTAATGTGCAAATGAAGATGGGATTAGATAAACAATCTTCTTATCGCACAAGCTTTTACCTGTGGTCGTCTGGTGCAGGCTGGCTCCGGTGCAGTACGCCTCAATTACCCGCAATATCTGAGCGTCTTCCTCCAAAGCAGCTGTGCCTGATGAGTGTCATCAATATCAAAAATAAGAGCTTTATTTTTTCAGAAAAGCACTGTGTGATGTTACACACATTCCTGGATTTCATTGATGGCAGACTCTGGATACAATGATCAACAACAGATAACAATAAAAGCACACATTACATTGCATGTGCATGGTTAAATCCTATAACATCCTACCTGTATATCTAAATTTTACACCCAATGAAATCCCACATTTAACAATTCTGATCAAAACAAACCTTGAAATAAATGCATTGTTGAGGTGTTTAACCCACAAAGACCTGGTGCTACTTTTGTGGCAGTAACCAAATGAATTTTTCCTGTATTTTTTAACTTTTCTTAAGTGATTTATCTCTATTTACTCAAATATTATGCACTGTATTTTGCATTTTCAGTGAAGATCAGGTATTTTCCTATATTTAATTCATTGATCATGTAGATGTTCATAAAAGCTCAGATTGAAAGTTGAGGGTTATTATATTATAGTTATACCAAAAATAGGGTCAAGGGTCCTGTAGTCCAACAGCATATTTAAAGACACTAAGTGACATTCGTTTGACCTTTCAAGGTCACTCATGATCCCAGGTCATGACACCAAATGAGCCCATATGTGACTTCCTATCTATTTCCAACAGTAGGCTAATTATATCAGTATGTTCAACTGTTTTGAAGTTATAGCACTTTGAAAATTTTCCCATTATAAACCAATGGGGATTTTTTAAATAATAAAAAAAAAATTCATTAAAAATTAAAAAAATAAATAATTCTTAGTTCTTTAAACAGACTTGGTAGACGTTGTCCCAAGGAACCTTTGCTATGAATTTCAATTGATTCTGGCTGACAGTTTTTGGAGAAGAAGTTTGTAGAAATCTGGAGATAGCTGACCTTGGGTTTGACCTTTCAAGGTCACTCAAGGTCAAAGGTCATGGCACCAAATGAAAGCCCATATGTGACTTCCTATCTATTTCCAATAGTAAGTATATCAATATCTTCAACTGGTTTCAAGTTATAGCACTTTGAAATGTATCCTATTATAAATTAATGGGGATTTTTAAAAATTTAAAAACTCATAAAAAATTCAAATATCAATGTTTCTTAATTCTTTGAACAAACTTGGTAGACCTTGCTCCAAGGAACCTCTGCTATGAGTTTCAATTGATTCTGGCAGACGGTTTTGGAGAAGAACTTTCTTGAAAAATAGTTTACGGACGACAGATGAGACACAGACGGACGGACGACAACTGATACCAATAGTCCATCGGACTTTTGGGCTGCTGGACTAAAATGAGAGAACACTGAAGAAAAGGTGACTTCAGTAAAATGTATCATTAAGTAAACATAAACCAAGTATCTCCATCCACTGTCATTTATCAAAATATGTGGGTTTTACTGGTGAATCAATGTTGCCGAAGATGACAGGGTTTCCATGTTCACACCAGAGCCTCTGAACGTCCAAATGGGTCATGTGTGATGAGCATGAAAAGGTGAAAAACTGAATTTTATACCAATTATTTATATGCATTGATAGGATTAGTGGATCAACAGGTATTAAACATTTTAGATCAGTAGATTATTTTGGTCCCTCATGGATGTTTTGGGTCTTTATGGGTTAAAGTGGCTTATATCAGGCTACATTTTCTCATACAATTTTTTATTGTGTTAAAATGAAAATCCTACTTTTTCTTGTCTGAACTTCGTCATCAGAAGGCTTTCGCTCTTTCTTCCTGTTGCCTGGCAGGAACTTCTTCATAGGTCTTGGGCTCTTGCTGGAGTCCTGGAGGGATGTGACAATATTTCAGTTTGTCTTTCTTCACACTTACTGCTTCACACACCTGCAAAGCCAAAGCTCCAAACCAAACAGTATGCAAGCTTGCAGGGAATGCAGATCCTTTATGAACAAACAACAAAGAACAAAAATCCAAAAGAGAGCAAGCACGTGGTGTTTATCTGTGACCAAACTGGCCAGGTGATCTCTGTGCTGTATTCTGCCTAGTCTGTACAGAAATGAAAAGCACATTTAACAAAAAAAACACAGACAAGGAGAAAAATCTTTTCTATTTTAAATCTCTATGTGTATGACGGTGTTTACAAACTGAGAAGGAAAGATGTTATAACATTTTTACACTAGAAAACCGCAGAAATGTGGTTTTGAAGTGTAAATGTAGTGAGTTTTTCTTTTCTGCAACAAAATGAGTATTTGCGCTTCAGAGAACATGAAAACCCAAGGTGTGATGAATAATTAACATACCAAAAAGCACTGTTAAATCAGTGGTGATGTGACTTTACCAGTAGACGATGCTGCCCAGTTGTGACTATAACTACTTTCTATAGCGTCACGTTCCCTTTGCTTAAAGTGGAAACTAGGTAGTAACCCCATTTCTGCGGCATCATGAAACACTACCACTGTCTCCTAAAGGTCACATCTACAGGTACTTTTCGTTGTCTCACACATTTTCCTAGGAATCAGGAGGTATACCTGACTGAATCTTTTCTCGTTCAACCTTTTAAAAGAAGTGTTCAGGGCTTCAGTTTCATGCAGGTACACGATGAAAAAAAAAAAAAAAAAACACACCATGAGTCACTTTTTTCTGAAGTGTACTGAGGTTTGATATTTTTGGGACTCACTGCAGTAGAACACACTGAGGGGACAGGCAGCTACAGAACTGTGGACATGGAACACCGCTCTAATATTCTGGTACCGAATGACCATGCTTTGAGTATCATCAAGAGTCCTATTCACAGTGCTGCCATGTTCACTGACATTATCCCTTTTCGCAGCTGTTAAATTGATTTCAGTTGACACTTGAGAGCAGCGGATCTTCACAAGAAGCTTATTGAAATAAACATTTTATCACTACAACACGTGCATATATATACAGCAAACATGAAATACCAGTCTCACCATGTGTAGTGTTACTGAAATGACCTGCTTAATGAATCATCTGGACCACACAGATGCAAAGTGTGAAAATTTACACTATTCACACATGACATCACCTTAATCTCAGATATTATCTACAACAGCTCATACTGCAATGCTGTTCTTTATTCATTCTTGTAAGTTATTTCCTTCTTAGTCAGGGGTGTCAACCTCAGTTTAGTTCAGGGGCCTTATTCAGCCCAGTTTGATGTAAAGTGGACCGGACCAGTAAAATAAGAGCGATGAAAAAAGTAAAATTACATTAGGAAAATGTTTACATCTACAAAGTTTAATTAAAAATGTGAACATGAACAACTTGAAATGTCTTTTTAACAATTTTAACACTGCATTACAACTTACAGATCACAGTGGACCTACAAATGCACATAACATTTAGTAACGGGTTGAATATTGTTAAAATTACACTTTCTCTCAAGACATTTCAGGTTGTTTATATTTGTTCAGATTATTCACATTTTTAGGAAAGGATACTTTCTAAATGGAAACATTTTCATGTAATTTAACATTTTTATATCAAGACAAAATGTTCAGTTGTCATTATTTATAGGTTATTATGAAAGTATTTTACAGAACTAATGCACTTGAGATTGAATTGGTCTGTGTGGAACCTGAACTAAAATGATTTTGACATCCTCAACTGTTAATATCTTCAGTGCAATTTTTGCATTCAAATTCATCCCATGGGCTGAACTAGACCCTTTGGCAGGCCGGTTTTGGCCCACGAGCCATATGCTTGACACCTGTACTCTTAGTACAAACTGATGACTGTCCAGCTAAAACTGACACTATACTGCACAAACACCAGATATGATGAGTCTTGACTGATTAAATATTTCAAAGGTTTGCTCATAATTTTATACTGAGGGGCACAACATGCCCTGACTTGGCAGTGCAAGATTTAAAAAAAAAAAATGTCTTGGTATCTACTCAGAATGTACAGATTATTTTTTTAAAAAGAGCAGAGACACTGGGCCACAGAAAACAGGAAACCAACAGATAACGAGGTAGGACTGAAGCAAACAGAAACATGCCGGCTCAACACTGGAGCAAACACACAAAGGCAACCCCTATGCCACCCACCCATCTCTCATCCTTAACCACAAACACAGATAGAAACTGACAAAGATCTAACCTTACCTTCATGATATAAGACATCCTCTACAGAAGGCAGGATGGAGAAAGAGAGAAAAAGGGGAAATGTGCATGAAAATACGATGAGAGAAGGATGTGAAAGAGAGTTAATGATAAACATTTTTCATCCCATCCTTCACCTATTCATTGTTTACACAGAATAGAGTGATTAATTTCATAAAATCAGAAAAGTATATGGAGAAATGAGGAAACTGGAAAAAAGACTTTGCATGCAATCTCTGAAAAACACCCAGATAACACCAAGCTGGCTTTCTGCTACCCTACCAGTGGACACAGAATGTTGTGCAGTAGTATTCAGAATTCAAAGAAACACTTTCACATAGTATTTGTTGTCAAAGGGTTTAAACTCACACGGGCTGCAGGTTATAAAGTATAACACATGTAGCTCATCTCTGCTGTGGGAGTTCTTGAGTATTGAAACTTACTGAAGTGCTGAGTGTTAACTATTCGTAAGCTCTCCTCCTACATGGACTACAGCGTGACTGACACCACACTCAAAGCTCTTAACCGCTGCCACCTTCAGTGTCCTGCAATGCCTGTCACTTACTGATGCTGACGTTACAGACATAAATCTAAAAACATGCAGCGACTGTGACCTGCCATGTTTCACGCAATACTGGATTAAGTGTTTCCTTGTTACTGCTCAATTCTGTTACAATAAAGTAGGCTGCTATGGAGAGTTGTTAATCTAGGTGACCCAGGCATTGTGCAAACCACTAATCTCAATGGTTTTTCTTGTTATCATCAAAACAAATAAGGGGCTAAGAGAGCCTGTGACAACACACAGCCTGTTTCACATGCAGTAGTTTACAGAAGATGTGTCAACCTAGACATCAGTTTATCATGATTCCATACCTGATACTGATGAATGTGCAATACTATGCTAAAGTATTAGGCCAAATTGTGTTGGTTTAGTAAACCACACACATGCTTTTCTCAGTTTCTGTATTAAGATACAATCTGGATATATAGGAAGTATACACAGCATTAAAAACAAAACATCCAGCCTCTATAAATGAAAGTGGGAGTATTTACTGTGACCTCCCTTTGCACATGACGTCTTTAACACTTTTTTTCAGATATTAAGAGGTTTATTTTATACCAGGTTTCATTCAACACATCAGACGTTTCTAACTGTTCGCACTGCTTCTTGTCATTAAAATTATCATTAAAGCTGTGGACATATTTCCTGTATTTTCTTGTTGCATGTGAAGAAAAGAGAATGAGAAATAAATATGTTCATTTCAAACCTGCAAAAACAACAGAGCTACAGGTGGCCTAAGGCTTTTGTACTGTACTGTACATGTTGATTTATTACATAATTATTACAAACAAAATATTTAGTGTATTTACATATAATAACAGCTATTGTTATGAAGTGTCATAAAACACAAAAAAGTGGACAAAAAAAACAGGTTGCTAAGAGGGTAAAAAAAGGTAAAAAAAACATCCATACTAGATAGGGTGAGTTGACCCCATTATTCCACCTTAAGTACATTTATCATTTACGTTGTTCTGCCAATATGTGTAATATCAGCTGAGTTATGGAATAAAGTTCTGTGCATAAAACTCGATACTGATCATTTGAATAGACTGGAAATTAGGGTGGATGGGGATTTTTAGAAGAAGGTGGGCTTCTGGTGGCTTATGACAAACAATGATCTGAATCTGCATGGCTTTGTGCGAAAGGTGTACAGCAGGATTGAGTGGTTTTGTTAGTTAAACTCTAAAACCTCCTACCTCCTTGTACCCCAGTGCAGCAGAGGGTTTGAGGGGAGGGGCAGGCCGCAGACAGCTCAGGGACCAGGGTTTACTGATCTTTGGCGGTTCCAGGGGCCCGCGACTAACGGCACTGAGGCTGCCCAGATGAGACAAGTGAGTGGGAGTCCCAACCATGCTCAGCGGCTTGCCCTCTACAGTCTAAAAGTAAAAAAAAAAAAAAAAAAACATTAGATACACAGCTATATGAGAATTGGCTGTTCAGAGAAACAGAAGTCAGCTTGCTAACTCATTTTTTCACACCTCTACATGCATCGCACACTTCTGGTATTGTTTTGACTTTACTCTGCCTTTGCATGTTAAGTAAAAAGTGGATGTGTCTCTGTGACCTTTAAGATTGTTCCCGCAGGACTGCCACCTTTGGTAAAAGGCTGAAGGTGCTCCAGCCACTCTTGTAGTTCTAGGGCACTACTGCAGAACACTGTAATGCGATCAATCATACTTCCTGTCCAAGATAAACACATACAAATATGTCATTAAAATAACCAATCTATCTAATACATTTATAAATAGCATCAGTAATGTTGTATCTAGTTGTCATCTCGAATATAAAACATATGAATCATCAGTTTCTGCAAACATCAGATTTATGATACCTCTTATTTTGGAAAATAAATCCATTTACTATTTCTTAATGTAGATAACAAGGGATTGGCAACTTTAAAATATATGTCATTTTAATTCTATGTATGCAGCACAGTAGGCTGTAGACATCAGCATGAATATTTCACCAGGAGATGAGCTGCACTGTCTACTAGTAGAAATTTTAATAAGTTCTCATGGTACTGTCATGCAAGTTAGCACTTATATTTCTGTTCAATGCCAGGATCCTTAAATTAAGTTATGAATTATATTAGTAGTGTATCTGTTTTTTTGTTTGTTTTTTTTACCTGTGATGTCAAAGGCATAGTGGACGCTGTCTGCCTCCTCTGCATGTCTGGTCACAGTCGTACCTGTCAACGACAGTCTTCCCTGAATGCAAAAAGGAAAGAGGAAATAAGATTATGTGGTACACACTTATCACTTGAAATTAGTAATAATAATAAAAAAAACAAAACAAAACATCAAGATATGATACAAGTGTTTGGGTAAGAATGTACTGTATGTAATATATGTATGCATCAGGCTGACATTAGAAATGACCGACTTATCTATACAAATAAAACAATGATAGGCATTACATATTTACATAATTAATCACACAAATTATTACACTACTCACTTCTAGTCATATCATAAACCCAATGCAATGGAGAAGAAAGCAATTTTAAATATTAATGCTGCTACTGGAAATTACTCATGTATTTTCTTTTAATGCTGTGAGTCAACAAATCAATTATAATAGCACTGGGGCCACAGACATTATTACAAACCATGATGAAATAAAGGCATTTAATTTGGGTCAACCAACATTTCAAGTAATGATACAGGGGTTTCTCCTTGCCTGATAAATAAAGCCACTCATCCGGGGACTGGCGGACAACATTACTAAGACGTTTGGGAAAAGCATTAGGTAGCGCTCCTCTTTATCCTGTGAAAGAGAAAGAAACTTTCGTTTAAGGTATTCCTGTGTGACAGCATTTCAATTTTGCATATTCATGTTCAGCTAAAGATTATCTGGTTATTAATTTTTTCCACCTCTCATCACAAGAAGGTGGAAGTGACTGAATCTGTCCATTATGCTGCTTTTCAAAAACAAAAAGCCTGTTACGTTATGTCCCACCTACTGATTCAAAACAAGTGTTAGAACTGCATTTGAGCTCAACAAGAACAACAACAAAGTATTAGTTTAATAACATTAATCACGGACATGGAAAATAGATGAGGTGGCAAGGGAGTTGAGTTACGAAACAAGTATGGTGACTGATATGGTTGGAAAGTGGTTGGGTGTGATTAAAAATGAGACAAATCCAAATGTCTTTCTTGGGCTCATTTCCAACCACAGATTCAAAGTCGACCCCTACAAAGAAACCACACACAAAAAGAGGATATGGTTTTTTTGTCCGATGGTGGCCTACATAAGATTCATATATGATACTTGCGGTGGATACTGAAAAAAAAAAAAATATAGTGTTGCAACAAAGAGGCCACATTTCGTAAACAGACAATGAGAACCACTTGAGAAATGGCTGAATTTACCATAACAGTTACGATCACTGCCCTTAACGTGTAATTGTGAGACTTCAAACCCCGTCATACAAATAGTGAGCACTTCAGCCTGATGCTGACAGGCACAGACGGTGACGTTTTCACTTCCTGTTTGCTTACCCTCATCAACTGTGCCTAAAATCTACAAGTAAGTTTCAAAATTGAACAGAGTTTAATTTATTTTAGAGACACAAAAAACACAAATAAGTGATTTTTATAGAGGTTTCAGTGCATCCTTAAGTAAGTTTTGTGCTCACAAATGAAATAAATCATGCAATGGTTTTCTTCTTCAATACTTCCCTATTCTCTTTGACTGAATAGAACACGAGGAATTAAATCTACAGCTTGGACTAAGACAGCTAAATCCTAGCAGTTAGAGAAAGAAATGACAATTGATTTTAGCTTTCTCATCATTTTGGACGACATTCCTCTTTCTTAGTGACTGATCTGCTAAATCCAATAACAATCTATTATCTTAGCTGTCTTCTAAGCACGTCGTACCTCGCTGGCCCCATTTTTCACATGGACCTGGGACATGTAGGCCACATGACCCAGACTTTTTATGCTCTCCCCCTCCCAGCCTCGGACTGGTTCTGACAAAATCTGGAGCTCCAGGTTCTTACGCTTTCGCAGGTCCTGGCATTGCATCTAAAAACACAAGCACAAAAATCAATCAGTGGGAACCAAAACTGATTTATCCTGATGGTCTTTTGAATTGTTTAAAGTTTTAAAGACATTTAATACCATCTTAAATATTTCAACAAATGTAACACTAACTCTTATTAATTTGTTACTTGCTTAATTTTTAATGTGAGGTCTGTGTTTTCATACTGATTATCATGATATTTTTTTGAGAAACTCTTGTATACTTAGAATAATTTTTAAAGTTTGGACATCTTTTTGATTTCAATTTTCTGCATGAATTTTCTTTTCTCTTTCAGAAATAACTTGCAACATATGTAAATGTTTTCAGGTGCTATACAGGGGTTCTCCCCCGGAGACAAGAAAAATGACAATGCAATGAACGTTACTCTCAAAGAGCTTCTGTAAACGGAGCACTGCAAAGATGTAACATTTCTTGAGCACCAACCCACCCAACCACACAATCAGTACACAAAGAAAACTTGCAAATGAAAATAGTGAGACAGTTTCTTTTTCCTGCTTTCCTCTGCAACCCTGCTAAAAACGACGTGTGTGAGTCACCTCATCTATTCTTACTAGGAACCTGGAGCAATACTGAGGAAACTGTGTCTAAGAGTAATCCTATCTCAGGTACAATGTGGTTGTTGGTCTATAATCCAACTAAGATGGCATTTCAGTTCACACCCACTGTAGGAACATTCTCACCAAATGCAAAGCAGAAAAAGTTTTTTGTTACATTCTCCCACCTTGCTGGAGTTGCATTTGATAATAGAATACTAACATTAGATACCTCCTAAATAGTAGATTAACATTAACAATCTCAAAAAAGATGAAATTACTGATCAGAGCTCAATGTTGATTTTTTTTCCCCACTACACCCAAGTCAGTTATTTACCCATCTCTATGAAAAATTTTCTTTATTATTTATTCATTTCGCTTTTAAAAAAAAAAAAAATCATTAGCCATTGTTGAGAGCTTGTGCTTCTTATGGAACTTCAGGATGTTATTTAGGACTTCATAGTTATAAAAAACACAGATGTTTTACCCACCAAATGCTCAAACTGTGCAATACATAGTTAGAATTTCAGCTACATCCTCCAATGACACTCAAATATTTTTTTTATCCAGAATAACAGAAACTGTTAGGGTTCAGCTCATAAGTGCTTTAACCCACTGACACTGATAGGGCATAGTCCATATGCAATTCTTCACACATACACTCCTGATCAAACTTTTAAGACCAGTTGAAAAATTGCAAGAATTTACATTTTGCACTGTTGGATCTTAAGAATGTTCGAAGTAGAGTTTCAAAATACAAAAAGAAGAAATGACAAAAAAAAAACTGAGTAAGCAATTTATTGAAAACAAGAGACCTCCAAACATGGGACATTGAAAGGTGGAAGAAAGTTTTATGCTCTGATGATAAAAAAATGTAACCTTGACGGTCCTGATGGCTTCCAATGTTACTGGCATGACAAGGAAATCCCACTGGAGATGTTTTCTAGGCAGCACAGTGGAGGGGGCATTGCCATCATGATCTGGTGTGCTTTTTCCTTCAGTGGAACAATGGAGCTTCAGGTTGTGCAGGGATGTCAAATGGCAGATGGCTATGTGCAGATGTTGCAGGGGGCATCCCTCATGACTGAGGGCCCTGGTCTGTGTGGTAATGACTGGGTTTAAAAACAGGACAATGCTGCAGTTCACAATGCCCGCCTGAAAAAGGACTGAGAACAGAGGAAGAACCTCAGTCTTTTTGGACCACCCTGTGTGTTCCCCTGATCTAAATCCAGTTGAGAATATTTGGGGATGGATGGCAAGGGAAGTTAACAAAAATGGACATCAGTTCCAGACAGTGGATTCAAAATAACCGTTTTACTGTGTCCAACCTCAGCAGCGAAGGCACATTGTGAGAAGCCTCGCTTATGCAGCTCAACAATCAAGACCACGTTCAAAGAGAGAAAGCTTTTTTGCATCAGGAGGTCATGACAGTGTCAATAACTGACAGAAAATGACACTGAATAAACATTTTTGCACAGATCTTGGCTGTGGTCTTTGTTGTTTTCAATACATTGCTTATTCAAATTTGTTTTGTCTCACTCTCATTTCTTCTTTTTCCATTTTGAAACTCTACTTAGAACCTTTTTAAGATCCAACAGTGCAAAATGTAAATTCTTGCAATTTTTCAACTGATCTTAAGATTTTGATCAGGAGTGTATGTGAAAGAAGGATGACAGATAACTCCTTTGCTTCTTCCATTATCAGTTTCAACAACATGTTTAAGTCTTTCCACCCGTCTGATTTCACTTGCCACAGACAATCCTTATTGTTGAGCTCAGCAGTTTTCTGCAGTTATCTCTAAATAAGTCATTGATGACTACTTGTTTCTTTTTTCTTGAGCTGAGGGACAAATGAATTTACTTAGGGTTCAGTTATGTTAATTTGACTCTAAATTTAACCTTAGCAGATTTACCATCCAATAATTAACAACTGACTTGGCAAGCTTAGAGGTTGTTTGACTAAGGATTGCTCAGTGATTATAAAATGAGGAGCCCTAAACCCTGTCTGGGAATGAAATGCATCTGCCTGGCAGATCAGTCTGGCACTGCTCCCATTCAAACTGATTTCCACAGAGCTGAGATTGAGTAGAGCCAATCACAACCATTTAACTGATATGAGGTGGGTCAGGCGTAGTTTGATAGAGTGATGTCTGCTGCCTGTCCAGCACTGGCTGTTGTCTGTGCCCAAAGGTCATCAAGAGACATTTTGGTCTGAGTCTGTTGATACCTCCTCTTGGAAGTCAAAATGAACTGATATGGCCCAGACTAATTCTCATTTAAGAATTAGTCTGCCCATGCAAGGCTTGTTGAACATTCACATAGCTGAAGCAGGTTGAGTCAGGATGCAGATCCCACACTTACCACTAGGTTCTTAAAAGCTGCTGTTGCCTTTAAAATATCAGTATAGTCTGGATGGGCCTCCTGTAAGAAAAATAAGGAAGGAGGAGGTCAGATATTAAAAGTTTTATTTAATTTCATTTGGATTTGTATTGCTTCTTGACATTAATTTTCATTACATCCCACTATACCTCCACATGTCTCTCCAGCTCCTGTAGCAGGGTGGGGTACTTGTCCAGCCTCATGAAGGGTTTACTAAGGCTGGTGGTCAGTGTCAGGATCCCTGAAGCATTGGCTCCCTGGCTCTCCATGAACTTGTCTAGTTCCTCACTATTATTGACAAACAAATATATGTTCTTATGCACAAGTAATGGAATTGAACTGCTTAGGTAATTCACATGCCATAGTATCAATTGCTGGATAAACTGCAGGGTACAAAATGGTTTCTTACAGTAAAGAAGTTATTACGTAAAATCACCAGTTTGAGAAAATACTTGAGGCCTTCATGTTGAATTGACATTTCACAATTTTTTGCACATGTTCTCTGAAGGATATCCTTTTCAAGTTACTACAGACACCAGGTGTGCAAAAGCACATCATTCATGATTTTCCATCATCAAAGACTTCAATCAAAGTATTCTGTAGCAGCACGGAGTAGCACAAAAGTATGAACAACTGAAGATGCAAATGTGCTTACTGTTGGAGAAGCACCTTGCATGCATATCACCCAAACCACAGTGTATATATCCTGTCAACAGTTAACTTCCTGTATGTATTTTAACACAAACTGCAGCTCACAGTGTGATCACAACAAGCCACTTCTACAAAACAAATAATGATTTAGACTGCCTGTAGAGTGTATTATAGCAATACTAATTTTGTATAGTAACTTTAGGATTACAGAGAGATAACCACTGAGATACTAGTTGAATACATTTTCCTGTGAGTGCAATGAAGATACTTTGAGGCACAGACAAATTCTATTAACTCTGTCATTTACAGATAGAAGTCTGACATCTTGTGGCAAAAGATGTACAGCTCATCAGCAGGAAAAAAAGCATGTTGTGAAAAGTCTTTAACTAGTACAGACAATAATGTATTTTAAATAAGTCATCTTATAATTTGAGAAATATTTACATAATTTTAAATGATATTAAAAATGGAATAATCCCAGTAGAGTTGACCTAAAAATTAAAATACTTAATATAAATCTTTAAATGCAACCTAACACAGTTCTCCTGTGAAAGCAGGGTTTTTAAATGTACACTGTTAATCTCACTTATCAAGGACAACTGGGATGTTACAGATTGTTACCGTTTATGTGCAGAAGCTAACCTGTGGTCAGTGAGGATGCAGACTGCTGAAGGGTGACTGGAGCAGTAGGCCAGGTACAGGGTCTTAATCTGACACATCAGGTTTGAATAGCAACCCGCCACACGCTGCTGGCACTCTGGGACCCTGGGAAGTCAGATTCAGACAGAGATAATATCAGACAGAGGATGAAGGTGAAATAACAAATGAATGAAGGCATACAGAGATAGAGACAACAATGTATAACATATAATTATGATTCTCTGAATCATTACCGACTAATAAGTACAATGTACAATGTACTTAATAAGTACAATGTTGTTATTCGTGGTATACGTTAACTCTGAACATTGTGATGCAACCGTTATTATCCTGCGGGTTACTACACTACTATATGTCAAACTACAAAATGGCTAGCCTGACTTACTTGGTACATTCCTCTAAAGCCACACATAAACCCTGCTGGAAGGTAAGGATCTCCTCCAGGTTTCCACAAAGGGTGGCGCTGTCCGTGCTGCTGAGCCTGAACAGGAAAATATTTATCAATTCATTTGTAAGCAGAGAATATAAGGATTTTCACACTATATGTACAAAGAACATCAACAGCAGCACTACCACTTTAAATATACAAAGGAGAGTCAAAAAGTTCTCAGACAAATGTTATCATTTCAAAATGCGCTATGCACAGCCCCAGAAATTCTACAAAGAAGGAATCTACCTCTGGAAACAGATTGCAAAAGTATTTAGACTCTAATGGGGCTCATATAGAAAAATAATTTTGTTCTTTTGATAAATAAACATTTTCTTACATTTGTCTGAGAACTTTTTGACTCTCCCTTGTATGATGCAGTTTAAGTATACTAAACACTTGCCTGAAGACAATGTAAAAATTCCACAATCTTGTTATGATATATTATCCAAAACATTTTGTGTGATTTGAAAATTAATAGCCATCTGGCCTCTTTGTCATTGCTCTTACTTATCGCTGGCTTGCAGAGGTCGTAGGTAACAACTCAGTACTGTCTGTAATTCTTTGACAAACTCCCGCTCATGTTCCAAGATGTCCTGTACCACCTGCAAATACAGCACAATCAGCAGAACACCTAATGTTTATGTTGTCAGATTACACAGAACCTTCAGAAGTTAAGTTTTTGAATACCAGTGGTTTACCAGGATAATTACAGGATGACTGCATGTTATTTGTGTGTGTGTTATTTCACAATATATCATCACTGCCGGTTATTTTTAGATGACTTAACCAGTGAAAGTTTTGTGTGAGTACAGAGTGATTAAATAAGTATAAAATGCAGTTATTTGTAGTAAGTAAAGAAATTCAGCATAAGCTTTAATTCATAATTTAACATACATTCGTTATCTCATATAAGACTATAAAACAGTTAATAAAATGCCATTCAGTTCATCTAGTCTGCTTATTTCTGCTGATGCAGGTGTGATAATCAAGATTTCTAGTTGCATTACAAACCTACTGTATGTTTTGACAAAATTCACAATATAACTTCTGACGAATTGGCAAAATAATTGTATGTGCTACTGTGTTGCATAACATATTCAAATGACAGGAAATGGGTACTATTTTCATATGTGCTGCAGAATTTCCACTCACCACACTGTAGTAGTTCTTGGTCAGAGTTCCTTTAGGGGACAATGGTTTCTCTGTCAAGAAGACATGAAAGTATTGGTGGTACAAAAATTGTACACATAAGGGTAATATTTACACAGAAGATTCAGATTGTACCATCTAGTTTTGTAAAAGCTTTAAATCAGCATCAATTAATATTCCAGACAGATTAGCGAGATACTAAAAGTAGAGTTAAAGAAAGTTTTTACCCTTTGTAGATTAGATTCAAATTTACTGTCATTGTGCAAAGTAAAAATACAAAGCTAGTGTGGGGTGGTTCATATCTAACCAGAAGTACATAAGAATAACAAAATAATTCAATGAACTACAACTTCATAAAGCAATAACATTATAAAAGACCATTTCTGTCACATGACTGCTTTAGTAACTCTAAGAAGGGTCTTTTATTCTGCAGCTCAACTCACCACAGGGTTTGACCTCGCGGACATAGTTACTGGGGAACCAGCCTGTTCTGCCATTAAGTGTGCCCTCCCACCAGCCTCCCTCTTCCTGCCGCGTCACAAGGATCACTTCGCCTTTGCTGAATGACAGCTCATCTTGATTGTTTTGCTTGAAGTTGAAACGGGCCTTCACCATCAGCTGCCCACCTCCACCGTTTTCAGACATTTCCTGTGAGGTGGGTTATCAGTGAGGGTGAGAACACAAATCACACAGGAAACTAGTGAGAGCAGAAGCTGTGGTACATGAGGTAGACACTTAACTGGGATATTGCTACCCTCTACTGGTATGCAACATGTGCATGCATGTTACAGACCGGGTTTACAGGTGCTATCCAAGTACTGAAATTATACTGAATGTTAGCTTATCATTTGTGATATTGGTATGATTATTGCAATAATTACTGTTAATATTTTATGACTGAGCAATATGTGCAAACATTTGTAAGTCAAGTGCAATGACAAAAATATTCAATAAATCTTTGAACAGCCTATCTTGCACATTTATTTTTCGCAACCTCTGAAAAAAACATTTGCGCTTTTCTTGATATGAATATTTTTGGCAATCCTCTTAGGTAAAACAACCACTATATTATGACTAATTAAATGAAACAAATGCAAAATCTGTGGATATTTTCATGATGAGGGAGTGTAAAAAACTGAGACCGATAACATAATGCGTTGCGCACTTTTAATCCCCCTCGGGCAAACATAGTGTAAGATTCTGTTGAAAGCTACTGCCCTATAATTTAGATTAGATTGTCTTTGTGTAAAACTTATTACACACATATTTATAATTGAAAGTACTCAGATATTATAACTGCACAAGGCCATTTAACCTTGAAAAAGTAGGTCAAGGTGACCTATTTTCAACAGGCTTCTGTTCAATGGCAAGATGCATCCACAGTAAAAAATTTGGTGCAGATATCTCAATGCACTCTTCAGATAATGCAATTATGTCGCTGAATGGACAGACAGACAACAAAACGATTACAATACCCCTCGACCAAGGGATAAAAATGAATACATAGAGAAGATCCCTTACCACTGATTTGGATTGTCTACGCAGAGAGCCTTTGGATTTGGCAGAGGACAGAGTGTGTGAGGACGTCGACTGGCTAGGAGTGGGTGCACTGGACTGTGGACATGACCTCTCAGCAGCACAGTCTATGGATACACACAAAAATATGGAGCCTCTGTTATTTCTGGAACAGAGTGATGGTTGAACTTAAAAACTGCCTTGTTCTCATCTAGTGAAAATCACAACTCCACCTCCCAAACAAACTACTATGTACAAACCACAACATTTAACCCAGGTGCACATACCTTTGAGCATTACAATTTGATGGTAATTCATGAGAGTATGGTCCATTGCTCTGCACTGCCCCAAGATAGGAAACCAATGTGTGCACATCATGGGATACACATTTACAACGCCTAACAGAATTATCTGATTTAACTAAAACTGGCACATGGCTCTGAAACAAGATCGAGCAGCAGTAAAAAAACAAATAAATAAGAGGGTGTATTTTTTCAATATTTATGCACAAGTGCAGTTCAGTAGTGTCTTGAGGAGAGAAAAAATTGTGATTTATCTTACTGACATCCAGCCCTCTACAGTGTCATCACTGAGCCACTGCCACAGAGAAAGAATGATTTAGGGTCAGTAGCTGCCAGCTGTCCTGCAGTGTGAGTGCAGCCCTTGAGCTTCACTGACAGAGGTATCAATTTTGTTGCCAGTACTCACTTGAAGAATGACACATGGCTGCACTGCAATCTCTTACAGTCTAACAAGCAGAGACATACTCAGTCACTACGGACTCCCTATAAAGTGCTAAATGGATACAAGCCAGGTCTGCTGTCTACTCATTATGTAAATTACAGAAGGCTGAAAGATGTAATGAGAGTACAATTGGTCTTACTGACCTCTAAGTTATATTCAATAAGAAATTCATGGATGCCAAAGTTCATGAAAAGGACAAATACTTCTCATACCAGTAGTAAATTGCAAATACTGCATCAACTTTTCTGCGATTGTGTTTCAATTGGATGAGAGAAAGACCCAACATCCCTATTTGTGCCCATATGGCGAGACTTCAGGGTGCATCACACTGAGGATCAACCAATATCATAAGGGTACACAGTAGGCAGGTGGACAGTCGGTGTATAATGCAGAGGGCTCTTGTGGAGTCTGCCCGCCACTCCCCACACACATACAGAGAAGCCCAACAAGCCCTTCTGTCAGCTACACCCTGTGGATCATACTCTGATTTTTATAGGGCATCTTCAAAAACTGTGCCCCTGACAAGCAAACATGCTGTGCAGTCTTTAGCAGAGATGCATAAGGTGGGATCACTGAAATGCATACATACATAGAGACCTAAAGGAGTTACAAAGGTGTCTCCTGTTTGACAATATCAGTTATATCACATGACTAATTTGCTAATGATGATCTGTGTGCAAATAATTGCAAAAGTGCATCTAATTGTCTTTTAATGTTCATTTTATGCCAGCACTACAGTAGATGCTTATCAATAGTTCACAACTAATGATGAAGAATTTATCAGCAATGACACTGGAATAGATAAAAGGAAATTATCCTTGCCTCTTAGGATTTGTGAACAAATTTTGCACAGGGCAACTTGACAGATGACAAAAGAAAGAATAATTTACTGAAAATGACATTGGACACAACAAAATCATACCATTTAAATGAGTTACTAAATTTCAAATAGTGGAGAATGAAAATAGTGGTGAAATATTGCATCCAGTTGATTTTATAATGGAGATGATTATTGCAATTATGCAAAATAACTGCAGTAAATTGTGATAAGCATTGGGACAATTACTCTTTTCTCAATTATTAATTAAAAAAACTCCACATAATTCTTCTAGATTTTGAAATGTGAGGTCTACTAATCAAGCAAATGATGTAGTTATTGTCTGATTCACTACTAAATATATAACATTATGCTCCATCCTCACTTTGACAGAGTATAGCTACATGCGGTAGAGTGGGTCATCCAATAACCCAAAGGGTTGGTGGTTCGAATCACACTCTGTTCTAGTCACGTGCCACTGTGTCCTTGGGCAAGACACTTCACCCTCCTTGCCTCCAGTGTCACTCACACTGGTATATGAATGCGTATGAATGTTCGGTGGTGGTGGGAAGGCCCATTTGGCGTGAATTGGCAGCCACGCTTCTGTCACCCTGCTCCAGGGCAGCTGTGGCTACAAACGTAGTTTACCACCACCAGAGTGTGAATGGGAGAGCGAATGAATAATGGATCAATAATGTAAAGCGCGCTGGGTGCGTTGAAAAGTGCTACAGAAATCAAATCCATTATTATTACATTAAATACAGTAATGTTGCAAATTCTCAAATAACTCTGAGCATTATGCCTCTGTTGTCAAGCATTCTGTGACATGCAAAGGTTGCAATTTGGTTTAAAAATGCTGACTGCATAATTCTAAGGCTGCTGGATTTCTCTCTGGAAGTTGAAAACTGAAGGGAGACTGGCATAACCTCTTCAGTGCCCCCAAACAAGGACTCTCGAGCAAAGCAATTAGCCCCAAACTGCTCTGGGACTGCTGCAATGCGAACCATTTTACGCCATCCTTATTGAAGATATGCACTTGAGTAAAAAGTAAGTGTGTGTCTAAAAGGACACACTAATATTCAGTCACTTTATGTTATGCGTTTCATGGTGAAGCTCTAAAATCAGTGATCTAGCATATAAAACAACCAAATGAGTAGAATATGCAGGATGTGTCAGGCTATGGATGCACATGAGTAAATATGGCACCCAGCATGATGCAAACACACACTGCCATGCCAGCTGCTTGCAAATAACAAACCCAGTTAGGACTGAAAATGGCTGCATGTTCAAAGTCTGTGAAAAATAACATACCATCCTGAACATTCCAAAACACAGAGCATCTCTACTAATATTTTTGTGTACTGTGGAACTAAACTTGTCTAATGGAGAGTTTATAACAAGTGACAACGAAGTCATACATACTAAAAAACATGCTATGTGTTATGCAATTTCACCATGACATTTATTTTTTCCTTTCTATTACATTTTCATGTCTGCTTTTTTTTTTTTTTTACAACATATTGGACTGCTTTAATATAAACTGAATATAAGCCGACATCACTATTGATTCTGTACTTTCAAAAAGGACAAAATATTATCATGCTCTTCTCAATAAAAGACTCTGGAGGTACTGAGAGAGACTGCAAAACTCTTACCTTGTGTGGCAAAGTTGACTGCCAGTAAGGTGGCTAGAACTTTGCCAAAATTCTCCCCAGTGTACAACCACTCGGGTTCAAACCCCTGGATGGAAAAGAAACAGCTGTTAGAAACAAAGGTCCCAGTATCATGTTTTCATATAACCTGAAAGACGTCACGTGTGGAAGATGAAAGAGCCAAAATTAGAACTATTTCTACTGATTACACAGATCTGAGTAGTATAGCTTACTAACTGCGTACACACAAAACATCCTCCACGCTCCATCACAAACAATAGAAAGACACACACAAAGGAACACACTTAGGGATTTGAATAAGCCTATAACAAGACAGAGATAAAAACTGACATGTTGAGCATGACCCATATTTTGAGACTTAGTGGTTTGTAATAAAAAAAGACAGTGCCAGACTCATTTGCAATTCACTGTGCACTTGCGCACATAGATGCACGCACACAAACACACACACACACACACACACACACAGTTATACCGCTAGCCTGCTCTGTCTCAGACAGCTATCTTCTTTCCTTCGGTGGATAAAGTTTCACATTTTAAATAAAACATCTTAAATATAGAGTTTGAGTAGTACAGGCTTGGTCATGAGTTGTGTACGACCTCATTCAGAGTTTAAGCAGGTGTGACTGTTACATCTCAAGGTATAACATCAGCCTTATTTTAGAAAGGAATTTCAGAAGCTATTCGGATTTGTTGTATTGAATTTAAAGTATTCATAACACAACATCAGCACTTAGTGGAACAGAAAGGCATGGGCCAAGGACAAACCCATTGTGTTCCAGAGCAGATGTAGAAAAAGGAGTCAATCCTATATTTTTACTTGATTTTTTTCTAACATAATCTGAACAAATTCTTGTGAGATAGGGAGACTGACTGTGGGGCTTCAGCAGAGCTATGCATTCTACCAAGTATAAATCATAGTCTTAAGTCAGACACTGACTTCAGTCAGTAATTACTTACGGTCTCCATACTGAAATCAAGATCATGGTACAGGGTCAGTGGCTTCCACATCATACAATTAACACACTTTATTCTTAATATCTGTGTACTATACACAATCAAAACAAAAACTTAACCCATAAAGATCACAACACAGCAGAAAATCACAGGCTTTAAGCAGTTAATGGCACTTCCCCATTCTGTAATGCAGGGCAGAAGTGAAAGCTGTATGACTGCTCTCTTTGTGCAGTGCAGTCACAGGACAACCAGGCACTATTTGCTGTGGAAAATAAGGGAGAAAAGTTCGCTAACTATGATCACATCACTGACCAAAGGATGGGCAGGGCTGGTCGTGGTGCCATAGACATCCCTTGGCTGATGCATTTGACAGTAGCTCTCCAAAAACTCCTGCCCACTGGCTGGCTGCAAAAGGTCTAATTATGGGCTGTAGCCGGATTGTGGATAAAAGCAAAGGGGACCTCCCAGACATAACAAGCCAGCTGGGCAGAACTACTGAACCACTTGACTTTGCAGCATGCCAGGCTTGCTGACTCAATTAGCTGTTTAAAGAAACCAAGTGATGTGATTCAAGACCAGAAAAATGTATTTATAAACCTGGAGGAGAAATTACTGTCCAGTGTGGCTGTTGCAAACAGAGTGGTATAGAAAGAGGGTAAACTCCCAACATCTGCAATTCATTTGCCCATCTAATATTAGGACATGTTTAAAACAATACAAGCCTGCAGCATATGCCTAGGGGTAGGGCTGAATGAGAGACACAAAAAAGCATAGAGATTATTTTAAAACATACTCAACTTGTTAATATGAGCGGGAACAATCATTTTTATATTTTGAGTTGTAGGATCTCTGTAGTAGCACAATGGTTCATTTATAATATAACTTTGCAACATATTTTATTTTCATATTCACAAAACTGCAGCTTTTGGATTCAGATAGTGCACATTTCTAATATTTTTTTCATTAATTTCAGCCCTACCTATGGGTGGATTTCAATAAGCAGCACAAAGCAAAAAAAAAAAAAAAAACCCAAAAAACTATGTCATTATGGTGTGTGAGAGAAAGGGAATAAAACAAGGAAGTACACACTGCTGAAAACTAAGTTATGGCCACTTGAAAACAGAGACACTAGTCATGGAAGCCAACAGTTCCCTTTCTGTGTTCATGTGAGTGACTGACAGCATGTCTGTTTATGTAGGGTTAAGCTCACTCCACATGGAGGTGTGTGGAAGACATGCCAGCAGGGTAAGCAGATCACAACACAACGCAAGTGTGTGTGTTAAGTCCTGTCTGTTGAACTGCAGAGGGTTAAGTAAAGAAGATAATAGCAAAGAACGGTCAGAGTATGTCAAAAACAACACACGGTTTGCAGATGAAACTTGTCGGATTGATAGAAGGGCAACTTACCTCTACTTTCAAGGACGAGCATCCTTTTAAAAACTCTCGGATGTTGGAAATGCAGTCGGCTTCAGTTCTCGGATCCTGGCAATACTGAACACACACACACACACAAACGAAATAAATATATAAACACACAGCTCGGCTTAGTGTGCCAGAAAGACATCTGACACAAGCTCTACTCAAACCCTCCGTCCGACACTACCGCCATGACACTTACACAAACACAAGCGAATAAAGTACGACTGTTGTGATAGTGTTAAGTGGAGTAACCTGCAGTTTACAAAATAACTGTGGATTCTTCCTGCGTCTCCTTCATGCATACATAACCATTAACACCACCGAAAAGTCAAAGTAGCCGCATTTAAGCTAGCTCCACTTCCGCTCACTTTTACAGCTTTCAAAATAAAGTCGACGTCAACAGCTGCGTCGTGACGTACAAAACGACTGTCGCGCGCAGGTAAACTTTCCCCCTCGAGACACCGTCACGGTTAAGTAGCAATAGCTGCTAACTAGTCGTAAAATTAATCAAATCAAATTTAAAAGCGAGAAGTTTCTATTTCCGGTTTTATTGTAGCCGTTTTCCACTACGTTGGCCCAACTTGATAGCGTTTTTCAAAGGGGGAGGTCGCACCGGGAAGAGCCGAGGCTTTCAGGAGGAAGTGACGAACAGCCTTTGCAACTGTTATTTATCATTATCAACTTTGTCATCTCAACAACTAAGCATGTGTCAGTCACACTAATGATGTTTACTGCGGCAAAAAGTTGTGTTGAAGCCGACGGTGCTGTTAAACCCACAGGCCGGGCTCTGTTCCGGGGCATGTGATCGGTTGTTTTAGATCCACTGTTGAGACCGAATTTGTCCTGTTTTTGGTGGGTGTTCACACCGACTCACTCATGTCAAGAATGCGGAACATTTCACGTCGCTTCACAGGAAACCACATTTTTTGAAATCACGTCTCTGAAATAGCTCCAAATGCAGCTTTAAGTCGCTGCATTGGCGATCACGTCAAAGAAAACAGGCTGTTGTGGAAAAAAAACTTTACGGTTCGTGTACTGTGAAAGCGAAGGCCCTGCCGCTGCTCCGGGAAGAAGTTCTAGTCTAGTCCGTATCGTTTTCACCAAACCCCTCCCTTCCCTTCAGCCAGGGCCGTCGATCATTCTTCCATTTGTTGACTTAAGTTAACTTCAGTCAACAGCTCACCTTGGGAGTGAATCCAGGTATGAGCCTCTCGGTGAGCTTGCAGAGGACGACCCCATCCTTCAGCGATGTTTTCAGAAACTCCTCCGGGTCCGCTATGTTCTTTTTAGGCGAGCTCAGCACTCCTAATGATATCAACCACGTTACAGTCTGCTCCTCTGGATTCATAGCTCCCTTAAAATGATCATTGGCTATGCACGCATTATTTACTAAAATAAAAGAGGCGGCCTGTTCCGTATCAATATGCAACTCACATCCGCACTTCTGCTAGAAGTTAAAAAAAAAAAAAAGGCGGTGGGGGAAGGACGACGCTGATACTACAAACTGATGATCACCCCTACTGGCAATTAGGCACCTCAACAATGGCAGACTGCGGGTCCTTCCTGCCAGGTCCTCTGATATTACATTACTTTTAACACACCAGGTCTCAAAAAGGGGAAAAAAAAAAAACCCCACGAGGAAATAACATCAGCATATTTCGCAAGATAGAAATTGCCACCTACTTTAGGAAACACAGGATATCAGTGGGTCTGACTAGCAGCCTGCAGCTGTCTAACACTGATGTTGCAATGAGCTTTACATTTACAGACCTGGCAAATGCTTGTTTTGACAATATAACAGTAAGTACACACACTACACCGCCCCCAGTCAAGTGTAATTTCATTATGAATGTACATTTGACCCCAGCCTCGTGCACATAAAAAAAAATATAATATATATACACACGTATATGTGTTGAAAAACTGACCTTAAGGGCAAAAATATGTTTAGTGCAATGTGACAAACTGACAAAACAGCAAAGCTCTTTTCAATCGCTTTATTGAAACCACTAGAAACTGTATTTGAGTCATCCTCCGCCTGTTGTTCTTCCCACTTTCAACACGTTGTTCCCCTTGAAGATCCAGCAGCTGTTTCAACAGATGTCACTGCCAGCATCTGAAAGACAGAAAATATATATAAAAATGAGTACAAATTAAAATTCCAATCTGAAGTGGTATAAATCCATCTGGCAAGAACTACATGCACGGTTAATTAAAACTTTTTAACAAAAATGCATAAAAAGTTTCCGATCATTCATAAAGTTTTCTTTTTACATTTCTTTCATCACTTCATGTACTTGGTGAAATGGGTAAGATGAATGTGGTGGAATATACCTGCAGTGGTGCTCTGATGTCACTGGTCCAACTACTCGAGGACATAATTCATTCAGGTATG
The DNA here is from genome assembly GCA_037367295.1 of Apogon hyalosoma. Classification (NCBI taxonomy): domain Eukaryota; kingdom Metazoa; phylum Chordata; class Actinopteri; order Kurtiformes; family Apogonidae; genus Apogon; species Apogon hyalosoma. The sequence continues at coordinate 19,571,638 of JAPQRP010000002.1, forward strand.
TTGCAAGGACAGTTGCCTTGGAGGGACATTCATCCTGTAATGAGAGTACACATGTTAATATGCTGTTTTTCTCTCAATTATGTATTCATTAAATATCTGAAAATGTTGTTGTATTCCTTGGTTTGACTGATTTGTCTTCAGTGATCGTTTCCAGTTTTGCATTTACGACGGTGGTGTTCTTCCAGAGGTCTCCAGTGTTTGAATTGGCATGCTTGTGGAAGTTTTCTGACACTGAGAAAATGGCTCTTAGTTAAAAATGGCTTTAAATTTTACAAAAAGAAAACTAGCATTACTAAAGGGCTTTACTTAAGCTTGGTTTTATGCTTGATTTTTCTTTTTTTTTTTTTTAAAGCTCTGTAACCAATTGGTCTTACTCAGGTTGGATGAATGTTTAGGCAAAAATCTTCCATGGACTGAGGCTTCAGTTGGCAAAAATGTTGTAACTGTAGTTGACCAGGGACGAAACTTAGGGTGTTGCTGCACTTTTGACAATTTTAGCTGATGAAAACGGTCTACATTGAAAAAGGCACATTCAGTTGACCTCCTTTTTTTCTTATGTCCACTGAGGCAAAAGTTGTCTTGATTATCACCATTTGAGCAGGGATTGAAATACAGGACAATGAGAAACTCATTTACAGATCAGAAAAAGAGGTTTGCTTTGCTTACCAGCTGTTGACTACCAGTCGAGTTGAAAAGACTCTCACTTTTGGTTGTTGTTGCCTTTGGTTATGCCGTTGCATGCCATCAAATGGCTCAAGGGTGATGAATCCATTTCCAAGGAAAATACATTGTAACATTTTGACAGTAACACCTGCCAAACCCTCAAAAACAGTATGGTCCAGTTGGAAGCATAGCTGTGTTAAGAATGAACTTATTCCACTATTTAAATAGAACGAGCAAAGGCATATCTACGCTCTACAAAGATTTTTAAAAAGTAAAGTTGTTCTTTTACACTCAAATTACTGTCTTTGGTCTTCATTTGAAAATCGATGACCAGTTATGAAGATACAACTAAAAGCTTTATTAGAGTAGGAAAGCCAGGCTTATAGGGCATTGCAAATTCCAACAGCACTGAATGTACAAAAACACTCACTTGGTAACTGTACTGTTACATGAGCAAGAGAACAACTAATTAAAAAAACAAAAAACAAAACCCTTTACACATAAAAAAACTGGGAAAGTCAAGGTAACAGTTCAAAATTACGCTTTATACTCCACAAATTTAGACATGACTAGTTTGTCTTGTCAGATTTCTTTCAAAACACGTGTTAATTGTGCACGGAGTCTAATGTTTTCTTTGTTTCCATCTCCAAGTCCATCTTAGTATCTGCTGCGAGCCATTCCTCTATCAGCTCGATTGCCACCACGGCCACCACGTGGCCCTCCACGACTTGAGCTGCTGTATGAATCACGAGGAGGGTAGCCTCTCTCGACAGGGGGAGCTGGGCCCCTTTCCTGCCTGCCCATTCGCTCACCACGGCTAGGTGGGTATGGGTCACTCCGACTGCTGGGGTAACTGTCACGACTGCCATATCCATCCCGGGAACTGCTGCCATAGTCATCGTAACGACTGCTTCCACTGCTCCCACCATAGGATGGTGGGGGGCCCCGTGAGGGTGGGGCGCTGCGAGAGTTACCTGCAGGGTCAATGGGTCAGGTAATTGGCAAGGTTCAATTTACAGGTCAGGTGCTCATTTACTGCCAATAGAAGTAACTCTGTAACATATAATGGATGACATGTTTAAATGCCCCATCATGTTATTCTTAAATTTAACATGGGATACTTAGTAATATATCCAAGCATAGGACACAATGGGCAGTGTTACCCATTCCAGCATGCCATTGTTTTGAGTAGCCATTTTTCCTTTTAGAGCTCCAAGTGTTAGAACTGCAGGTAAGGACGAGGTTTTCAGAGTTGTTGCGAAGTTTTTTGGAGGTTACTCCTTGAGGGAGTGCTCTGACAGGCAACACACACTGAGTGGTCAACGGTGTTTCCAAGGACTTTTTGGGGTTCCGTATGGTTGCCTGCTTTCTGGGATATATTAAGCATTTTGGCTTATTTCTGCGTGATATTGCCGCAAACTCTGATTTTTATACTGAATGCAGCAGTAAAATGGAGTGAGATATGATGAGGCTGGTTTCCATTATATTTTTGTTTTTCAAATACGGCCAATAGTTAATCATTTTAAGAATGGACTGAAAATATACATGTCAGTTTGATTTAGTTTTTGGGTTGGGCAGGGATGCAGCAATGGAAACAGGAAGTTTAAAGGCTGCCTGAAATGCCTTTTCCTCAGTGGAGGGAGAAACTGCAGCTTCTTGTGACTTGAGGTTGCAGTTGTCACTGTTACGATTTGGTTGGTTGATGGATAACTTGTGCAGCTCTTGTTTGTGCCATTGTGCTTTTGATCCTCCCTACACTCTTGTTAGCATATCTTACCGTAACCATCATAGGAATCTCGGTAGGAGCCACCACTCGGACGGTCCATATAGCTTCTGGGTTCCCGACCACCACCATAGCCATCACGGTCACTATATAAATGGGACGATTGCAAATTAATGTCAAGCTAAAATTAGGATGAAATCAGTCACACCTGATATGAATCCATGAACACAAACCTGTAGCCCCTTGACATTGAGCCATAGTCATCTCTGGAACTGGAATTGGAGTATTCTCTGTAAGAATAATCTCTGGGAGGAGGTCCATAGTCCCTTGAATCTCTGGAATTATAATCTCGACTAGAGTAGCTGTGGGAGAGGGGGGCGCAAGAGTCTCATTAACTGTAGACCTGGAATGTCAATATTTTAGTTGCCAACTTAACAAAATTGCTTGTCGAACAATTTTATAATGTTTAAATTGGTTGAAATTTAAGGCCAGCAATCAATGAACTACATACTTCGATCAATATAATACACAAAATAATTTTTATTATTATAGCTGTGTACAAGGCTTCCTGTTGAACGCCACCCTATTAAACTACCAGTGCATTTCTTAAGACACAAAACAAAAGGCAAGCAAGCTAAGCAGCATCTGGAATAAATATTTTAATGTAATTAATTTAATCAAAAAGCTACCTTAAAAAATGTTTTTACATTTTTAAAGTTTACAAAACTGTCACTATTACAACAGAAATTTTGGGGAAAATGGCCAAAAACCACTGCTATAAAAATATCATATCCCTCAAAGTCTCAAATATTTTGACAGAACGAAAGAATACACAACAAATGCAATACCTGTCCTTTGAGTTGTAGTGATCATCTCTTGGTGATGGATAATCATCCCTCCTGGACATCATTGAGTCTCTGCGAGGAGGTGGTGGGCCATAGGGATCCCTGTCCCTTGACATTGGTGCTAAAACAAAGTATTCCAAAGAGGACTGTTTATCATCTAATAATGCTGATATACACACTGCTTATACATGCAGCCTTTGCAGGACTAAAGCCTAATGATCCTTTAAAACTTGTGCAGCCCACTCAGTCAACAAGCCACAAAAATATCCAAATTCCAACTGAGATGCAACAAATTCTCTCTGACTTACGTCTGCTCATCGGCCCAGAGGGGGCAGACCTCTTGGGCGGTGGACCTCCATTTCGGACTGGAGGTCCTCTCTTCATTGGAGGGGGACCTCTGGATGACATCCCTTTAAAGAAGGGTTCTACATTCCCTGAATTATCATAGTAGTCTTGTAACAGACAAGAAATGCAAACATTAACATATTAAACTTAGAAAATACTTTGCAAATAACTGAATGTGTTTGATGAAGAGTTTTGCAATTTGAGCCATTCAATTTAAAAAAATAAAAAATCATATTTACCTCTAGATGGCGGGCCCCTCATACCACCTGGACCTCCCCTGGACCCTCGGGGGCCTCTGGGTGGACCTCGACTACGGGAGTGCATGGGTGGAGGCCCTCTCCTACCAGTGCTCTCAAACTGAGGTTTAGTAGCTTGCTCCACTTTGATAGGCTTTCCATCAAGTGACTAAAAGATAAGACTTTGATTAGATTTCAATTATAATCATAAGCAGAAGCTGATTCTTATTCTATATGTAACACCAACCTTTCCATTCATCTCACGTGCTGCATCCTTGGCATCAGCTGGACTTTCAAAAGTAACAAAAGCGAAGCCCCTTGACTTGTTTGTTTCACGGTCTTTCATCAAAAGAACTGAAAATAGGAGAGAACAGAAAAAGTCAGTTTTTTCATATTACATTAGTTTAACACATTAAGACAATACAGGAAAACTACAAGAGTTTTAGGCAGAAGCATGTTTTTGTATTACAATTAAGAGTGATTGTTTTCAATTTTGTCAAAAACAGCCTTTTCACAGTTAAATACCCACCCTGAACTGAACCAGTAACGTAATTTACTCTAAACGAACTCCCTTTACCATCAATATCTTAAAATGATATTCAGATAATAAAACAGAAGCAAACATGCAAATGATCTAGTGCAGCAGAGGGCATCTAGAAATATTTTTGCAGCGATGATACTGATACTACATACAGCATTGTGTGTAGCCAATATCGTTGAAATGACATGATTTTCTTTAACATTAATTAAAACAATTTACAGAACTGAACACATTCCTAATCAACTAAAATATTTTGTCCTGAGAAAAACAGTGAATGGATTAGCTCAGCCTTGGCACCAAACGTTACATACCGCAAGCATGATTGCACTGAACTCCAGCATATTTGCTAATTATCACACCCGGGGTTTCACAAAAAAAAAAAAAAAACAAAAAAAAAAACCCAGAAACTGAGGACATGTGATTCTATGTGGCTCTGATCTCACCTTCGACGATCCTGCCATATTTGCTGAAGTACTGCTCCAGGGCCTTCTCTGTGGTCTCAGTGTTCAGCCCACCAATGAACAACTTCCCCGGTCGGTCTGCCTCTGCCATACTGAAACATCCAGCCCATGCATGAGTATTAACTAACACCAACAATTCTATAAAAATGAACACACAAAGACATACTTACTGAGGGCTCTGGCTCTTACCTTGCTGCGGGCGAGTGAATGTCTTGGATGTTGAATGCGCAAAATGGCGATAAACGTGCCCGCGGTTAAAGCTAAGGCTAGCTATATAACCTAATGTCCCTGCTGCTTGACTTTTAAAAACGCTACTTCTAAATGTATAAACAAAATACCTTTGCTACTTCTATATATGAGAGCACGTCGTGAGCATCTACCGGAGTGCTCCGTTCGGCGGCTTATTTCGTTATGTATGATGAAAAACACCAGTTTGAACAACGGTTTTCGCCCCGTCCCTTCTTCTTCGCTCCCTCCTTCTTCTACACTATTTCCGGTTAATGTAACGCTTCCCGGAGGACTACTGCCCTCTACCGTATACACTTCATATCACCGTCTATGATCACCGTATCGATGCATAAAAATTATGAACCGATTTATTTCATAAATCTGTCATAAGATTAAAATAAAATAATCACTCAAAATTATTTGCTATCTCACTCTGCTCCCCAATATATCTAACTCATTAAATCATAATATGAGTGGGAAATGTAGCCTAATTAAATTACTTTAAAGGCAGGCCCGTTGAAAATGTACTTAAACCAACCAGCAGATTCAGTAATTTGCAGTAATTCCAATCTCTAAATCTATCTGAGGCCTACAAAGAAAAAAAATCTATACCCAATACAGAGGTGTCCATAAAATTCGTAGATGTTTATGATGGCCTAACCTACCAGCATACAGTGGGATTGAATTATTTGCCATTGAATTACACATTTAGTCTCCTCCCTGAATGTGTCGGTTTGATGAATGGCCTCTTTTACATAGATTCCGTGCAATGTTGCCCTCTGTAGGTTTTTAGAGTCCTCTTAGTGCCACATCTTTGCCCTTACAACATAAATAGTCAGAATTGGTAAAAACTTCTTTTTTTTCCCAAACCAACCTTTCATTTTTGACTTATACATCCTCTGGCTGCAATAATAATGTTTTGTTTTCATCTGCTTTAACTATTAACTATTCACCAAAGCCCAGCCAAGAATACAGGGTTTATAGGTTGTCTGTATTTTAAGCTTCTTTAAATATATTCCTTTCCAAGAGACTATTTACTACAGACAAAGAATGAGAAACACACAAATGTCTGATACTATCATCATTGGTGGCGACAGTTTAACTTCCTCCTTAATGGAAAATGTTCCAAACATAATCCAGTTTTTCCAGTTTGGTCACATTTCTCCGACCACCAGACTTTCACGATTCACCAGTATAAATGTGTTTGATCTTTTGTTTTTTTATTTTGTCTGTTTTCTTCCTGAAGCTTCACTATTTCCAAATACCAACGTTGTTCTCATGAAGGAACTAATGTTAATGAATAAATAGATAAGCAACGTCAGTGTTACTTTGATGCGTTAAGTCGCTATGAAGAAAAATTACATCCGTTTCTCTCCTTTTAAAATAAAAGAAACAAAAGATGTTGCAGCATTTAAAGTTCTACTTTAAGGGAATTTTGTATGTTTTATATTTGCTATAAAATATTTCAAGTGAAACATAAGAATACTAACACACTGTAATCCATAAACGCCAGTCAATCTATGTAAAACGTGTACTTTATTTTTACGTTGAAGGGAATAAAAGTCTACTTCCGTGTTTAATCTCGTTGCTTTCTTTCTGCTTGATTTATCTGAACGTCATCGATCCTGGTTGCGCCAGACAGGTTAGCCGATGCGTTTCCAGTAGAAAGAGCCAGCTAACCGTCTTCAGCTACCCTACAATTTATCCCATAAGAAGGAACATTCTCTTTTAACAAGAATCCCAGGCTGTGAAGACCCGCAAGAAAATGAAGAAGCGGATACAGTTTGGTTTTGTGCTGGTTTACTCGCTAGTCTCATATTTCTGTCCGTGCTCAGCCTTTTATCTTCCGGGTTTAGCCCCAGTGAGTTTTTGCGAAGATGGTAAAGGGGCTGAAGATTGTCAGGTATGGGACATTAGTAAGACTGACTGTTCTTTCCATATAATGTGTATTTTCTGATCGAAGTGATATTGCCCCATTTATATCATGGTCTTACCCTTCTTGTTGTTGCTAGCTAGCCAGCACTCTCATTAGGCCCCGACTATTACCTGGAGCCGAAACAGTAGCTGAATAATATGATGCAGTGGTAGTTGTGGTGTGTTTTTGCTCGCTGTCACATGCTATTCTTTTTATATAAATAGCTGCTTTCTTGTAAGTATCTTTACCAGCTAAGCAATAATGGCCCCATTGTACTATAGATTACGGGGAAGTACTACCTGGCAGTTAAGGTAACCTGAAGACACCAGGACTTTTGGCTAATCCCATTGAAATAAGGCCAAATGAGTATATTGTTTTATTCAGCGTAACATTGTACAGTGTAACCACAGAGGTCACATGAATGTACCTACCGTGCTTATAAATTGTTATGATAGAGCTAATCTTAGCTCACCAATCGAATTTTTGTGTGCTGTTAGTTCTTTAAAGACGGAAAAACTGCCAACTTTAACTTTTATTTATTTACTTATTTTTTAACAGACAGAGATTCAGCTGTATGTCAATCGCTTGGACTCCGTGGAGTCAGTCCTGCCTTACGAGTATGACATGTAAGTAACTTGTAGCTCTCCTTGATTCATTGTGTGTGTGTGTGTGTGTGTTTGCTGTCTAGCTCATATCTTCTCTGTGACGCTCTTAAAGGTTCGACTTTTGTAAAGATGCCAAGGAAATTAGGCCTTCTGAGAACCTTGGACAGGTCCTGTTCGGTGAACGAATTGAGTCTTCGCCTTACAAGGTGGGCAGAAACTTAGATTTACATGCCAATTCTGATATCACCCCCTCTAGATTCAATCTTTGTTCAATATAAACTGTTATAAAATATGTTTCTACCTGCCTACATTACAGTTCAAATTCAAGGACGATATAAAATGTAAGCCTGTGTGCAAAAAAACGTACAGTAAAAAAACCCAGGGGGATGCAGCAAAGTTGGATTTCCTTAAGATGGGAATGCAGCTCAATTACCAACACCACTGGTAAGTTCTGTGTCCTGTTGCTCTTCACTTACATTAATTATGGGTTTTATAGATGGATGGTAGCAGAAAACAAATTGCAAATTGACTTCTTTTTCAGGATCATTGATAACATGCCAGTGACATGGTGCTATGATGTGGAAGACGGTCAGAAGTACTGCAACCCAGGTTTTCCCATTGGCTGCCTCGTCACCATCGATGGTAGAGCTAAAGATGCCTGTGTTATCAATGTGAGTTGAGATTTCTTACATTGCATCTCACATGTTCTTTCAGTTGGATTATTATTATTATTATTATTACATATCTTTATTTAGGTGGGACAGTGCACATTAATGAACACATTTATATATTCCATTTCAGTATAAACATGTAAATATGTCGGAGTTAGCATCAGTGCTAATTTTTATCTGCACTCCCCACTTAATGGGGATTTGTTTTTTGTTGTGAAGCACTCTTTATATATGTGTAGTTTCCTATGAACTTTACAATTCTTGTTTCTGTTTCTCATGATCTTTTCTCTGTCCCTGACACTGTGAAGCTCACCATTTTTTCTTTATATAAGTATCGAAGGAATTCTTAACATACAAGCTTCACCACAATAAAATTTGGTGCTTGAAATGGAAAATTATGTTTTTGTTGCAGGCTGAGTTCAACAAGAAGTACACATTTTATGTTTTCAACCATGTGGACATCAAGATCACTTTCCACAGTGGAGCCTCAGAAGGATGGAGAGGGGCGCGGCTGGTGGCAGCCACTTTGGAGCCAAAGAGGTTTTGGTCTAGTTTACATCAACATAATTTTAAACAAAATTAGTCCCATATTGATACTAGTTGACTGACATGAAAGCCTTCGTTTGTGTTCTGTACAACAGTATTAAACATGTGGATGAGAACACTGTGAACTGTGATGGAGGTAACCCAATGGAAATCCCTGGGGACTTTGACAAAGATGTTTCGATAATTTACACCTACTCAGTTTCATTTGAGGTAGTCTTCTAACTAAAACACTAATCAAATACTGCTGTTGTGTAACTGTGTCTTACAGCATTTGTAACTACCTTTTTACAGGAAAACAATTCTATCAAGTGGGCCTCCAGGTGGGACTATATCCTGGTCTCAATGCCTCACACCAACATCCAGTGGTTTAGGTATGAGATGATTTGTTTCACGTCTGGTGTCATAGAAACCTTGTCTCCTTGAAACGGTCTGGCTCGTGATCCTCATGTTATGTCTTGTGTGTTTGTCCAGCATCATGAACTCCTTGGTGATTGTCCTCTTCCTGTCGGGTATGGTTGCTATGATCATGCTGAGAACCTTGCACAAGGACATTGCCAGATACAACCAGGTGGATCAGGTAAGGGAAGATTTTTTTTTAGGCTTCTCAACTGGACCGCATTGCATATTATATAAGCCAGTAATAAACAAGTGCAAGTCTCTTGGAAATACTGTTAAATTAAAAAGAATTATGCTATCATGTCCACAGGTTGAGTTTTGTCGTATTTCTGTACTTCATGTATTAGAGGCACCATACAAATGCCCTATTCAATCTTTCTGGTACGTCCCCAGCCCCTTCCACACTGGACTACCAGCCTGAAACTGTTCAGTCATCACACAGAGAGTCTGTATATGAGAACGTCATCTAAACGTCTAAAAGCCTAAATCAGTCAGACCAAACATTAACTAGTGTTTGCATTGCTCTCTTGTACAATTTCAAAAAAACTATCGTTAGGAATAAGAAAAAGCTGATTAATTGGCAAATATTATTAATACTGAAACATTTTATTTATAGAACATTTTTCAGAGCACTTATGGACATTTAACAGAAGATAAAAAGGGAAATGATAAAGCCATTTTTCTGCAGCTGCAAGCCTCTATTAAAGTGGAACGTTTGCTTTTGTTTTATTCTATGTGCAAGCTGATGCTGTGAATCAGTTAACAAAATCATAAAATATTAATATGACAACTTAGTCCACTGCATTTGTTCTTATTAACTCTCTTGAACAACGTATGCTTTAATGATGACTGGATCTTTAGTGTTACAAAAATGCGTATAATTTCAGCTATATTATATGGACTGCAAATATTCTATTTCATCACTTGGAGGAAGAAAAAGAAGTGGCTGTGGGCTCTGACGGCACTACAGCTATGGTGTCACACTTTCATTTATGTCTTTCATCTGTCTCTCATTTAACCAAACTGAATATTGTGAGTGAATCATGTCAGGTCAAACTGCACCCAAAATATTGTTTCTTTGCATGAAGAGCAGGTAAGATCAGCATCATTTAACATGGTGATAATTAGAAATGGTGGTAGGTGGTTACCTGAGAGTAACAGAGGGTATGCCAATTATCTTTATTATAGTGTATATTTTTAATCCTTATGTTGCACAGTATAAAATGCAACCCATTGTATTAGTGGGCTGCCTAGAATCATAAATGTGTATTGCATTTTACAGGCAGACTCCATAAAGCTTCTACCAACCAAGGAAAAATCATCTGTAATCTATGTAAGCTTACTAAATATAGTCTGTGGTAATCACTTCGGTATTTGGGTGTGTGATTGCATTAAAAAAGCACATTAGAAATCAGTGTAAGATGTGGTGTGGATTGAACAACATTATGTCAAGATGGCAGATTTGCGAGCATACAAGCCGCAGCATATTTTTCTCTGCTTTTGTCTGTCCAATGACATAGGCAGCATATCTACTTGTTTTTCACAGATAATAACTTTGTTTAGTGTGATGGTCTTTTAAATGCAAGTTTAATCAATCAATTCACTGAGGACTTCTCCACATCAAATTTTACAGCTCTTATTAAAGTATTATTTCTCTGTCTCTACCTTGCTTTGCTAATCACATACAGCTCGTGCATTTTTTTTTGACAGATGTCACACCTTGAGATGACATTCACTGCTTGGTGGCTGGTTAACCTTCAACTTTGTTTGACTTGTAAACTGTTAAGTACTTCTTTGATGTGACTGTAGCTGTATTTAATTTTTTAGGAGGATGCACAGGAAGAGTCTGGTTGGAAGCAGGTGCACGGCGATGTATTCAGGCCCCCCAGGAAAGGCATGCTCCTGTCTGTGTTCCTGGGACAGGGCACCCAGATCTTCATCATGACTTTTATCACGCTCTGTAAGGACTGTTTTACATTAGGCACAACATTTAGTTTTGGCAGTAATGTCACACAGTTAGGTAAATTTCATTTTAATTAACAGTTTAATCCTCGACCCCCGAAGGGGAGGCAAGGGGTATTGTTTTTGGTTTGGTTTGGTTTGTTTGTTAACACTCTAGCAGCAAATCTATTGGTTGAATTCATACCATGTTTGGTTTATAGATTGCCAGTGACCCAGAATAGATGTCATTACATTTTGGGAACAGTAGGTCAAAGTCTAAATTTTTTATGAATTTGTTTAAAATCTTTTTTCCCCCCATTAACTTATAATGGCTGAAATTTCAAATGTCTGTAGCAGCAAAACTATTGGGTGAATTCATACCAAATTTACTTTATAGATTGCCAGTGAACCACAATGTATCTCATTACATTTTGGGAACAATAGGTCAAAGTTAAAATTTTTTATGAATTTTCTAAATGTTTCCATTTATTTATAATGGGCGAAATATGTGCGAGGGCAAGGTTTGTTGTGCCTGGTACCACTTGTACCCGTTTGTTATTCCTGACGGTCTGAGAGGCTCCATGTAACCAAAAGACTCAACTGAAGCAGTTCAGTTAAGTCATATTGAGTGACTACTTAAACTCCTATTTTTAACATTAGGATCATGAATGCATAACAATTCAGGCAAGTTATAGACCCTGAAGTAGTTTGAGAGTCCTACTGTAAGAGCCTGTAAAATATGTTAAAGTTATTTTGTGCCAAGATGGCACACTTGCAGCTGTTCTTGAATTTTATGTGTTGGAAATATATAGTTTTTTTTTTTCGTCACTGGACATTATTGAACAGTAGTGTATGTAGTCATGTTATGGTGCTTTCTTTACACTAATACAGGTATGTCTGAATGAATGAATGTACTAATAAGTTTTTCCTCTGTAGTCCTTGCCTGTCTGGGGTTCCTGTCACCAGCCAACAGGGGGGCTCTCATGACATGTGCTGTGGTCCTCTGGGTCCTGCTGGGTACGCCTGCTGGATATGTGTCTGCACGGCTATACAAAAGTAAGAGCTCAGATTTTATTTGTCATGCATACAATAAATCCACAAATGTTGATTTTTACATGAAATGAGCTAGCAAATGTAAAAGATCAAAGTAGAATTACTTTATAGAAAGAAAACAGAATTAAAAAAAAACAAATAACACTAGAGCAGCAATAATGGTCTTGGGATATTTTATATTCACAATTAACTTAAAATTGTAGTTTTGTTTTTTTTTTCTCCCATAAATACCATACATCCTTGGGCTGAGGTAGTTATAGAATAGAAAACGTAACAGAATTTACCAACATATATAATAGTGCGTTGACCCATGAGGAACCACGGGTTCTAGATCCTCTGATACAGTTCATTCCTTTACTTTCTTGGTAAATTCCACTGGCATTTTCAGTTGAATAACCTCTCAGCTGGCATGTCTCTTTCTGCACATGAAATTTGACACCATGGCAACGTGGCCCTATTGTTTATCTGTTGCTGCATAACCCACTTCAATGATGATTCTATGATTCTGGGCATAGCAACGTGATTGTAAGGCTATTGTATTCCAAAATTACTAATATTTCCCAAAATGTTGGGCCTATCAACTTGCCGTTTTCATTGGTCTCTTCCTTGACTAAAAATACAGAAGTATGCCAAATTGCAACAGTCAGCTCTTTCCGGATCTTGTGTGATGCCTGAGACACACACAAACACACAGTGTTCACTTCCCTTTTATAATATAGATATTTATCCATAGATGGGGGTGGAATAGTTAATAGAAATATAGGGGATCTGTAAGTTTAGTCTCAGGTCTTTGTGCTCATTAGAGTCCATGCAGAGATAACATTTCAGTCTACTTTTGTTTTTCCTCTCAGCTTTTGGTGGTGAAAAGTGGAAGACAAATGTCTTGTTGACAGCGCTCCTCTGCCCAGGGTAAGTTGACATACCATATTCCCTCAGGTTTTATTTTTCATTTGGATTTCTGGCCAGAGCTGCCTGAGTGACATCTGCACACACATACTGTTTATACCATTGCATTGTTGCTGTTCCTCTCACCTCTATAATTTCTCTCTGTTTCCCTGTCTTCCCTAGCATTGTGTTTGCAGACTTTTTCCTGATGAACCTGATTCTTTGGGTGGAGGGTTCCTCTGCAGCGATCCCCTTTGGTACTCTTGTTGCTATTCTGGCCTTGTGGTTTGGAATCTCTGTGCCCCTTACATTCATCGGTGCCTACTTTGGATTTAAGAAGCATGTGAGTTAAGCCTCCACATCTACTTTTCACATTTATGTTACAATTTATTTATGTGTAATTGGGTTTTCCTGATAATTCACTAAATATCTCTGTTTCTATGCAGGCAATTGAACAACCAGTGCGAACAAATCAGATTCCTCGCCAAATTCCTGAGCAGTCATTCTTTACTAAGCCTATACCTGGCATAATAATGGGTGGGATCCTGCCCTTCGGCTGCATCTTCATCCAGCTTTTCTTCATTCTCAACAGCATTTGGTAAGAGGACAGGAATGCTGTGTTACCTGATTGATCAGTAATTCTGGTTTTCAGTTCTTGTATTCAGAAATATAGAAGGCATTAACATGTGGTGCTTGTAGCTGATATAAATACCTCTATTTCAGGTCTCATCAAATGTATTACATGTTCGGCTTCCTGTTCCTGGTATTTATTATTCTACTCATCACCTGCTCTGAGGCCACCATTCTGCTCTGCTATTTCCATCTTTGTGCTGAGGTGAAATATTCTCAAAATATTTACCCTTCATGTCTTGTATAAGGCTTACTAGTTTATAAAAAAAAATAAATCAAGGTTAATTTCATATACTGTATAAAAAGGAGAAATAGAAATGTAGACTTTATACAGTTTCTTTGTCAGGCCTCTGAGTCTAAATCTGAACATTTCTTGCTATGTGC
>JAPQRP010000002.1:19585740-19598110 GCA_037367295.1 Apogon hyalosoma
TTTTTAATATTTGTGACCTTCAAGTAGGTTCTCTATTCCTGCCTTTTGATTTTGGTCTATAATTTTGTCAGTACATCCTCATAACTATATTATAATGTGTTTTTTCTGTGTGTAGGACTACCACTGGTGGTGGCGTTCCTTCCTGACCAGCGGTTTCACAGCGGTCTATCTGTTTATTTATGCAGTGCATTACTTCTTTTCGAAGTTGCAAATTATTGGAGCGGCCAGTACTATCCTCTACTTTGGTTACACAATGATTATGGTCCTCATCTTCTTCCTCTTTACAGGTGAGACTTTACTGAGACCATTTTCCATTCTACTGCCTTTTCATTTCTAAAGGGCATCTAAAAGTTTAACAACTTCCATTCTGCAAAGCATTTTAGCAGTATCACAAATAATGTCTGTTCATTTAACATGCCTGAAATTCATATGACATAACTGGGGAAAGCGTGTGTCAGAATGAACATTGTAATAACGTAGCAGTAACATGATAAATGCAGAATTTAATTGTACAGGGACAGATGTGCCTGTTATTTAGTAATAATGTTGAATTAAAGAGCTAATGAGTCAGAAATAAAATAAATACCTACTGACTGATAAGACCCGATTCTCCAAAAGTCTCCATTTCATAAAACTGAAAACAATATTGTAGTCTGGACGGAAAGTGTATTGACGTTACCATAGCCTCAGTCATGTGATTAATGAAAACCTGAAGCCACAGCATTTTTATTAGACATATTGTATGTTAGAATATTGGCTGGATATTGTGTAACAGGTATTGGTTGCTTGTTTATGGTGAGCTCAGTTAATAAATGACAGTAAAGGCACATGATGATTTGTAAAGAGCACATAGATTTAATCATAGTGGCATTTTATGACAGGGAAGCAGCTCCACGTCACAGGTTGGAGTGGATGTGTTTGTAGTGTGTGTGGCACTGTTTACATAGTTTTAAAGAGCCTTCTGAAGTCAAGATGTGTAGGTGCAGGATATCCATCCTGGTCTCTGAAATAAAATACCCGGATCCAGTCCATACTATTGTGCAACGTTTGCTTACTTTTCACTTGATGAAGCCAAGCCTTTTTTACTTTTGCACAGAACAAAGATGTGTAGTGTTCACTGACGTTAAAGAGCATTCTGTTTGTATGGGTCTCATTTGAGCTGCCATATTTTAATCTGTTTGAAGTTGGATGAAATCAGAACATCTAGAGGAAATGAGACTAGAATGTTCAAAGCCTCTCATGGTCAGATCTAGTTTTTCAGCCTTATTCAGGTCAGTTTTAATGTTTGCAGCTTCATAAGCCTGGTTTTGCAAGTGTGTTCCCTTTTTTTTCCTCCTATCATCTTTCCAAAGACGCAGGCAGCCTAATCACTTGTTGTAATGGATGATAATAAATCTGTATAAACTCAGGATGCCTATCTATCACTGTTAATGCAATTTATTGTGAGGACTGATCCGTCTGTCATGACTAGGAGTGAACAAATCTACAGAAATCAATGTTAAAGCAAAGCCTGCATGAGCAGATCATCCCCGATGTTTTTATCTCTGTGTTAAAAAAGACAAAGACTGATGCATGTTGACATGGTAACAGCACTCTCTGGCCTTGTCCAGCTCTTCAACACACCCACTCAGCTGAGACTATGGGTGTGTGCAGAGGGAGGATAACATACAGGACTATTTTTTTTTTTGCCACCCAGAAATTAAGGCTGACTACAGTGTCAAACGATGTCATACTTCTGCTGTTCTGTGCTGTCATTAGGCCAGATAAGAGTTAGCCTGCAGCCTAGCTTGTCACTGCAGTACTTTTTGACACTATCTTAAGACAGGGTTCTAAGTAGCAAGAGGAAGAGATGTCAAAAGATTATCACCAAGAAATAATCCAAGGATTCAAGGAAAAGATTATTAGTTTCTCTCCTTGCTTCCAGTTTTGAACTAAATAATCCTTATCCATTTTAAGTCTTTATTTTCTTGTTTCTTTTTCACCTCATCCTAACTTTGATCACTACTTAATTCGGGATTGGGCTGTGTGGCCCCCATTGAGCAGTCAGATAGGACTTTTATACTCAAATGAATTTATCCTGGATTTTGACCAGTCTGGCTTCTCGGCGCTGCTCTGTCCCTGATAAAATGAAATGCTTGTGCTGGTATTTTTGTGGTCTTGTGAAGATTGCTGTCCCAACTCTGTCAAAAGTTATTTTTGAAGCTTTTAGTGGATGGAATTTGGTTGTGTAGCGACAGAAAACTGACTTTCCAGTATGACACATGGTTATTTTTTGTGTCTGCTCCTTAAGTACACTAATTTCAGGATGTGATATTTCACCAGTTTTCAGATTTACTAAAAGAGGGTCAGACTAGAAAAGTTACCGACTTCTTAGTCCCTATTAAATATAGACCTGAATCTGGAAACATGTAATCGAATTACAATTATACTGATTGAATCATTTACTTGTACTTAGCAATATATTGTGTTTATTCTTTATTAAGGATCCCCATTAGCTGATGCACAAACGCAAGGCTAGTCTTCCTGGGGTTCTCTTTAATAATAATTAAAAAAAAATGTGTGTGATGCTGATTAATCAGGTTGTGTTTTGCTTTTATTTGGCCTGAATATATATTTTTTATTTTTCTTCAACTTTGCACATATTCAAAATAAATGGAGAAAAAAAAACTCTTCTCTAGTTGCACAACTTTTGTAAAGCATATAAGCTTTTATCTTACTTATTAAGTCATTATTTCCTTGATTTATTTATTTGGGAACAAAACAATTGACAGACTAAATGACAACAGTCAGGCCCATCATGTAAAGGATGTTTAAAATGGGGACAAATAAATAAATAAATGTCTGCATCGTCCATTCAGAAGTCTATTCACCAAAAGGAAGGGGGAAAGCAACATTTTTAACATATAATTTCATGTTTGAATAAGATTTCCAGATTCATATTTTTTTGTATTGTGTCTCATTCTGTAATGTAAATTTCCTGGACTTATATCCATTCTGTGACTTTAGAGTCTCTATATTTAACCATTTCCTTGTTATTGCTTTTTTTTTTTTTCCTTCACTCCTAGCTCGCAGTATTTTTATTAACTGTCTTGTTTTTCAGCCTGGATGGCACACTTCCTAAGTAAACAACACTGAAACTAAAATCCAAACTTTAAGCTGATTATTGACCTTGACTTTACCATCTTTATTGTTGACCTCCATAGCAACTTTAATTCTCTTATGTATTTTGCAATTTTTGTCTAATTGTGTACCTTTTGCGTAGCAACTTCTGCTTTATTCAGTATTTCCTCTTTCCGTTTGCTTCCCCAGGTACCATTGGCTTCTTCGCCTGCTTCTGGTTTGTAAATAAGATCTACAGCGTGGTCAAGGTGGACTAGAACACTGAGGGGAAATGACTGACTCCTTCCTGTCACAGAACTGGCCTCCTCAGCACTGGCTGTGAGAAAGTGGTCCAACTGGGCCTAAACTGAAACCATCACTTATCATAAAGAATGACCTGAAGAACAGAGCCCGTCCTCTTTGTGCTTTAAACCTCTGTTGCTTTTGTTTTCTTTTTTAAAAATATACATTTTGTGTTCACTGTTGACCAGTAATATTTGGAGTGGCGCCTTGAACACCAGTGTGGATTCCAGTTATCTAGTTGTCATATGAGCAGTTGGTTTTGGTTTGTTTAACAAGAAGAGCTGAAATGTTTAATGTTAATTTTCTAAAGGAAGTCAGATGTTCTGTAATTTGCTTTTCTATTCCCTTATGGCTAAATGTTTTGTTTTTCATTACTTGTACTGTAACAATGATTAAATGTGTGTAAATATACTGTATAGAGAGCGAAAGTGAGAGAATGCTACTTAAAGATTGTCATCATTATTGAATCATCTGTAGGAGTTTTCCTTTTTTTTCCCCCTTTTTTTGGAGGTAAAATGGGGCTATAAATCCTTAAATATTAGCCTGTATTGTAGTTAAGAAATTATATAAAACACTGTCTTTATTATGATACATGTCCATTCTCTTAATGGCTACATTGAAGTTTGCATAGAAAGGGTACACTTGGTTGAAAAGCACATCTGTATCATAGAATATGCTACAGCTACAGTATGTTGCACATTTTAAGTAATCTCTCAGTGAATGCCTGATTTATTAGGTCACAGTGGAGATTTTCACCTGGTTAATCATGACGCAGTCCATAAATGTATTGACAAAGTACGTACGCACCGCTAAGATGCACCCTTTTAGAGTTTAATAGGTGGTTTGTTGAACTGTACATAAAACACTGCTGCCTTTTGCTTCTAGCAGTGTGGGGTCATCACCCAAGGTGATAACGTTTTTACAAATAAAAGAAGCAATTAATTCAAAACCAAGACCATGATTTCTTCTCTGAGCTCATGAAACACATACCCTGACGTTTTACTCTATTTAATCCTGTTCTAAACCTCTGCCTGTGCATGAGGGGAGGATGTGATGCTCCACTTCCACCTGAAGTATTACTGATGAAAAAAGCAAGTTGTACGTGAAAACAAGTTTACAAGAATGTAAAATGAGCTTAAGATTCATTGCTTATTTATACTGATAATTTCAGTTTTAGCAATACACATTGAATTGCAAAGAAAATTACACACTTTATCTCAAATTACACTGAATCCACTTTTATTAAACACAAGTTTGATAATGACCACAAATTATCACAAAATATTCAGTTTTGTGGCACTTAAAGCACAAGTCTCTGTGAATAAATTGTATTACATATCGTCCTTTACCCTTTTTATCCTTTACAGAGCAGCACAGGAGAAAAAATGTCTTATTTCACAGCTGATTGTCAGTTTTGATGATGTAGTATGGGCCCAATTACGGCTGCACAAGACAAAAGTCTTGCCACCAGATCATCACCTTCGTATCCACAACGCAGGATACATGGAGTATGAGGAAACCACATCAGGATGCCCAGAGTGGTTTAAAGCTGAGTACATCCACCAGCATGATAAGGCATTATCATACCTGCACTACACAAGTTACAAGAGTAAGATGAGAGACATGAAAGAAGCAGTATTGGAGGTAAGTGGAGCCTTGAGAGCAATGAAAAAGGGAATGGAGACATTCAGCATCCACATTCTAGGCAACATCAACCTCAGTAAGGTTAAGGACATTGCCTTACTTGTAAAAAAAAGTTCTGTCATTAGTGACATTTCGTGTATAGCACCTCACACCTCTAGTTCAGATAGGTAAGAAAAATCTATACAAAGATAGCATAAGTTGATGGTTTATTAGCATGCAACTTAAGGCAACTATTTCAAACCAGGAGTCACAAAGTAAAGTCACAGATAATTAAAATAATCTTGATTCTGTGGCATCCAGAACATTACATAAACTTCGAACATATTAAGTGCTGATGATCGAATGGCATATTCACTGTATCACCTCAGGTAAAATGTGCTGAGGTTGTAAAAAGCAGAAGAACAAATGTAACAATAACACTAATAATTATAATCTGATATAAAAAAAATGCAATTTTATGAAAAATGAGTGATGTACTTATGACATCCTTTTGAAACATCTTTTCTCCAACCAACCCTCTGAGCTGTGTTACAATAATTACCCATCCTCTGGTTCTGTACAGACGGCGTTTCATTAAAAATACAGTATCACAAGTTATCTTTACAAATCCACGTGTTGAGTCCAGTGTAGGAAATCAGTTACACAAGGTCTTGCTTCATGCACCTACATTAAATACCCAGCACTAGGAGTCCACTTGAATCTTTTTATGTCATAATCAGCTCTCTATACACTGTATTTGTACAACACTGTTTTCTCTCACAGAAAGGCTGATATTACAAAGGCAGTAAATACTGTGTCGAGATTTACATTGGTAAATAAGAGGCATAATTCCTCCAAATTTAAGCTTAGATAAAAGGAAACATAGAGGTTAAGACAAACATACAGTATGAGTCCCCATCCCATCATGGAAAGGGAGAAACTAACTTGTGTTCAGTGACAGGCACAATGAATCTACTCATTAAAGGCGCTTTGAGACAAAGAGGAGTTACTGTAACAGGAACATAAACACACAAATGTTTACTTGCTCTGTAAGATTCATGAACAAAGATGCACACTACAACATTCTACACAAAGCAGACCCTGAGTTCATTAGCTGTAGGTAAAGCTCGCTTGCAGTTTTCATGAGGACAGTGCGTCCAGAGATAACTACAACACACGCAAAGTTTAAAGGAGATAAGTAGCTGTGCGCAAACAGCAGATCAGTATTTTATCAAAGACAACCATCACTGAAACTGTACCATAGTCAGGGCAAAATGGTCAGAACACAAACTACTGATCCAATATTTTCTTCTTGACATTGTTGAGTTTTATGTGAGATGCACTAAAATGCTCAGTAGCATTTTTAATAGACCTGCAGTCAATGAGGTATAATGTAAATTTAATGTGCTTCATGTTTTTTTCTAAAGTTTTGTCTTTTAAAAAATTGAAATGCCCACTTAATATAACAGTATCAAGTACAATAGTTGCATAAATGTACTCCAGCTGCTTACATTTATGTGGCCCATGTGGAAACACACACCACTGAATTTATACATAAAACCCTAAAAGAAAAAACAGTACAGGGTTTTTAAGGTACAGGTAAATTCTTAATGCAACAACAAATGCACCATTTTCCATGGACCTTTAAAAGTTCAGTGTGTAATATTTAGTAGCATCTAGTGGTGAATTTGAAGGTTCAACTCATTGAATAATCTTTACCTCTAAACTAAAAACATATGCAGAAGGCCATCATAAGAGCAAGCACTTGGTTTGTCTGTTCTGGGCCTTTCACTTAAGGGGACAATAACTCTGTTCCACACTAATATTTAGTGACAGTGATGCAATGGAAAAAGGGACAAGAAATCCTTCTGAGCCACTGTAAATACTTGATGGGACAACATGGACACAGTGGAGACACCTGCTCCCACTGTGGATATGAACAGATTATTCTAAGATAAAGTAAAAACAACTATTTTTATTTTCCTATGACTGACTACACATTTATAAAAAGTAAGAATATTACATTCCATTTCAGCAGGTTGATCCCACTAAATCTTAAACACTGAACTTAAAGTTAATTTCATCACTTCAGACAAATGATAACAGTTAAACATCTTTATGACAGTATTTAATACATTTTCTTAATACCAGCAACATCAAAACAAATAATCCTCTTGTCAAGAAGGCATGTTAAGCTTATGTGTTTGCACAATGTTTGCCAAGCTCTTAAAGTAAGAGCAAATATGCTGAGCCTGTCCAGTCGACCCTCGAGGCAGACTATGTGCCTCGCTTGCTGTGGACTGTGAGCTCCCTTTCAGAGCTGACGCTGGTGGAGGTGGTTTCTTTACGACTGTCCCTCGACTTCCTCTCAAAAGTGGGTGAGGAGGATGTGGTGCACTCCTCCCAGGTGCGCAGGGGAAAGACACGAGCTGCCAGGCTGGGCAGGTGGGGGTGGGCGGCGGAGCGACCCTCCGTTGTAGTGAAACAACTCTCCACAGCAGAGCTCTGGCTGGTACGGCTCTGTTTGCAGAAGAGGCTGCAAAGCAAAGCCAGGAACTCTTTCCTCACACTGCGGTGCATGTAACCGTAAATGTAGGGGTGTAGACAGCACTGCAGGAAGAAGAGCACCAGGGCCACAGAGGACATCCATGGGGGTACAGCTGCTCTGGCGCTCATGGATATGGTGTTTAGTATACTGTAAGGCCCCATGCTCAGGATATATGACGCCATGATGACAAAAACTACCCGAGCCGCTTTGCAGTGGTAGTGGAAGCGTCTGTGCCGGACGCGAACTGGGTAACCTCTGGCTGAGTAGGGGCCCTCAGGTGAACAGGCCTGCTGGGTCTGGGGTTGGGGCTGACGCTGTGGACTGGTAGGTCCCTGAAAGTCCTGTGGACAGGGCTGAGAGTAGGACTGTGTCTGTATTGGGTGCACAAGTGCGTTTTGCCTCCGAGCTGCTCTAAAAACCATCCAGTAACATCCGAGCATGATGAGCACAGGCAGCCAGAAGGAGAAGGTGGACACTACAGCAGAGTAGGACAGGCTGGAGGACCACACCACTGAGCACACGTTGTGATGACGGTCAAAATCAATTGTGCCCCAGCCGTAGAGAGGAGGTGTACTCTGCAGAAAGCTGAGCACCCAGGTACAGATGATCAGGTTGGTGCCCAGATGGGGGGTCATACGGGTGGGATAGGACAGAGGATGGATGATGGCCAAGTAGCGATCCACAGAGACAACTATAATGGTGTTGACACCGGCAAATGCAAAAAGGTGCATGAGCACCACCAGGGCCTGGCACAGACGGGAATCCAGAGGCCACACACCTGGCACGGTAGCTGCGATGGCAAAGGGCATCACTAATATGGTCTGGAGCAGATCTGCCAACAGGAGGTTGAGAACAAAACGGTTGGCTACGTGGAGGAGCTGGGGCTTCCTCTGAAACACGAGCAGAACAACCACATTTCCAAACAACGACACGCACACAATGAGAGAGATGAGAACCATCTTCATCACGCTGTTAGCAGTGGAGGACCACAGGACCCGGTCCTCACTGGAGCTGGTCAGACCATCAGTGAAATTTGTGCCCATACTTATGTCAGTGTCAGTCAAGTATCATCTCTAATAAGCAGAGGAAAATAACTGGGGCTGTTCAGGTTGGCAGAATAATAGGTTTTCAGTGGCAGGAGCAGAAAATCCCACATGCATCATATAATTTCACATTCTTCTGAAATGCATTTCACCTGACATGGCATATCATCCGTAACATGTAAAAATAGTCCAGTAGACCCATCCATGAGTATCCTATGATGCTGGACATTATCAACAGTGATTCTCTGTTCATCGTGATCAATCTCTGTGCGTTTCAGCGGCGACCAGGCCTTATTCTTCTTCTAGTCCACATCTGCACAATGAAAAATGAAACCAGTCTCGTTGTCAAACCAATGCAACCGGTGAAGTCGCTGGATCGGCTGCGGGTATCCAGGCGATGGCAGACGCCGATGACGGTAAATCTGTAAAGCAGGTATTATATGCGTTAAAATGAGCGGCGTCGCGGTGCAGGAGGATGCTCAGTCTGCTCCGTTTTCACCGTTTTTCTTTTTTTTTTTTCTCCTGTTTCAGCCTCGGCTTCAGTCAATGGCAGCTTTCACGGCTCAGCCAACATACGCTGCGTGTCTTCACCCAGCGGGGGTCTCTCATCCACACGAGCGGATCTTCCCTTTGCTGCTCTTTTCGGATTTCATGGCAGATCAAACATTTATTATTTTATCATCCTTGAATCCCCTCTTCGGTCTTAGGCTACTTACGGTCGGGTCTTGTCTCCGAGGTGTCAGGAAAACCAAGGACACCTGCGCTGAGATCTACCACTGCTGGGCTTGTCAACCCCCCTCCCATCTTTTTTTTTTTTTTTCCTTCCCTTTTTGTTGTAAATGCACATGAGCCTTTTCACATCCCTGACACCTCGCACAACGTGGAACCGTTATCCTGGTCCCTAGTGTTTTGTTAATATAAAATAACACTGCTCATCTGTCATCCTCAGAATAGGGAAAAACAGCACAAATAATTTTATATTTAATAATTACAAGATGGATTACCTGTTACTTTACGCAACATCTAAGTCCATTTTAAGGATCAGTATTGTCAAAAACAATTAAACTCTCCTAAAGCTTCGTTTTTTTGTTGGTTTTTTTTTTACTATATAAAACGCATGGATGTGAATGGAGCCTTGGTCTGTGGGCTCTGGCAGTGTCTCACATCTCCTTAGTAACAACAAACGACTCAATCAGATGCCTGTTCATGTGATCTTTATATAATGTGATGGTTGTCAGAGCACAGAACAAATTAGAAATCAAGGTAATCATAAGGCAGGCATCTCTACAGAGCACTTAAAATAGTCCAGACAGAAGACCTTGTGTTGTCTCAACTCTCCAGTTTGAGGATATATTTTTATCGCTCACTAACTTATGGAATCAGGTTCAGATCTGATATGCACAGCAAGGACATGTTTTTGCATTTCTATGTATAGAGTGACTAGGATTTCCAAACATGAAGCAGGAATGATAGCCTATACAATATCGTAAATAAATACAGAAGTTGTTTGATTATCATAGAGGTTTATTGCTTGACTCTTTTTTTTTTTTTTGGGGGGGTATATGTTTATATTTGTGTATGCAGGTATGTATGATTATACGTACACTGTTGTCCATAAAATCAGAATAAAATATTTTTTATCTCTTCTTATGAAATGATTGGGACAGTGTGATTTATTCTTGATAAAGTGTAACAGACTCAGTATGTAATCATTGTACATGGACAAAGGCACTGATGTGTATTAATAGGAATAAAAATAGAGGAATGTGTTTGAAAACAAAATAATTATAACTTTATGGGCAACAGTGTACATACATTGAACGTACAGTACAGTATTGTGCAAATTATTAATGTAAATTATCCATTCATTAGAAACTGTGTTGGGAGTAACGTATTACAAAAGTAATTCATTACAGTAATAGATTACTTTTTGCATTAACGCAGTAGTGTAAGGCATCACTAGTCAGTTTTCAGTAATATTTTACCTGGTACATGTTAAATAGCGCTTGTGTTACAACACACTTTTCGCCCATAATTTAACTGCTCATAAAAACAACCTGAAAAAAACAAAAAACAAAAACAGCAAGACCGACCAGACTTTAAGGAATCAAAAATGGCGGCAGGAAAGTTCTATTTCCTGTTGGTGTTCAGCCAATGGGTGAAGACGGCAGAAGGCAGACCATACAGCCATGGACGCATGCTCAGTACAAACCCTAACCCTGTTTACAGAAGCTAGTTAGCATTAGCATGATCCCTTTGGTCAGCAATGACAAGGTAAGCTAACGTTTCTAGGACTAGTTAGAAAATATTTATCTGGCGTCCTCGCGTTGAACCCTCTGTTTGAATTTCGGAAATGTTGAAAAAATTGGAAGTTTTCCTGCTGGAATTCGAATATCATAGACCGTAGCGTCACTTACTGATCCATATATATTTAAG
Source organism: Apogon hyalosoma (assembly GCA_037367295.1). NCBI lineage: Eukaryota > Metazoa > Chordata > Actinopteri > Kurtiformes > Apogonidae > Apogon > Apogon hyalosoma. Next base: position 19,596,793 of record JAPQRP010000002.1, read on the forward strand.
GGCGGAAATTTATTCGTCCCAAGGATCTTCTGTTGTATTGGTGGGTGGGGGCTTTGATTCGACTGCGCACGCGCCATTAATGACGATTAATGAAAGTCTGTATGTAACTCAAAAGTAATACAGGAGTCATGTAACGCATTACAATTATGAGACAATAATATTGTAAGGTAAGGAATTACTTTAAATAACAGTAACAAGTAATCTGGAATGTATTACAGTTTGGAAGTAACTTGCACTACACTGATTAGGAACCCCATTAGATATAGCAAAACTGTAGTAATTCTATTTCTCTGTGCAGTTCATTGTAATAAAAAAAGAAAAGACAAATAGTTTACACTTTTAACCAAGAGGTTATAGTTATACAAGCACAAACTTGAGATCCCTCTGTCTTAAACTTAAAAAAAAAAAAAAAAACTCATGTCAGATTAAGCTGCTTAATTAACCAGATTTAAGCAGTACACAGTACTGTTTGGAGGTTGCAACACTTTTTCCAGCGGTTATATGTGCACACATATTTATTTCCTTTTCTTGTCTTCAGATACAACAAGAAAACACAGGACATATGTGCATAGCCTTAAGACTCACAAAAACTGAACTTACTGAAGTCAGTATTCAGTGTGACCTCTGAGCCCATGACAAGAAGCAGCACAAACAGAAACATCTGACAAGTGTTAACTGAAACCTGGTATAAAACAGAAAATTAATGCAGTAAATCTAATATTGTTTGAACAAAAGGGTTAAAGACATGTTAAATGCAAAGGGAGGTCACACTAAATATAAATACCACCACTCTGGTTTATAGAACCTCTTTTTTCCCTGAAACATTTTCCATTTCTGCTGTACATGCGTCACATACATACAGACTGCATCTTAATACAGAGACTGAGAAATGCATATGTGTGGTCATCAGAACTTTAATAAACTGACAAACCTAATGTTGGCTGAGGAATTTTGTGTAGTACTGTATATACATACAGCTCTGGAAAAAATTAAGAGACCACTGTAATTTCCTCTGAAATCAGCATGTGTGCATGTATGACAGCCATTTCATTCCTGTGTCTGTTGAATTCCAACACAAGCACACCTTATTCTATTGAATAAACACCTGATCCTTGTCTTATTTAAGAAGCAGAAGTATAAACACCACTACTGTCGCCATCACTATCTTCTTGCAATAGGCAAAAACAGTGCTATTAATACTGCAAAAGTAATTGGAATCCAAAAATAACTATTGAAAACATCTGGACTTCTGCTCTGACAATGTTCCCAAACTCTGAGGACTGGTTTTTCTATCAGGACAATGCTCCTGGCCTCAGCT
>JAPQRP010000002.1:19605825-19630394 GCA_037367295.1 Apogon hyalosoma
CATTTGTGGGTATGTGTATAGATACACACAATACAATACACATAAATGGGTATTTGTGTGTATTGTATAGATATGTGTGTACATATGTATAGTTCTACTTATAATCATTAAAAAGATGATATGGGGAAAAGGTGGGACTAAATAAGTCTTTACTTCTCACTTGTCAGATATATAGAGTTCTCCTTCTGGCATGTTCACAATAAATCACTAGCAAATAAAATCAGACGTTTACTTGATTCCATATTTTTTCTGTGATGACACAGCATAATCATTTTTCATATTGATTATATCTTTCTGCAGCAACTACCACAATTTCTCCCAAAGATTTATTTGCAGCACAAATGGGACAAAAATTACACCTGAAATGCTTCGTCACTTGGAGTCTCCACTTCCTAAATGTCCTTTTAAGTGTTGTGAAAAGAAATGGTCGTACTACAAAGTGCAAAGTGATAAGTGCTTCACTGTGCCAACTTTGGAATGTGTTGTGGGCCTGAATGGACATATGGATTTACAATGGAAATGAAGTTAACCAGACAAAAGATCAAATATGTTTTGTTGTGTTTATACCATCCGCAGAAGATGTTCTATACCATCCCAGTTTCCTTTCAGTTAAGTGTTGTATTTATTTATTGCTTTAGCAGTTATTCATCAATTTAGCTGGAAACAGAATTGCCCTAACGTCTCAGCCTATAGCGTAAAAGCACTTCAAAAAGACTTCATAGACAAGAGAGGGAGAACTACATTGTACAATCCAATTAGTCTGTATCTTACATGGGCTGCTAATCAATGCTCGTAATTAGTCATTTTATTTCAAGCCTTCGCTCTATCTGAGCTATCAAAAAGACCTTTGATGTGGCTCTCATACACCCTGTGTTTTAGATTTAGATTGCAAATGAAATGCTGGTGACCACAAAAAGGGGTGGGAGATCTTTCGCTGTTCATATGTTGAATGGACTGTTATTCAAAGGGAAATCCACAGGCCTGCTGCTCCATGGGATTATTGGACTGATAATACAGTATGAATGTTCACTGTGGCCTCTGGTGCTCCCCTCTGTCCCACGTTCTGTGATTCAGGTTTTCTCTCACTCATCGTCACGTGCATATACACAGTGAATAAGGCGGACCAATCCCCTAAGCATCTGTTTATTTATTTATTTATTTTTATTATTTATTCATTCAGAGGATGCTTTATTGACATATACTGCACATCCAATCCTGCCAAAGTACTGCATAAATTCTTAGCAGCACAAACAAATCTAGTTTTACTGTTAATTAATCCAAACACACAAAAAACAAGATCTTCACTAGCGAAGTTTTAGTTCCCTGCTGCAACATTTCCAAACTGAAAATCTACTCTCTGCATATCCGCAAACATTGTCCATGACACATTTATGTTTCACGCTACAAGATGCATTTACTGTTTTTGCCTGAGGCTGTTCTTCATCCCCCTGGTTTGATTTTAATGCTGTGATCACCATATTATATTCCTTAGGATTTAGCGCTGACAAGTTTTCCACACCATGTGAATAATTTAATGTTTGACACCATTAGTTCACTTATGTTGTAATGCATTCTTCTTTAAGAAAATCCATATTTGGATTTTCTTGTATCTTTTGATAATCATCCTGACATACTGCTTTCTCTTATAAACATGTCAACAGTCGCCTTCTACTTTAAATTCAGAAATAAATATGGTTCTATTACACCTGCAGGTTTTTTTTTTGGTTTTTTTTGTTTTGTTTTTTTTATTTATTTTTTTAAATTTTTATCAATACAGCCTCATAGGTTCCTGTATCTTGGAGAGCAAAATATAAAAAGTTATTTTTTTACCAGTGGATAGAAACATAAGTACAACTGACTACTGACTACATACTTTTTTGTTTTTGCTACACCTGCTAAATGTGTCAGTAGTCATCATGTACCTTGTATCTTGTTTTGACAGCGTAGCCCTCTACTGGCCAACATAGGACACAGGCTGCTTTCTGACATTATGATCCAGTGTGAGACAAGAAGCTTATTTCTGTAACCTCTGAACTTCTGTGACCTTGACCAGGTTGACATCGCACATTAATATATAAGAATAGAAAGGGTTTCAACTTGGGGTATCATTGTGCCTATTTCAGAAAAAAAAAATGTTGAAAATTACATATAAACAATATCTCTGTCCAAATTAATAGCAAGACTGACCAAAACTGACGCAAGTGATTCAGATGTAGTGACAATGTCAATAAAAATCTGCATGTTTTGTCTGTAGAAGTCAAGCCATGCTTTAGTATCAGTATTCAAAAAATTCAGTTTATTTACCCATTGAATGCTTTAGATTATGTGAAAGCCATAGGAGAGAATCATTGCTGATGTGTCTTCCCCTAAAACAGTCAAATTTTCCTTAGAATAGAAGTAATTTTCCTGTCTCTGTTTATTGATGCTTTATATATTTATGTATTGTTAGCATTATTGATCTTCCATTCCCTCTCTTACACTAGAAAATCCACATACTGTATGAAATTATGTGCATATAATATCATGTTTGGAATGAATATATGTTTGATCTCTGCAGAAGAATGATTATAGTACAATTAAAGAGATAACAAGAAAACGAAAGCCCTTGAAAACGCTTCTTGTTGTCGCAGGTACAACTTTGAAGATGAAAACCGCTGTGTCTTGATGTAATTTTAACATATTTTCTTACCGGTACAATAAGCATTTGCTTCTTTGATTTGAAGATTGAACTAATATTGTCACACTAAATTAAAGTCAGCACTGACATACAGTTTAGTTTAATTTTATGTGATAATGCAGTGGGATTAATACATTTCTTATCAAAAGAGGATACACCAAATTCTTAAAATTGTAAAATAAACTAATTAATTTAGTACATTTCAAATAATTTGTGTGAATCTTAATATTTACATCATTCATCACAAAATAAGGCTCTAATAACACAACATTAAAAATCTGTGAGAAACATTTATAGATACAGACACAGATTAACCTTACTCTGAGTATAGCAAGTAGTTATTATTATTAGTTATTTCATAGTTTATGGAGACTAAAGTCTAGTACTTTATTCACCAAAAATGTTCCATATCTTATGTTCTCTTGTAAGAGATCATCCATCTTCAATAAATGTTCTTGTAGCTCAAAAGCTCTACATAAATGCTCCTTAATTTATATTTTACTAGTGTCCACATAGTGCTCTGAACACTGACGACGTGAAACCAAAAGAATCTACTGATCTAAAATGTTAAATAGCTTCTGAATCACTAATCCTGTCAATATATGTAAATAATTCAGATAAAATGCAGTTTTCCAGCTTTTCATCGTCATCAGATATGACCCATTTGGACATTCAGAAGCTTCGTAGTGAATGTGGAAACATCATCATCTTCTGCAAGATTGATTTACCAGTAAAACCCATGCACTTTGACAAATGTAGGTGTGAATGTATGCGCATGGTTTTTGGTTCATTTAATGACCTATTTTCCTGAAATCACTCTGTTCTGATATAATAACCTTTGAATTTACTCAGAGCTTTAAATGAACATCTACATGATTAGTAAATCAAATGTAGGAGTTTCACTAACAAGAATAATATCACAGTAAAATGTAATAAATAACAACGGTTAAATGCAAAGATAAATTCATTTGGAAGTTGCCACAAAAATAGCAGAAAGTCTTTAAGGGTTAAACATGAAATAGTAACAGGGAACAGTTGATGACATTCTCTTGTCAGGATAAAAACAGGTCGTGGTGAAGTCTAATATACTCTGAAGGAAAATATGGCTGATAGAAAAGAGACTTATCCTAACCGCTGTACAGTTCAGTAGTGTGTGTTTGTGTGTGTGTGTGTGTGTGTGTGTGTGTGTGTGTGTGTGTGTGTGTGTGCGTGCGTGTGTGTGTGTGTGTGTGTGTGTGTGAGATGGATGGCAGCATGTCATCTCTCTGCTCAAGACAAAAGCATGTCGGCATCAGGATAAATGTAAACCAAACACACACACACACATACAGTATATGATAAAACATGGTTGCAGCGGGCAAGTGCAAAGAGAAATCTCTGTAAACAAACAGATGACAAACAGATTGAGAGCAACCTTCACGGCACAGCTCTCCAAAGGGAGCTTTTCATTTTATTGCACAATAGCAGTTGTCTCCTAGGCCCAAACAGTTTAGAAGTAATTACTAGTGTTTTCCCCAGAAGGTGATTACTTTGCCACACTTGGCAGCCATTGTCACCGGCCGTGCACCACACTCATCAGCCCTACAAAGGCGAGAAGTGCTCGATTGATGATGAGCCCTCTGTGGTTCAGGGAGAATTTAAAAGTACTTGTATGAGGCTCTTTCAGGAGATTAACTTGCAATAAGGGCTACCTGCCATGGACACATTCCCTGTATTCATGGTCCTGGCACAAAGACTTTTTTTAAGAGGGGCACAGCTGCATGAAAGCAAATGGTGAATAGGGATAATAGTCACAAAAGACAACAACCCTCAAGTGTAAAGAAATAAAGTGTTTTTTAAGATGGGAGGCTTCCATTCAAAACCAGACCGTTGCTTCTTTTGACCATTGAGGATCCGGCCACTCCACCACCTAAGGCCTCAGTCTAATTATTTTAGGACAAGACATGTTATGGTGCAAAGTGGCAAAGAGAAAGCACTCCGGACCAAAGTGCACTTTAATTCAATCATTCTATTTGACAGATTCCCCCTTCAAATGAACGTCACACACCAGTAGACTGGCACAATTGAGAGCCTCCAGGCGAAGCTCCTGGCGCCTCTGGCTGCCACAAATATCACCGAAATCACACAGAATTGTCGATATGAGTAAATGTATAAGAAGGTCTGAGTAGATGTCTTATTCATAGTCAGTTTTGTAAAATAATACAACCATAGAGAGTGGTTGGGCTTGTTTTTTTTATATTCTTTTATCAGGAAATTGTAGAAATCTTCAAAGGGAGATTAGACCACAGCCACAGGGGCCCAGATCCGATTCCATTCATTAAGCAAGGAGAGAGAGCGAGAAACTGCATGTGTCCTTGCTTGCCTAAATGTGAAAATTGCTCATGCCATTATTTCAGATGAGAAAGTGGGAACTGAATGGATTTGCTTTAATATAACAGACATGGGATACCACATACGGAGAGACAGAGGGAGGGGGCAGAGTTCTTTGCTTTTGCTCACGCAGTGGAAAGGCCCTGACAGGTGTGCTTTTGTATGCGTATGTCTATGTGAGGGTGAGGCTAACTAAGTGTGTATGTGTGCATGTGTGCATTGTGGAACGTGAATAAACGCAGACATGGGGTTGTGTATGTGTGTGCGTTTGTGTGTGTGTGTTAAGCCTCTCCACGTTGTGCTGCCACTCCCTGGGGTAGAGAGGGGCCTTTCCACTTCTTCTTGGTCTGGTCTCATAGCAGGCCAGGATTCAGTGCTGACCTTCATAAGATTCAGACGAACTGATAACTGATGGAGAAAGAGGCCAATAAAGTGTGTAAATGTTGAAAAGCTAGTGGCCGTTGATAGAAAAAAATTGCTAATTTCAAGTAAGCATGTTCATCACTTTTCTGGACTCGTCTAAAACTGTGCAAGAAATTCGTCAAACCTGCCTACACGTCGGATCTTTGGTAAGAAAATTTAGATTGTCTACTTTTGCATGTGTAATTACACTGCATTTTATTTACTATACACTGAAAATCTGAATACATTATCGAGCGTGTAATCGAAAATGCCTTTTGCGATGTATTATTTTTTTGGGGGTTTTTGGCAACATGTTTATAAAATACTAAGAATTCTCATTTTACTTGATGTGCGCATGTACCATCTCATATGTCCTCAGCAATGTGAATGTGAGGAAGTGTCAGTGCTTTAATTTCGACATGTGCGCTGTGATCATAGAGGTGAATGGGCCTAAGGTCAGAGGTCACCTCACCTAATTTAGGAATCAGGGATCAGGCACTAATCCCAAATCTGAATCTGGAAACTCTGATGTGGACACGTGTTGTAAGTTTAAATCATTTTTATTTCTATTTCTGTTTATTTTTTAAGGTGTTATAATTGAAGGACGGAGATATTCTAAGACAGTATTGATTAATAGAAACCAGACATTAATGTAGTTTTATATTTGACCACTAGATGTCAGGATTTGACTAGTAACAGGCTAATACCAATGACCCCCCCCCTTCAGCACCTGAGGGGGAAACTTGTGAGTAGCCTGCACATGGTGTGACAGCTTCCCCAGGAAGCTCGGGTGACATTTGCCTCACTTAATGACACAAGCTAATTAATCATTAGCTGTCCCAGAGGTATTGCTGTTAGAGAGGCTTTGTCGTGCCTCTCCTCAGTAGGGGGTCCCAGCCTCAACATGTTATATATGCATAACTGCCTCATCCCACGCTACAACATCTTAATTCTCACCCGTTTAGCTAGTTTGACTGAACTACACTGGTTCCTTTTCAAGCCTTCATCTTGGATAAAGTATAATCTGCTGAGAGATAGAATACCTTAACACTTCTCAGCCTTCTGCATGTAACGCGCATGGAGTCTGCGTATTTAAAGTAGAGCTTGGGCTGTGTGGTGATGGTGTGCAAAATAGAGAAGAGATGAGATTTTGTTAGTGGTTTGCTGAATCATTTGGCAGATAAGGGGATGGAGGTTGGATTTGATACATCAGTGATTTCAACCATATCACTTTATCAAGACCCAGTGGACACTTAAATCCTGGAGTAGTACTAGTTTCTACATGATGAATTTATCTGTTGTTGTCATTGCTAGACTCTGTGATAATTAAAGTTTGGCGACAGTATGGTCAAAAGTCTCAGAATCTCTAACTTGGAATGTAGTTGGCTTTGAGTAAACCTTCCCAACTGCAAGCTGATAAAACACATGAAACTGAGTGATTGTGTATATGAACCCAAACTAACAGGGCCGTGTGGGTTATGAGTAATTATCTCTCATGGGGTGAAAACCTCTCTAGCTCAGCTTTAAGTCCAACAGGAATGTGCGAAAAGCCTTTGTGAAATATGGAGAAAATGAAATCTGCCCCCTGTACGTGTTTCTGCCCCCTCAGCATCATTACTAACCCCCCTACTGGGTTTCAGGCTGCTTCTGGACAGACAGAGGCTGTTTGTCACGTATTGGGGGGCTCCAGGTGATGCACTCAGGTTCTCCCTTCATCCACCACAGAGAAGTGTGGGCTAGTGCATATGTGCACGGGGCCATTGGGGGCACTTGCTGATGAGGGGCTGGGCTGCAGGAGGGCTTTGAAAAATGTTGGAGGTTTTGGGATGAGACTTAAGGTACCCTTGGGATAGCATGACCCTTGACACTTGCTCACTGGCCCTTGTGCTTTGTTCTTTGACCTGAGAATGGTGCGTACATGTGCAGAAATACAGGCCATTTTACAGATAATCCAAAAGTTTTATTTGAACACAGGTTACAGTGAATTGTTCTTATAGTCTAGTACCTGTGTTCATATTTCCAGTGGTATTTTCAGTTTCGTGCTTTGTTGCAATATATATTGTATTTGAATGTACCCTCATTTTTAAAACAAGGAGTGGATGTCATTTGGAATTTTTTCAGTCCATTCTGGCAGCCTTATTTCTCTTTTTTGACCATTATATCATGCCGTCTGTCATATATGCAAACATGGCAATTGTAAATCCTCCATCTAAAAATTTCTTACAGCCCTATGTACCATATTTGAATTACTCTATATCCTCTGGATGGTTCCTTATTGATATGCAAAGCAGTACCGGGTGAAGCTTAGCACTCATGCTCTGCCAGGTGCCATTTAATATCAGTAGATATACTGAAGATCCTTCATTTCCACCCTAATCATGATCAAAATATCAGTCTGCCAAGAATAGCCATTGGAATTCAACTGGAAAGGAACAAACATAGACCCTTTACTTCAGTGAAGATATAAAGTAAATTTGAGTTCTGATCCATACGAGTGAGAAGGAAGCCTATAAAACAAACACAGTTCTGAGCAAACTTATCCGGAAAAGATGAGGTACATTCACTGAGGTGCATTTATATGCTATTATTGTGCTCGCACTACAGTATGTCACCTTGAAGTGCTATACAATTTAGTTTTCTCTGTCAAATTTTAAGTGAACTCCGCTAAAGAAAATCTTTGTGCAAGACATCTAAGTCTCGACCTTGTGAATACAGACAACTGAGTGTCTGCAGCCCTGGCAGGAGGCCTTTAGACATGATAGATGAAGGGAACACAGGAACTCACTGTTCTCAGAGTATAAAAGTATGTCCTGAGCCTCTAAGATGCAAAGCCGGTTCTGCTACCATGTTTGTGTACATCTCTCTCTTGGAAAACACCGGGGCGTGTCCCTCCTGTGGGAACCCCATCTGCAGGCCTGTAGTGATGGCACCACCCTTTCCTCCACACCCATCACCGTTCACTGTCAGTCAGGAAAACAACTACTTAGACACACACATACCCACTCCCTCTCAACCTCTGCTTAAACACATGCACACTGAGCATTTGTGCCTTGGAATATATTTAACAATGCACACTCGACAGCCGTCCCATCACAGCAGGAATCCACAGGAAACAGATGAGGACTAGTCAGGTTGATCAGGGAAACCGCAGCCCACCTATACCTGCCATGCGCTGTGCTCACACTGCCAACCTCTGGGCTTATTAACAATGAATCAACATAATTTTCTGCAGAAAGCAATGTTCAGACATGAAAGGGCCTTTAGCATTGAGCTGACGGTGAAGCAAAAGAGGGGACGGGAACTACTTGTCGCTTGGTGGTGTTTCTACTCTTTCTGATTTCGGAGACAGGCAGTCTGCCTGCGTCTGTCAAGCTCCATGCACCAAATTATTTTTTCCAAGGGAGCAAGTGGTGGGTTTGTACTAGGGCCTTTAAGATAACTTACTCGGTTTTTATTGCACATCAAAATGAAACAAACTTTCCTGCTCATCCCTGTTTGCAGTTGAGTCTTCTTAGCCATAGCCTTTTCATGATGCCAGGGGTGGAGCTAAACATTGCGTGTGATTCTCTATCTCCAGGAACCCCGCAATTACATCTGGCACAACTCTGCATGAAGTAACGCTTTATAAGCCTTTGTGCATCACAGCTTTGAAGAGCCGCGGCCTTCTATAAGTTTGCTTTTTGTCCCCCCTCTGTTGTACAGCCCCTCATCCCCCCATCCCCCAGCTCGGGACAGAAGACAGAATGTGATGTGTCGTCTCCCTCCCCACACAAAGCCCCAGTGCATTGGACACACCTTGGACAGCACAAAAGATGAAAAGCACGACGAGGCTTGGACACGCAGGACCACGCTGCCAAGCCCGATAAAGACGCTTCAAAAGTCGAGCAGCGAACAGTAGCCTTCTTCTCTTCTGCTCTTGTCTTTTTCTTCCCAGGGCCTAGCAGTGAGAGAACAAAAATAAGAGTGCAAAAGAGACCGACTGAGTAGAAAGATATTTTATTTGTTGGTATTTTTACCCACACATGCCTTATGAATGTGATTCTGGGTAATGTTGTGTCTACAGAAAAACAGACAGTGTAAGTTTCCGTGTTAACACCTAGATTAACATTTGTATGTCTGCTTTTGGTATGAGTGCGGGATTACCAAAAAACATCCCAGCTTTGAAGCAGGCGGCCCAGAAATAAACTCTACTGCCCCATCTCCAATCCCCTTGTCTCTGCAGCCGTCTGTTCACAGTGGTGAGCCGCAGCCAGACTTAAACCTGACATTTAGACAAGGAATGGACGCCATTTCTCCCCACTTTCAGAATAAGTCACATTTGGGTTTTTACACCAGGTTTGATAACATTGCAGTAATTTTCACACCTGGTCATAAATTCACTTTATAGACTTTTGAGATGCTTTGCATTTCACCAAACAGTAGACTTTATCTTTATCCTTTAGTGAATCTAAGATGAGCAAAACAGCTGAAAATGGTGCCTTTTTTCTTCTTAATTTTTGCCCCCTTGTTAGTACACAAAATTGACCAGACATCGTAAAACATGACTTTTCACCGGTAGTAGAGCTCCCTTCTCCTTCCTGCAGCCTCTCTCTGCCTCATTCCCTCATTGAAACAGATGGCGTTTTATGCTGGGCACAATCAGGACTATTCAGCGTCAGGCTGGGCAGGCCCTCCCCACCTGCGCTCAGCCCAATCACAACCTAATGAACACATTGGGAGCAGTCTGTTCCAAATTACTCCCAGTTGGAGCCAGGGCCACAGGTAACCCCCCTTTGCCATCACACTCTGCCCCTTCCCCTCCACCTCACCTCCTTTGCAACAGTCTCCTTGCCCACCCGCCCCGAACAGATACTGGCTCCAGCGCTTAGGCCCTCAACTTAGAGTCTTAATCAAATCAAGATTCATATCTCTGTGCTGTCAGCATTCCAACACAGCTCAGAGAGTCTGTCTACGCAGCAACAAGCGTATAAGTTACATGTGGGGAGATATGGATTGACAGCTAACGTGTTGACGTGTTGGAGCTGAATTGGTTCTATTTGATATGGCCCAGAGAGCTGTTTTCCGTGCATATGGAGATCTGTGCTTTTACAGTTAATTGTGTCTTTCACCTGTGCAAACAAGCACACACACATGCACGCACATACATTGTACATACATAGACATATGAAAGAACATTCAAAGTCCTTACGAAGGTTGTGGTGTTAACAACATCAGGCCTATCGCTGTGCCTTATCAGCATGTTTCCACAGCTTCAAAGTGCTCCATTTATCCATTTATGTTTAGATTGTTTGCACGTTCAGTTTCATGCAAGCTGTGTCTGTCTCAGTACTGAACATTAATGTTTTATTCATGTACTGATGCAGAACAAAAAAAGACATGTTTTTTTTTAGGGTGAAAGGCACAGTTTACACGCTAAAGGTGCAGTTTACACGCTACAGCCACCTGAACGTGTCTTTTTCTGTTGGTGTATGTGTGGGCAGGCAAGGGGCAGCTGTATATCTTAAGCAGTTGACACCAGAAGTGTGCTGTAGCCAGGAGCCTCTGACATTCTGATACACCCTCCAACATCCCCAGGGACAAAAGAATGAAACCAGGGCGCCTGCCTCGTCATGTCCCATCAATTGCTGTAGGACCTCAGAAACCACAGGCCAACCACCAGCCCCCACGTGGGTGTCCATCACTGGATTTGACAGGAGGCCTGCCCTGCTGGCTGCCCTTCTTCACTGTCCCTCTGGTCAATCTGCACCTCAATTGGCCCTGCACTGGTGGGTGATGCCTACTCCTTCTGCTGCATGTCAAAAAGAGCCAGGAGCCACAGAGGAAGTGCAAATATCCTCTAATGGCCTTGATCCAGATGGATGCGCCCATGACAATAGACCCCCGTGCCTGTGGTTTGAGTTTTTGTGAGAAACGCAGAGGCCGCCACAATAACACAGCAAAATTATGCATGCAGGCCAAGTACCATTGACATGTTAAAGAGCACTGCCAGTTGCTATGATAATTAAGTTAGCTCATTCCAAGGCAAAGAGCTCTTTTCTCTTAACATGTCTTTTAAAGGCACTTTGGGGACATAAAGCAGGGTTAAAACAATGGATATAGGAGGAAATATAATGGATTCAGTAGGTCACCATTTCTCTGCCCATTTGCTTAACATAGGGCCATACATCTCTTAGTGAATACTGCTTGATGGGATTGCCTCAAGGGCGGTGATTTGTGGGTCTTAAATTCTGTCCTTCCAAACAGTGCCACATTCTCTTGAGCTCATGCGGACATCTCAAGAATAAAATAGATTAAAAGACAGAGTATAAAATATTTAGCTGGCCGTTCTGCTTCATGACAGTGAAAAACTTTGAATTCTCTTTGTAGAGGCCCCTCAGCCCGAACGTTGCTCACAAGCATGCTATTACTTTTTGAAATATCACACTTGCCATGAGTGAACGCTGACCTGTTTAAGCAAGCAATAACATCAATGGCATCCCCTCTGTTCACTTCGCTTTCAACTGGGATGTTTGGTTACGTCAAGGGGTGTCTGCCTCCATAGGGTCTCATTGAGAGTGGCCACTTTGTGTACAGCTGGGGTGTGTTTGGCGAGTAACGTAAAACCAGGAAGCCTTTGAAACTTAACCAAAGCCTTCTCAGGAAGAGGCTGGAAGTTCAAATGTATCTGACGACTCCAAAGCTTGCTCCTTGGACATACCAGAATGGGTCAGAGACACTAGAGGCCACAATTCTTTGTGTATCGACGCAGCTGTGGGTTTGTGGAGCTCTGGTTTTTTGGTCTCTGCTTACATTGGTGTCTACAATGTTTTAATAACTTGATTCATTTCATTGTGTGTCCATCAGACCGTCAAGTATGGGACATCAAAATTACAGCACAGCCATCACGATCCTGTTCATTCAAACCAGATACTCATGCATGTATGCTGCCACGTTAATTTTTATATTTCCTCTTAATGATGCCAATCTGCCACAGCAGACAGGCGCTGAGTGAAACGATTTTAAAATGCGACTCTAGCACTTTCAAGACAGGTCCTCTGTGTTAACAAGATGGTAGTTAATGGTTCTGCTTTTATGGCGGTGGTCGCATGTATAATTAAGCTGCTGTTGTATTTGTCATAAAAATCACCGGGGGTGCAGGAAATGTTGCAGCAACCATTTTTACTTTGAGCAGTGGAAAATTAAAACCGTCAAACCTCACAATGTTGTTTTGACATCATTTCAATGTTTATGGATTTTCCTGTGTGTGGTTGAGGTTTTGGTATTAAAAAACACTTAAGTGCCTCACCTTGTGTTTGTTGGGGAACAAAGGTTGTAATGTTTGCACAATGCAGATTCTCTCTTCTGGGAGGTCTTGCCCCCAGTGCTACTTCTTGAGAAACATATTAGATGTCTGCAATTAATTGATGTCTGGTTGTTATTTGCATTATTCCTGAATTATATAGTTCATGTAACAATGTTTGATCCATTTATAGGAAATTTATACCTCTCCAGACAAAGGGATTTTCTTCACTAGCATGTCACGGGTATAATGCCAGACCAACACTTTGAAAAGGGAGGACAATCCTGTTGTAACAGGTTTTGCAAAGCCACACTGATAACCTCTTACCCCAGATATCCTCACATCTCCAGCAGATGTGTATTTACGCACGCAAGATGCAAAGATATAAACACTAAACAGTAAGTAGCCTCTGTCATGCAGCTTTTGTCAGTCAGGCTCACGTACATCTCAAAACAATCACTGAATTTTAAAGTAGTGTTTTCTTTCTATACATTTTGAAGCCAACAAAGCAGTATAAGGGATGAGACTTTCAAGGATTACTGAGACCTAAGGTGGCAGCTTGTTGGCAGAATGTCATGCACTGGAGTCGTAGTTTAGATAAGCCTGATGTATGATTTTCCGTCATGGCCCTGAAGATATCTATGGAGATGAGCAGGGGTGTTGGAGCCCTCGTGTCACCTCCAGAAACACAGGTTCCCTGCCATGCTGATGACTGTATCTATGCTAATATGGGGATCAGCAGGATAGAAAGCTCATCTAACTTGTGCTTTTGCTTTATCTTATCACTTTACTTGCCCTGCTCCTTTTTGCACTGCATTAACACATACCTGGAATGCTGCTCAGAAGAAAAGAGTGGAGTTTCTTCTTTTTCATTCTCACTCCCTCACCTTCACACTTCAATTTCACATTTTTAAATTTCCTCATTTTCTTTCACTGCATCAACTTATGTGATACTTTGGTTATTTCTTTTTAATATTATGTGCTACGTCTGGCACAGATATTATAAAAGGTGTTCAATCAGATGCATCCAGTACATTTTCCAGGCTAAAATAATCACATAACATTGTAGTGACATTTTAATTAGCTTCTCTGCAATAGTATTATAAGTAAATATTAATTAACCTCCAAAAAGAGCATCCTGAGAAGTTGCCATGTTTCTCACATTCATTTTTGGTCAAGAAGGGACTCATCCAGACAGTAAATCCTGTCTGACTTAACTGACCCCCCCGCCTCGTCCCTCTTAGCCTCTTTGTCTGCATCGTGCCCTCCCTCCCTGGCATGATTATTTCTTATCATGTATTTATTTGTTTAATCCACCCCTCCCCCTACAACACTTGGCGGCCCTCTCCCTATGCACGAGCTGCCTGTCTGGCAGTGAGCCCCCCTCCCGCATCCCCTCCTCCTTCTACTTGTCCATATCCAGTCCCCATCCATCCCCACCCAGCTCCAGCCCAGTCACAATGGGCGGATGTTGCTACCAGAGCCTTGAAGCTTCATTCAGGGGGAAAAGGCCCCCACTTTTTTTACTTCATCTTTACATCCCTCCCACTTGCATGTGGCCGCCAGCCTCTGTGCACACTATAAATAATGGATGCATTAGCATGCATGAATATCTTTTTAGACGGGGGGGTGTGCTTTAATTCATTATTAATCCCCTTCAAGGCAAAATGGGCCGTGGCACTGGTAGAGCTGGGCCCCTGCTAAACCCTGTTTTTGGGATTCTACTTGCCCATCCTGTACTCCTCTTTCTCCCTAAATTGGTGACCAGCTCCACCCACCCAAACATACCCAGCCCCCTCTTTATCAAAGCCCCTCCTTCAGTCCTCTCAATCCCTCTCGAAACATCTGGAATGGTAATCTGTATTTTTTTGGGGTGGGGGGTAAATTGTATCTTAGCCTGACCATCTCTGAAGGTTGGGTAGTCACAGACCCCCTGACTTTGAAGTTCCCATCAGTGCCATTTGGTTCAAGAGCAGGACTCAGCTGTGGGAGGATAAGGAGTGGGGGTGTAAGGTTTAGGGGCTAAGTGTGGGTTGTCATAACAAACCTGGTTAGGGAGCGTTAAGTCATGCACGTGGGTGGGTTGTGGAGAATTATACGTTATTTATAGTTGGAACGCTATGGTGTGCATTAATGACACTTCATCAAATACATTTGTTAGAGGTTAAGCGCATGTGTTTCAAGGAGATAAATTACTGTACCTCAACCCAACAAAGAATGTGGATTTGTGAGCATGTGCTTGCATGGCTGTGTATCTCTATGAGTAATACAGAACTTTTGTAAATGTGTGTGAGTGCACCATGTCTTTGTGATCCATAGGCACTTACCTCTGTGCCACAAGCTCTTCTACCACTAGGTTGCACTGCCTGCCTCCTGGGCTTGTCTCCTGCCTGCCATGGCTCTGACTTGTACAGCCAATCATAAGCCTTTAAAACAGAGCCACATGAGAGCTGCATCCTATCAAAAAACACTACTCTACACACATACTGTCTATGTGTGCACAGGCTGCATTCACCCAAACAGTGTATCATAACTGGATATCTGCCCGTCTTACTCATATTGACAGTCCTGTTTGTTTGAATCACCATGACATAAATATTACTAATCCATGTGACAAAATCAAACACACCATCCTTATGTTTGTAGTATAATAACTGTGCACTTTTCTTTCACAAATAATATTTGTTACAATGAATTAAAAAAGTCATCATAAAGAAATCAAAAAGTCAAGTTATTCCCAGCAGCAAAATGAATTTCATACAGTTGTGAGTACATAATAGTGGTGTTTACTTTATTTATGATAAATCTAAACCTCTTAGATGTTTTGTTTTCTGTAAAACTACTGCTCAAAAATGATAGATGCCCAGAAAATTAGATGGTGATTTTTAGGATAGATTAGAAGTCAAATAAATAAATAAATAAATAAATAAAGTAGGAATCTGTTTCTGTTTCATGGCAAAATAGTACATTGTGAATGTAAAAGCGGATAACAGGTTTTAAGATCTGAAGTGACAAAAACAGTCTTGAGACATTTTAAATTGGATTTACTCCACATCTGTGAATAAGTCAGTCATTGCCATTACTTGCTAATGAAAGGAACACGTTGGCTTAAGACAGAATATTCACTGTTAAGATTTTGCAAGTTTAACACTGAACTCGCCGAGGCCGTTCTCTCAGCGGCTGTCTGTCAGGCAGGACGATGGCAGCAGGGGTTGTTTTGTTGACACAGAGTGGACCTGGTTTCTGGAATGTTCTCAGCTGAGTGTTTGGGTCTCTGGTTTTCGGCATGAGGCTGGGGGCTCGTTGTGAGCTGGAGGCCTCACACTGTGCCTCTAAACTTCTCTCAACCCCTTAAATTCCTCTTCCAGGACAGGAAATTGAAATATTGTGCAGTATTGGCATGCTGATGGTCATCTATCACAGAGGCCTGCGAGGGGATCAGGGTAAGAGGAGACCCTCTGTAGATCAGAGATGGACTGCTGGGACTGGGTTCAAAGGTAAAGAGGAGAGACCTGGATGAGGAAAGAGGATAGTGCTCTTGGCAGGAGATGACTTTCTCTGACCACCTTCCATCACCCTTTCTGTAGCTCTTCACAGTTTGCCTTGTACTACTTCTCATCACAAAGAGCAATCGGTCTTCATCAAGCGTCCATGGATGTGTCAAAGGACACAGACCTTTTGAAGTTGTTAGAAATGTCTTGCAGCCTAATCAGTCTAATACATAATAATCCAAACAGGCCACGAGTGTATTTGGAAACAGCAGGGAGGACAGGAACTTTTCAGATTCAAGGCTTTAATGACATTGTCTCTATTTGATACCAACAGGTGCCCCATAACTTTGTACTAAACGGCCAGTTTCAGATGTGTGCACTTTCTCATACTCTTAAAAGTTGTCATCTCTTGTGTTTGTCCATATATTCTAATGGATGATGCCGCCATTGTCGTTGCATAACCGTAGCCATAAATGCGCACAGCGACCAGGAAATGAAACTCCGGCGCATCACAGGGGGGTAGGATGATGTGGATGTGACTAGTTATATAAATATATAGTGCGCACTTGGAATAAACAAGATTGGATGATGTTGTCATTTTTAGGCTAATACTCTTCTTGCCTCCGTATGGAAATTTAGCTCCTGCATGACCTCGTGAACTCCTCTTCCACATGACCTCGAAAATTACCTCTAACGACTCCCTGAACACCCCTCCACATCCCCGGACTCATTTGCACAAGCTATTACCCAAGCAGGAAGTGACATCAACGGTCCAAACTAAAAATATGTCGCAGGACGGGCTGTCTAGGATGTCCAAGACCGGTGTTTGTAAAGGAGGATGCCTCGCACCGGCTCCAGAAAGTGATGCTCACTGAAGGATGCAGGAGAGCGCCACACAGGCGAGACATACAGACGCACTGGAGGCTGAGTGAGTCGCCTGCTGACTGAGTGCTTTAATGCCGTCACTTTCATTCATGCAAGTTCAGATACGGTGCCATACTTTGCCCCTCTGACGCCCGTGACGCAGCGTATATCACAAGCGATAAGACTTGCTCTGTATGAATTAACGAATTGTGTCGGTGTTACTCTTATCAGTCGGGGATGAGGTGTGAGGTGCGATGAAACTGACAACACCTCTGTCTGTGGCAAGTGTGAGAAGGAAGGATGAAATCCGTACGGGGTGGTCGGTGCGCTCTTGCGCATTTTGATACAAATCCATTGGACAGATTGTTTAAATACTCAAACAAAATGTACCAGTTTTTTTTTTTTTAAATCGTTGTTATAAAGTTGACAAAGTAAGATGTTTATCATAGTGTTTTTATGGGTTCTCCCAACCCATGAATGGCGTCTATTTTTATGTGTCCAGTGCGTGCGTCGTCCTCACCAGGGAGGCTCTGACAGACCCTGCCGTGCGTCCAGACGGAGAGTGCTGCAGTCACGTGGTGTCTGCTGTTATCCCTCACGTCAGGTACAGCCCTCTGCTGAGTACAGGCAAGACAGGAATGTTTGTCCCACCATCTAACATGAGAAAAAAAACCAAAACATATCTCTTAAAGAAGTTTATTCACTTAGTTTGATAAGTTTATTAAATGAAACTGAAATAATTCACATCAGTCAATGTTAAATCTATATAAAAGCTTAGTTTAATTGTTAATAATCAGTTGTTTTTCATTCATGCGCAGGTAAAAACATTTTGTTATCAGTGTAACAGCAAAAGAAATTTAGGTAGCCTATACATTCATTGTTATTATGATATATGCATAAACCATAAGTGCATACATGACAATTTGTTTCCAATGGGACCACATGAAACGAATGGAGTAAAAAAACAAGAACAACATACAATAAATTTTATGTAGGCTATTGAATAAAATAGTAGCCTACATATTGAATATTGGTGTAAAACAGTAGTTTTCTAAGTGTATATGTTAATTTAAAGTTGCGCAATATGTGTTAAGGAATTCCATGTGGACTACAGAGTCTTTCAGTTAATTATTTAATGAATTATTCACTAACGTTATCTTAGCTGTCACATGACAAAACACTTTCTGTCCAGGCATTAGTAGACAGGAGGTTTAGATATGATTCCATATCACTCCTCCTCATTATTTACAGTTTCCTACATTTGTTTGTAGTCAGAAATTACAGGTGACTAATAATAGTTAATGTTATGTTACATATATATTTCAAGAAGTTAGTAAGTAATGTTAACTCCCATCAAACACAGTGGCACTGCTAGCTAAAGAGCACATGTTGTTTACATTCTTATGGTGGATTTTTTTTTACAGTAATTTTAAGGTTCATGCAGGGAATATAATACACTATATGGACAAAAATACTGGGAAAAAGCAAATTCAAGTGTTTCATTGCTAAAAGTGGGCTGGGGCACAAGATAACAATGACAAATGTTACAATATAATTTTGTATAGTGATAAATTATATTGCAGTAAACCTTTTTTTAATGTTTAAGGTTTATTTTGCTTACTTTACTCAACAGTAATTTTTTTTTCATTCTAATTGTTTTTAAATGTTCTACTGGTATTTTTATGAAATATTACTACCTTTTTGACTAAATAATCATTTTAAAGCATAAATAAACATCTGGTTTCTTCAGTTCTCTCCCATGAAGAAAGAAAACCTAAATAAATGTTTATTTGACATTAATCGTGATACATTGTTACAACGGACATGAATATGCTTTGTCATGATAATATTTCAGGCAAATAAATAAAAAGTAATGTGAAGTTCTACAAGCAGTAGACATGGTGTTTCTCTATATTTCTGTCCATGAAGTAGTGTACATGTTTTCACAAATATTCCTCAGATGTCAAAAAAGATGCTAGATTTCAAGGATATTTCTAAACACAATGTGCTAAGTAAACTTTGTGCATGTGAAAAATCTGGAAAACAGTTTTTCTACAACAAACACCCAGCAAAACTAGGTTGATAGGAAACACTGGTACACAACTGTGTCCCCCTTGTCTCATCCACTTGTGAATTTTGTAATGTTATATCACTGTAAAGCTGAACATGTTGCGGTAAAGCACAAGACCACTGAGGCATTGAATTTGTTTAATAGGCTTTAAGTGATGACAACCAGCATTCAGTCTTCTGTAATGTGAAATAATGCATGACCCATACAGTAGTGCAGCTACTGTATACTGTGCGTTTGGCACGTGTGTGCAGCAGCCTATGGGATTACTGGTGTATATAACTCACACTGCTGTTGCCTGCCTGTCTGGAGTGATAGCTTCATTATTCATGGTTGCGTGTAGACAGCAGTGCTTAATCTCTGGGTTGAATGGGGCGGCCTGTGACTCTGGAAGTGAACGCTTGTGCTCGGTCAGCCTTATCTGGACCTCCTTGAGGAATGGAGGGGCAACAGAAAGAGGGAGGACTGCTGATCTAGGCCTCAGGGTGGCAACAGCAGCTAAATGCCCCAGCCCATATTGGCGTTTGGGGCCAGTTTGAGGGCAGTGGTAATTAGCCAGGCTGGACCCGGGAGCAGGGCCATATATTCTCTGTGGTGAAAGAGTCTGGGCAGGGGGTCTATTGGTACTCGACAGGTGCAGCAGGGGGAAGGCGTCAGGCGTTTAGGGAATCGAAACCAGAGATGAGGCCAAACGGCAGCGTCTCTGGCTTCTAGGGTCAGATGCTCTCTTTCACCCCTGTAGGTTATATAGCACAGTGACAGGCTCTTCCTGCCCTCAGACTGTATCTGTGTGAGTGTATGTCCATTAGTGTGTGCTTCATGTTGAGCATGTACAGGCATGTGTGTGTGAATAGTGTGGTTTAGGGGTGTGTGACACTGAGGTGAAAAGACCAGAGGGAGTTGTTTTGAGCCGCAGTAATCATCTGTCTAACTATATCTGGCTCACACTGGCACAAAGAACACTGGAAACAGTTTTTGTTTAAACACCCATGTGTCCACTAGCATTATGCAACACTGTGTGAGGAGCTTTGATCACTCAGCTGTGACAGCACCAGTAAGAAAAACTTGCTATGATGTGTTTTGACATATTCTGAATGCCAAGAGTTGTGGCACTGAATCTGTTAAGTTACATTTGAGAAACACTGTGACGTATTCTGTACTATAGAGGGGACACATCCATTGTTCTACTGGCCATTAATAGGAGAAAAAGTCAGTGTTTGCCAACCATGTGATGTTTTTTGTCTTGTTTCCTGGCTGTTCTGCTTGAACTCCATAATCCTAGTTACAGCCATTACAAATCCTGCTGTCTTGACTTGAGACCCCAGACAGGAGACAGGCTCTGCAACTTGGTTTCATTTAGCATTCCTCTGGGCTTTACGGGCAGGTGTTTAACATTACTGGCAGGATATTTATTGGCAACTTTAAAGGCAACTTTTTTGCTTACCTCTCAATTAGACAAACACATACAACGTGTGTAGTGTAGTTGCAAGCACACATCGGTACATTCACCTTAAAAACAGGCAAAAGGATGCTCCATACATGCAACAATGTGAGACTGCCAGTTTGGATGCTTAGTGGAGCGTATTCTCACTTCTTTCTCCAACTCTGTCACACACTTTATACCTTTTGAAGCACAGATCCACATCCCTAGAATCCTCCTCTGACCCGTGACCATCTCTATCTCTCTATGTGCAACCCCCCTTCCCTCCTCACATTATGCCAGGTCAGTGTATGATGTCGGGTAGAAATAGGGATGGAGGCAGGAGGCGATGTGTGGCCTGTAATTACCGAAGCTTAGTAGGGCCAGTGGCTGTGATGTGCAATTCTCAAATCAAGGTGCAGCCCGAAGACTCAGCCGGCCGCACTGCTGCCCTCTGCTACTTGATTGCTGGCAGCTGGGTGAGCCATGTCAAGTGGCAGGCTGGGAAATGTGAAATCCCAGATAAAGCACAGAGCCCTAAAAAGCCATGAAGCTCCAGTAATGAGGAAAGTGATGGGGTTTGGGGTTTGGGCATGCTTAACAGGCAGGCAGCAGCCAACGGTAACGCTTTCTACCTATCCCTCTTCCTTGTATGTGAGAAAGAGAGGGGGAGAGAGGAAAGAGGTGAAGGTGTTTGGATATTTGACTTTTCTAATCCTGGATTTAGAAGGATCCACCATACTTCAACAATGCAGAACTGGTTGGTAGGTCGGTACAGCTCTAAATATTCCCGACCTAAATCCTCGCAGGTCAACCTCAAACATAAATCATAAACCTACAGTACATCCTGCCTGTGCTTCTCGTGTTTTCCCAGGACCAGTTCCTTTGAAAATCGCGTTAAAACTCCAGTAATGTTCTCTGTTCAAGACCAGCTGAATAATTCCGATATTAATGGCGGCAGTCCGATTTAGTATGATTCTGAAGCCGTTGTAGCAGTTAAACGCATTCCTAGTTTTGTGGAGGCCATTATTCCTGTGTCTTAATCACCCCCTCGGCTTTTATAACCTTACCAAGCCTTAGTGTGTGGCTAGAGGGGAACCACATGTGGGCAGAGACCAGGAAATAATGGCACTGCCAGGCCCTTCTTATCTGCACTATTCACCATTAACCACACAAGGAACAGGTCCTATTTAAGTAGGCTTTGCTCTACATGGGGACAGAGTAGTTACATAAATGCATCGTTAACAAAATTAATACAATTTGTTGCAGTTACTGAGAAAAATATGAAATTAAATCACAAAATGCATCATCACAAGGAAGTTAAATACATTCTTTCCCACAAAATGCTTACAAATAGACTATGTAGTAATTTTTTGTTTAGTTAAAAGCAAGTATGCTTAACCCTTAAATGCCTAGTGCAATTTTTGTGGCAACTTTCAATTTTTTTCTTTACATTTAATCTTTCTGATATATATTATTAGCTTTTATCATGTATTTTCTTGTATTTATTTTCCTAATTTAATTGATCATGTGGATGTTCTTAAAAGCTCTGAGTAAATTCAAAGGTTATTGTATTGAGACGGAGAAAACTGAATAAAGTGGGACTTTTTTTTTTTTTTAGCAAAATATAACATTAACTGAACATAAAAACAAGCATCCACAATCACTGTCATTTATCAAACTACAGGGGTTTTACTGGTAAATCAGTGTTGCAGAAGAAGCCTCTAAATGTTCAAATGGTTCATATCTGATGACGATGAAAAACTGAGAAACTGCATTTTACCTAAATTATTTAACTATTTTAACAAGATTAGTGGTTCAAAAGTTACTTAACATTATAGGTCAGTAGATGCTGTTGATCGCTGGAAGCTGTTGAGGTCTTTGAGGGTTAACTAATGCAAAAACATATCAAATCCTTTTGGTTAATCAAGGTTTTGCCTTCTGAAAATTGTGAAAAATGTCTAAATTGCAAAATGTAGATAATTCCACTAGGGACATTTCTTTCCTAACAAAAATTCCAAGTGCAATCTGGTTGCATCTTATAATACATTATTAATGTAAGTCTCCAGTTAGATATGGCACATACACATTTGCCCATCAAGTTGCAATAAAATATTTTCACCTCTAAAAAAAAATTAAGGGTCACATGACAATTGGAAAAGAAATTTTGGATATTTTCCAAAAAGCTTACAATGATGGCACCTACCCAAAAATAATTTGTAGACTATACCGAGCTCTCCAGAATATAAAGGGAGCCCATACTTCGGACATTAAAACGGGGTGGGAAGCAGAGGGTAATCTCATGATAACGGTGGATGAATGGGACAGAATCTGTAGACATCAACGGTTGACAACAAGCTCCCCTTCCTGGAGGGAATAGAGCTGGAAGAACTTGACTCGATTCTTTTGTACCCCAGTACAGAAGGCTAAGTACTCTGATCAGACTGCTTGTTGGAGGTCCTGTGGAAGTACTATGACCAACCACTTTCACATATTCGGGGATTTTCCTTCTGTGGCTCCGTTTTGGAGATGTGTCCATGACCTCCTGGAGGCAGTTTTTAAGTTTAAAATTTGTTTTGACTTTAAAACCATGTACTTCAATGATTTAGAAGAACTTAAGTGTGCAAAGAGAGATAAATGTTTATTGAGATTACTCTTAGTAGTAAGTAAGAAGGCCCTGACCAGAAAATGGCTGAAAAGAGACAAACCATGCTACTATAAATGACTGGATTGATGTAGTTTACATTGATGGAGAGAATCTCATTTAAACTGAGATGTAAAGTTGATATCTTCACTGAAAATTGGTTAAAATGGCTCACTTATGTTTCAACTGTTAGGCCTGATTTTGTATAACAACGTGCCCCTACAGGGCACCTATCCTCAAACTTTACCATAAAGAAGAAAATTAATATGGATATATGAGCATATTGATGTACGTGTGATCTAAATGCTACTCGAATGCTTCTGTTTGTTCTATTATTGTTTGTATTTGTGTTAGCCTATGTTTTTCTCAAAAACAACAATAAAAAAGTAAATTAAAAAAAAAAAATCACCTCTTGTCATGAAATGATTGTGACAATATGATTTATTCTTGATAAAGTGTAACTAGGATTACTAATGTTTAGAAAGAGGAATAAAATGAGGAGTGTCTGAAAACAAAATTATTCCAACTATAGCACAGATGTAGTTATAATAAAGACCATGTTTTAATAATAACGTTTTATGTTCAGTTCATGTAGCCAGAAAACAATCCATTAAAATTGAAAATCGTGGAAAAAGGGTTAAAATGGTTTGTTTTTTGGCCAAGTAATAATAATTAGTTCTTTGTAATGTATAATTTTTCAAAAATAACATTTCCAATATTGCTTCCAAAGTATGTTTTTTACATTAAAATACAAGTCTCTGTAATGTAACATCTGATTAATTGTATTTAATTGGATGGATCTACCAGACACACATGTATCTGTATGTCCATGCGTCTGAGAGCAGGACAGGGTGGACAATAATGCATATAAAACCTTAGTCCCTCTCTCATTACCTGTATCTCAGTTTGTTGCAGTACAGACAATACTTATTAAGACTGTAAGTGTTGTTTTGAGCAGATCCTCTGCTCAGCTCTGCGTTGACAGTCTCTCTAATGCTGTTAGTCTGTAGCCTCCAGCTTGTAGTCGGCACCATGTGTTAAGTGGCTCATCCTTTAGTCAGATTTAACGGAAACACCTGAGTGCGCAGACACCAAATAGACACAGTTCACTGTGATGGGTGATATGTTGTCACATCAGACTTGAATTTCCCAGTCACAGTCATGCATGCAGTTTAGCGGGGTTAGAGAGTGGGGGTGAATAGAGAGTCATTGCTTGTTTATCCTGCTCCTGATGGCCCCCTGCTAGCAGCTACAGCAATTATCACCTTGGAGGAATGTGGGACCTTCGTGTTAAATTCTCTTTGACCCCCCTGTTTGAGGAGGTCAGGAGGTAGGCAGTCTCACCGGGGGTGGG
>JAPQRP010000002.1:19630419-19656166 GCA_037367295.1 Apogon hyalosoma
CTCTCTCTGTGTGTGTGTGTGTGTGTGTGTGTGTGTGTGTGGTGGCACAGGGAGGTTTGGTGGATCTCCAACATCAGTCCTGCAGACCCCCAACATAGTAAACATGATTTGCATGCTGTGTTTACAATGTAAATGAGTTTCTAAAGGTTTTAATTTAATTTGAAGCACCAAAGGCGGTCTTGGAGTATACATGAGATTCAGGTGTTATGCATGATATACAAAGGCAGACTACAGAGATATATTGTATTTGCTATAGCTTTAGTTCATTATGTAAACCAAACACTCTTAAACATATGTAAGAATGCTGCAGCCCAGTTTGAGGTTTTTCTGTAGCCCACCCAAACTTTTAATCACAACTCTGATCAGCATGATACTAATTTTATGAAGATGCTTCCTGTGTATAACATGTGTATCTTTCACACATTATGTTTCCTTACCAATATGATGAGATGTCAGATTAATTTTGATCAAAAATAGAGAATAAATAACGCAACATTTTGATTACTTTGTTTCATTCGATGTGATTCCTTTTAAATATAAATATTTAATCATAAATATTTTCTGGCGGTTTCAACATTAAATACACAACTGAAAACGACAACTTTTTATTTGTTTATCAAGTAATAAATTACTTCTCAAGGCCCACGCTTTGGGGTTTGCTGATGTTAACAAAAAACAACAAAACATAGGTGTTTGGTGCCCCAGTGTTTAACAGCTACAGTTGGCTCACTATTGCATCTAAGACAGCTTAATAAATTAGCCCAACCACTGGCACACTTTGAAGACCCCAGCATTTGTGAATGTAATGTGTTTGTTTGTCTCAAGCTGTTTTTAGTACACAAGTGTAATTCACAACTTTACAAATCAATGCAAATGCTGTTAATGTGCATGTGTGCGAGTGAGAGAGTAGGCGAAAAAGAGAGAGTGGAGTGGGTTTATGTTTAAGAGATGCATTGTGTCTGAAGCTCTGCACTCTAGAGGGGAATTAGATTGGACCATATGACACATTGGATACATGCATATACTCAGGCATGCTTGTCATTTTTTTCTTCCTTGACCTCTCTATGCCCCATATCAAATATTTTCCTGAGTGTGAAAAAGTGTTTTGGAAATAGTATCGCATGTGCTGTTTGGAGTGAAGGTACCATGGAAATTGATTGTGTATGGAATCACTATTTTCTGACCATGATTGATGTTCTGAGCTTATGCATTTTTATCTTCTCTTTTACAGACTCTCTATCACGGATGTCTGTATAACGTGGTGCTGTGTGCTATCCACTTATGGCTGAGGTAAGAAACCAAAATCACAGGCCTGTCTGTTGCTGTATTTTCTGTAGATGGAAGTGTTGACATAATATACTGTTACAGTTTCTTGTGTGATGTATACCTGGAGGTATAGTTTTGTGCTGTGGTTGTGTGAGTCAGTCGGGGACGTAAACGTGTCTGTGAAATGTGTCGTTGATTTTAAACCCAGCTACCTCCAGACCTGCAACTGTGCGATTTTAAACCCAGCTACCTCCAGACCTGCAACTGTGCTCTGTCCTGAGTCGTCTGCATTAAGCTGTGCATGTATTAACTCCTGCTTGAAAGCAGCCACCCTTGAAATGAGAAGGTCTTTACACGTTTTGACAAACCAAAGTATCCCTGCAGTGTCATCAGATCACCTCGCCACTTCCAATTAGCGGTCATCTTGGGCTTTTTTTTTTTTTTTTTTGCCACCATACTGCCTTGACAGAAGGGCTGCAGAAGGCTAGCCCAGTGGATTAGCCCTGTCCCAGTGGTCCAACACTCTCATCATTTATTCATCCGCATACAAGCAGACAAAACAATACACGCCCATCCTGTACCAGGGTGAACAGCTGCCAGCTAGCAGAGAGTACAGCAAACTTAGGGTGGGGTAAGGTGAAAAAGGGAGGAACCAGCTCAGCTGTCTCTCATACTCAACACACGATCAGCACATCATGTGCACCTCCCAGCCAGGAGTTGAACTTCTTCAGCGTTGTCATAGCGACATAATTTACTCCTCCAGAGGGGCTGTTCTTCTCTATTTCAGATTGCACTGTAATGTTGGTGATGGTTTGAAGGGAAAAGGGGGGGGGGTACTCTTGACTGTACTCCGATAAGAAATTCTTTGAGCAGAGAATGTGCTATGATGTGCTGAACTTGAGAAAGCCTTTTGATCTTGGTTTGTATGCTAATGAATCAGGTCTTATGTGTGCATTGTAAAGCAACTCTTTGCCTTTGTTTATTTAGATGGTTTTATGTGGACCGTTTATCCTTCAGACATTATTGTGTCATTTGCATTACCCTCATTTCAAAGATAATTGCAGTGGTTGCAGGGTTTCTTTTATTTGCTTGTGTTATGTGTGCAAGGACAGACACAGCCAAACTCCTAACTGTGGCTTTTTGTCTGTCTGATAGCCTGACTGTAAGCCCCCTCACTTTGCAGACCTGTGTCTGCAGCACACTCATTGCTGCAGCACTCATCCACAAGCAACACACTCATTCACACGCGCTCTCGCATGACTACACAAATGCACAAACAGGACCTTAGCCTTGACAGGCTCACGCACACAAAACACCCTCGCTTACTCACTCAGGAATTATTGTGGTAGTAAAACTAGAAAGGGCTAGTGTGGGAGACAATGACAGAGCAAGTGGAACTAAGGCTGGGGAAGCAGAGGGAGGGAAAAAGAGAATGATTGTCCCAACAGAAGTATTTTATCCCCAAGCGCTTTTTAAAACACTGCCATGTCCATGACCCAGTCATAAGGACAAGCTATTGTTCTCTCCTGTAGCCGCTGTGCTAAACCCTTTGTAAGAAAGAAAAGTTAGGGTAGTTGCTGATTTAAAGTAGAAAGTGACAAAATCTATTCCACATTTTTTTGTTTTAGGCAAGAAAAATTGGACGTTTGCTAGTAAAAACATATTTGTGTAATCCTGCAGTGTCACTGTTTTGGCTGTTGGTTACTGGTTAAGTGCTGTAAGGCTCAGAAGCTTACTCATGTTGTTCCTTGAAAGATGTGACAGACATGTTCTGGTGCATGTTTTTTCTGCTTCTCTCACTTTTTTCTTTCTGTCTGCTCTTCCTTACTCTGGCTGTGTGTTTGTGTGAGTGTTCTCTCTGGTCCGCTGCTTTGGCACAAAAAGGAAGACCAGGCCGCCCCAGTCTTTGTTTTGCTTCTTGTAGGAAACTAGCAGCAAATTGTGGCTCAATGAGGCGTTGCTGTTTTGTATGGTCTGATAAAGTGCAAACGAAACCGTCTGGGCTGCACTGGCCTGCTGCAGTGTTTTCCATTGTAGAGCAGCCTATGAATGTAGGTCTGTGTGATGCTTGGTTAGTGTTGAACATTAGGTGATGGGGCATTGGGTGGGGGTAACACTGTGTGTAGGGACTATTCATACAGTTTTAAAATGTCACCTAGTGCTTTGCTTAAGACTGGTGGAGACTTTTCTGTCTTGCTTGCTTTCAAAGGTTTCAAAATCCCAATATTTTAGAGTTCTCAAGACAGTGCCAACATGACACACTTGTCAAAGTGATCAGAGCAGGGCATATGTGTGTGGGTGTATTGATGTGCTTGCGGGAAATATCCCAGTTTTCACTTCAATGCATTCATCCAACACCTGCAGCAACTACTTAATGCTGGAAATGAAAGGGATGACTCACAAAATATGCAATAATTTAATGAAGATGTTGCACTTCTATAGTTAAGGTATTCTATGTTGGAAGCTTGAAACTACTCTAACGAGATCTTATGGTTTATTGCATCAATGATTGAAACATTCTCGAGCAATGTAAAATGAAAATATTATTAAATAATCTTATTTTTTGAAAAATATCTCAGTTGCTAACTTCTTCTTAGCTTATAGCACTGTTCTATACATTTACTTCAGAAAAATAGTCTTACACAGAAGTAGATTACTCTGGAGTTGAAAACACAATGGAAATACATAAGAAATAGGATATATATTATAGATCAGTTTTTCCTCTGCATTCAATTGGCAATGGTGCACAACTGCAGCAAGAAAATGACTACCACTGGAAATATATGCATAAACATTGTAATTTAGCTTTAATGTTATATATAAGTAGACTAAGTGTAGTACTCATGCTTTAGAAACAGCAATTATGGTTCAGTAATTAAAAGGATTTGTAACCCTATATAACCTCAACTTTGAACACAACTAACAGCAACAGATATGAAACAAAATTTGAATTATTGCACAGAGCACCACAGATATATTTAGATTACAGATTATTTTAAAGGAATGAAGGCTTTGCACACAACTTTACTGGAGTTGTTTTTGGTGTAACATACTTACATACTAACATACTACTGGTGTACACAGGGAACAAAATGCTGTGAAGATCCACAGATCAAGTTCATTGAGTCAAGCAAAACAAACACATGGTTTGGGAGATAGACAAAGAAGGAGGTCCTTGGGTGTGCCATGGCCCTTGTCTAAAACGGTTATGGGGCCCACATGGGCGTTCTGCTCTCCAGAGGCTGTTGGGGTAATTATCTGTCAGGGTGCACGCGCAGGAGTGTGTGTCAGAGCAAGTGTGTTTCTGTGCTCATGTTTGTGATGTGCACATGGGATTGTAGCAGTGGATGCTTCCAAGTTTCCAGTCCTGCATCCTGGTGGTGCTTTGGCCCCAAATAGGATCAGATGCATATTCAGTCAGCCCTATATATTTCGTCACGCTTCTGTGATCTATATGTGACCAAACACACTCAGGCATGCACACACATCCTGTACACCCGCTTTTCTGACACCCCTTAGTTGAAGGGGTCTGAGATTGGGTGGGGGAAGAGGCAGAGGAGCCATCTTTGACATGGGGTATGGGGCCCGACAGCACAAAGACCCATTTCCTGCTCCTCCAAGTGGAAAATGGCAGGAGAGCAAGAGGAGGAGGGGAATAAAGGCAGAAAAAAGTGGAGGAAAAAAAGGAGGGAGCAACAATTAGTATGAACAGCTAATCACTGATTTAATTGACATGTAAAGTATGATTTTATCTAAGAAGTTGATGGACAGAATGACAAAACATCAATCAATTACTTGTGGGAACCAATGAGGGGAAATGACTCAAAATGACCAAGTAGTGAGGCTAAGGTCTTTGTTCGAATTAGGGCTGAAACCAAGACTGGATCTGTCATATGAACATCCTTGATCTTGAGTCATGATTCTCCCTTCTGACTTATTATTATTATTATTATTATTATTATTATTATTATTATTATTATTATTATTATTATTATTATTATAGCAGTTTTTTGTTTTAATCAACCTTCAAAAAATTCCATAATAATCATAACTGATTTAATTAAACCCAGATTTTTTTGCTTGCCTTTACACATCGGGTTAAAAAAGAGCATCTGTCAACCAAATTGTAGCTCAAAACTTGATCTGAACCAAACTGTGGATGTGGATAATGATTAAGACCCTAGTTAAAAGCAGGTAGCAGTGATTTTGAATGGAAATGGGAATCACAAGGAGATTATGACCCATTATATGCTTGACCTACCAGGATAAGCAGCTGTATATGCCCTTAGACACAAACACACAGATAAAAACACCATTGTTTTTTACGCGTTTGCCCTGGTTTTCCATTCCAAGAAAAGCTTGAAAGAGTAAACACCTATTTTTACACCACAGTAAGCCATCCCCTAATAATTTCAATGAGTCAGAAGAAAAAACAGATAAGAAGGTGGTCTGGTTAAAAAACAAAACAAAAAAAAGCACACGTCTGTCCATTCATGTCTTTCTAAAAATCAATAAGCTATTTAAGGTCATCAGAAAGCAGCACTACTGTTGCCTGGCTTCTACCGACTCTCACTGCTGTCTCAAGAGATGACATGGAAAGGTCTTGTCTCACGCCTCATTTATTCAGTTACAACAAATAAGAAAAATCTGTCAGATTGGAATTTAGATGTAGAATTTGTTAAAATAATCAAATTTGATCACATTTTGACAATTTATAGTTTATTAGTGACAGAGCTCTGGGACTTGGAATAACACAACTGAATGATACAGACATCCCAGAATGATTAGGTGTATGGAAACCCTGACTGTAATCTCATTTCAACCATAATAATAACAGACATAATGTATGTCTCTTACCACACATGATTAAATTTTTATCAACTTCACTGAGTTGTTAGATTCAGAATCATGTTTATTGCCATGTAAGTAAACAAGATTCATATATGTAACCACTACATGTTACGCTTGTATGTTAACACAGATAAACAGCAAGCCAGACTCGGTTCTCGAGCCAGGAAAGCTGAGTGCTTTTCTTGCTCCTTTTTTACAGTCATCATATGCTGCGTCTCCACTACGTGGTACTAGCTCAACTCGGCCTTTTAGTGTTTCCATTACATAAAAGAACCTGGAATCTGGTACCCAGTACTACTTTTTTAGTACTTGCTCGGCCGAGGTTCCAAAACGGGTGAAGAGATACTAAAATGTGGCATGTAAACACTGCAGACCACTGATTGGTCAGAGAGTTGTCTCTGTGTCATCAATGTGTGATGTGCCATTTAAAAAAAAAAAAAAAAAAAAACAGATTCAGAAGTTTACAGTAAATACACCGGTAGCCTAATCCACGATGACAGCCCACAAAATGACACCGTAGTCAGTTGAGGAGGTTCAGACATTTATGTTCTTGGTGCCAGATGAAAAGATTCAGCGTGAGCTTGACGGGGCAACACGCAACGAGTGAGTTTATCAGCAACTCTCTAAGCAGACATCACAGAAGTTACACGCACACGGTCTCCAGGAATAGTACCTTATACCTGAGTCAAGTTGAGCCAGTTCCATGTAGTGGAAATGCGGCAATAGATGGCTGACAACGTGATTGTGGCATGAAACTGAAAAATACAAAACAGAAAAACAAAGTGTACATTAGTTTCATGTTGGTAATAAATAAATACATCTGGCAGTTTAGGAGAATGCTTTGGCTAAAGAGCAATAATTAGCAATCTTTTCATATACAAAATAGCATATTTAACACAAGTGAATAGTGTTTGTCAAGGGACGATTTGAGTCTCGGGAGGATGTGAGTTGCGCATGTGTAGAAGCATTTATCTCTGTCAGCCATCTTTTATCGCTACGGCAACCTCGCTAGGACAAATCATACCCTCCACTATTCGGTTTTCCCCAGATTTAGATCACAATGCTTGTCAGCTGGATAGGCTCTCAGCTGTGAAAGAAACTGAAAGTAGGCATGTAAGGGCCATTTTATAGTCAACGCAAGGGCATGCAGATGCAAACGCAGATGCGAACACATTGCAACGCATTGAGATGCATTGGCCACCATAATGCATGCTTGTGTCTCAAAAAGTGTTGTCCATTTTTTTGATACACAATGCAGTGGCACGTGTAATACCATACATTACCAGCGGGAGCAATACATAAGTGATGTAGTTTTAACACATTGTTATATTTACAGAAGAAGAAGATGTCGGCGATTCACTGGAGTCCCCGGCAGAAAGTGAGCCACTTGAGCCAGCAGGTCAGAGACAGACATTCGGAAATATTGGAAATATCTCCCCATCTAGAATTTGCATAGGCTGAACAAGAGACTGGAATTCCCCATTCTGATTCAGTCTCTGCTGCAGTTCAGAGGCTGGACATACCACCGTGGCACCGCAACACGAAGCCACAGCAGCTGCCCCCAGAATCCATGCCAGTGCCTCGATATGCACCTGCTGTCTCTCTGGTTCAGAATCAAAATTGTTATATATTACAACCTGTTGTGTGTTAATGTGCTCTTAAACTGAAGGGTCAAATGGGATGTTCACTAATAAAGAGTGACACGGGCTCAGTGAGTTCCAGTCCAATGTTACCGATAGCTGTGTATGTGATTATTCTCCAGTGAATTGGGTGAGTTACCACAGTATTCCTACCCTTAAAATGTCTGGTGCAACAAACATCAGAATACACTCTTCATCAGTAGCTAGTGTGATCTGAGTATCACCCGGTTTGACACCTGGACTGTACCTGACTCTGAGCTACCCCCTATTGCACGAGGGATGTATTGCATTTTACACATCGCCTGGCTTGCTTGTGGTCAATGTGTTAACTATGAAAGGAAACGCGTTGCGTGCATCAGACACGTCACTTGCGCTCATCGCATGTGCTCGTCACATGCTTTGAGTATGTAGGCAGCCTAAATTGACTCAAATCACCTTTGATTACTAGAAAGATACTCCTTGAAACTAAAGTCTCTGTTGTTGTACATAAGGTAAAATCTCTGTACTTTAACATAATTTGACTCATTCAACAGTGATTTGTCCTAGTGAGGTTACCGTAGTGAGTCCTAAAAGGTGGCCGACTGAGATAAATACTTCTATGCATGCATGACATCATTCCGAGACTCAAATCATCCCTTGACAGCATTATAGAGTGTATGCGTTTATGTCACTTCCTCCCCGGGCCACGCCCCTTGAAGTCAGACTGAGTGGCAAAAACCAACCTCTCAACATGACGGAGTGTAGCAGTAAACACAGCAAGGCCGGGAAAAATGTGGAATATGAAAAGAATTTAAGGACAGTTGGACTCAGCATTGATCTGTACGAGCTACCAAAGAACAAGTGGTCCACGAACATCCACATGTGGCCCGAAATCATGTATCCTGACATGCAGGGTGAAGGGGATCATCACTGTTTTACCTGAAAGAAATATACATGGTTTCATCATCACTGACAACCAGGGTCCAAAACTAGAGCAGAACCAGCTGATCCAAAGTCTATCTACAGTAGACAGTGGACTGACCCAGTGAACATATGCAAGATCTACTGGGACTGTGGATATTTAAATAGAATTAATATCAAATACTTTATACAACACAGATACTACTGCTTTGGACCAGCAGGGTACGACTTTATTCTTGTAAATTATGATACTTTTCCCACCTGTTTTTAAATTACTACATTATTCTTATAATATTATATGGCTTTATTCTCGAAATATTACAACTTTTAAATATTAAGATTCTTTTTGTATTTGACTTTATTCTCATAAAATTATGGGTTTCATCTCGATACTTTATGACTTGATTGTCGTAGTGACAGTGTTTTTATTTTCTTATGTGGCCCTAAAACACTGTCGTGGCTTTGTGGTCAAGTACCTACGTATCTGAAAAACTGGGTTAGCCTCAGTTTAAGTTAGTTTACAAAACATGTAGAGCACAAGGTTCAGAATCGCAAAATGAAGACTAAAACCATGAAAGATACTAACGCTCTACTAAGAATAACGTTAGCATAATTACATACACAATACATAATTTAAGGTAGGATTTTACCCAAAAATACAGCATAAATTAATGTTACCTGACAGGAAATGGGATCCACAGATCCAGGTTTTCGTTGCCTGGATTTGTGGTTCCATCTACTTCTCTTTTCTTTGGCTTTCGGTGCCTGTAAAACAATAGCTCTGTCCGCTTTTCAAACCTGTTCATACAATCAATCACACAACAGCTCTTCCCATTTTTGTTAAATATTTTTCTTATGTTCAGATGATATTGAAGCCAACCCTGCCACTCATCTCTCTCTTTCTGCCTCTCAGTGGGCGTAACCGTGGTGACTTCCGCTAGCTGTGACGTCACGTACATACCCTCTATTAACATGCTAATACACAGTGGTAATACATGGCTACATTACACAATTTAGCTAGCAAGTTGCAAAGGAATGGATGACAAGCTAGCAACACACGTGCAGAAAATGATTTCTTAAGGAGCTTATTAGACTTACAAGAGTAACCAAATATTATTGCATTAGCTTCTAAACCTACATTAAACTTATAGCCATTCCTTTTGGAGGTGTAGGTAAGATGTAAGACACAGGAACAGCTTGGACATGAGTGTGCAGGCTTACTGGAAACACGTTTTTACCAAATGAGCTTGCACTATTCAAGATGCATTGCAACTACTAACTATACTTTCAAAATAAGATGCAGGTAAACCATTACTGACTGTGTTACAACCATTTTTAGCTTTTACATATTTATTTATTTATTACATGAATTATGGCAGATGAATTGCCAGTTATTTATTACTAAATTATTATGGAACATTTTAGCCCTTTCTTTTTTCTTTTTCTTTTTTTTTTTTTAACAAACAGATATGAGCCTACATTTTACTGAGGACAGAACTGTTCACATTAGGAGGAATTTGCTTCAGTGGTTTGGTGCATACATAGAAAATGGAGTAGGTAAGAAGCATGCAGTAAAAAAGTAAAAATAAATAAATAAATAAATAAATAAACAAGCTAGAGTTACAATGGACTATCAAATTTTCCAAATAAACAATATACAATGTGGACAAAACCAGTGGGTTTGAGTGAGGTATAATGGTGTCGGTTATGGTTCTTTTATAGCAAATAGCGAATATTAGCATGCCAACATCAATTGTGGTGGTGGAAATAAATGTTAAGGATGCTTGCTTGAACAATTTGGCTCCGATAGTATCTGTAAGAGGTGGAAAATACCAACTTCTATTGACACCTCAATCACCAGAACACAAACTGTGCGATCAGTAGTCTGAATGACAGAGCAGACAAAGCGGCTCCTTCTATGACATATATAAATCTTCACTCATTTTCCCGGAAATACCTCATACCAAAGCATTTCACTTACAATAAGGATTGATCTGTTTCTCGGTAAATAAAAATACTTTAATATACTGAAGAAATATCAGTAGGCTACATACGTGAGATTAGACTTAGGCAGACATTGGATGAGCCATTGTATCTGCAGCCAACCATGCAATTTTCACACAAGTGCTGTTTACTATTGAATAGTGTTTGCAACTAAGTGCAAAGCCTTATAGCAGAAATGCTCTCTAAGACATAGTTAACA
Source organism: Apogon hyalosoma (assembly GCA_037367295.1). Taxonomy (NCBI): domain Eukaryota; kingdom Metazoa; phylum Chordata; class Actinopteri; order Kurtiformes; family Apogonidae; genus Apogon; species Apogon hyalosoma. Next base: position 19,641,280 of record JAPQRP010000002.1, read on the forward strand.
TTGATCATGATCTTTTTATAAGTACTTTTTTTTGTCTAAGGTGCAACTCAAAATTGAAAATTAGACAAACCACAAGGTACACGTAAAAAGTCCAGTTTTAAATAGAGTTAAAATTATTATTATTTTAAAGTAGTGCCTGATTTCCTTACTAAAGTGCAATCTAATGTTAAACATGGTACAAAACACATGGTCAATCATAATATCATTATTATTATTATCAAACCTACTTCACCAGTTCCTGTCCTGTGTTATTTCTAATACTGACATTGCGCAAGTGGAGATTTGCAAACAAGCCATATATCTTAAAAGAATAACCACAATTAGCAGACAGAACCAGATTCTAACCATCCTCCTGTGGTCTGTCTGTAGCCAACTCATATGAAACCAGCCTCTCTGTATCTCCAGAATGTTTATCCAGAATATACAATGAACCCACCATCACAAATCACTCATTTGTCCTTATTTATTTTCATATCGTTGAACTCATCAGATGCTGTTTTGCCCCTTTTGCAAAATACATCTCTGCATCTTTTATTTGGGGTGTTTGAGTGACCTTCATGTCACTGTTGAATGCTTGACAAATGCACTTACGGGTTTTTGATCTGTCACTGCCAAGAGATAGTCCCATTGTCAGGGGTGACTTTGTAGAAATGGCAGAGAATCAGAGGAGACTCGAGTTACTTCCAAGTCTTTCAGCCAGAGTGTAATCCTCTTCCTTTATCTCTCTGGCTGATCTGGGCCAAAGCACTGTGTGTGAGAATGATTCAATGACTCCTGGCTGCTTTTCTGTAGCTCTCAGTCACGTTTTCTCTCCCTCACTAACCATCTCTCTCTAATTCTCACCCATGTCTGTTTTTTGTGGCAGACTCATGTGACACTGCTCTTCTCGTCTTCACTCCTCTGTTGCTCACCTGATTGCTTATAGGAGGTCCCTCTCTTTTTCATGATCGAACATCACCAAGCTGCTTGCACAAATCCTGCCGTATTGTGGCGTCCTAGGCGAGATTAGGATTTGGCGCCCTGCAGCTGGGGCTTCTGCTGTTTTATTAGCCATTTACAAGCAAAAACATGTTGCCGTAGAGTAGGAAAAACAACTGAAATCTGTGTTTTTATGCTTAATGATTAGCTGTCTTAGCTGGATTAACTATCCAGAAGACTATCAGCTTACCATTCAGATTCATCCTGCAGTCTGTATCAAGTCTAGCAACTCTTGCAGCATCATTATCTGGCATTAGCTTTATTTCTGCGTAGAATGTGAGATGACAAGCCTCTGTATTGGGATTTCTTTCTTCTCCTCTTTCCTAGGATCCCGCTCAGACCTGGCATTAAATCCTGACTGATCCCATCCCAAGTGGACAGCTCTAAACGCGTCTGTTCACATTGAAATGCGTGCTGTTGAGTGCCATTGAGGTGCACTCAGGCAGCACTACACATATGAAGCACCCATAATATGATTTTCATGCGTCTTTAAATCACTTGAATATGACACTGTTAGCGTGCTGATTTTCACTTAGAGGATGTCAGTTGAGTAGGTAGTCCTTCAGCATGTTCTCAGGATGTATTCATGTTCACATTGCTAAGAGAATGTGGGCACATGTATCCTTTATCACCTCTGAGTATGTCCTGAGTAACTGACCCCATAATACATCCCGAGTGCAATCACACCATTGGATGGCTCAGGACAGATGTTAAGTCTGGACAAGGTGTCAGATCACATTCGTAGGTAGTCTGGATCACATATGGTCTCATTATTTTAGCAGTGTGAACACGAATATGTCCCAGGATGCACTTGTACAGCCTACTCAGCTGATGTCCTCACATTTGTGTGCCAACAGTTCTCATATTTAAGTGTTTTAAAGAGTCTGAGCCTTTGTAAGAGCCCATTTCTTTATTTGTGAAACATTTGCAAAGAACCATCATCCAAAATTACATGATCATTCAACATGCACGTAAAGATTCATGCTAAGTTTGCACAGGTGTGAATGACTGGGCTTCCAATTTGTGATTGATTATGAAAAACTTCTGTTAAAGCTGGATTTGATCATGTCCTTTTCTTTCTTGCACACTTGAAGGCTTGAATCTTTTCATTATAAAATAAAACATGTAAGTCAGTCAGTATAATGATCTCTGGCTCTTCCTAAATCCTGGACTTGGACTATTCATGCTGCACTTCAAATGGGAGCTAATCCCTCGCTTTCAGAGCACAAAAGTATAGGTCAGGTCAGATGAAAATGTGGGGCGCAGAGGTGCAAAACGTATATCTTTGGTTCTTCATTTTTCTTTTGCTACTTCAGTGCCGAAAATGGTAGGGCATTTGCTGGTAAATTTATCTTCCCCCCCCCCCCCTCTCTCTCTCTCTCTCCCTCTCTTTTTATTTGAGGTCAACCTGTGGCCACCAGAAGGGATGGTGGTCTAGGCAGCCACCTCTAAGGCCTATGCCTTTAGCCAGCTTTTACCCTGGGGACTTGGAGCTTATCCAAAAATCACAGCTGGATGTGTACATGTGTCCTGTAGATACAGAATATATGTGTGTTTCTGTGGGGGGTTGGGGAGTGGGCTGCATGTGGGGCATCGGATTGGCCCACTGGCACAGGAGCCAGGAAAGATGCTGATTGGATAGATATATGTAGAGTAGCGTGCAGACTTCTATGTGCCATGTAGCTCTGTCTCCCAGAGCACTGGCCAATAGCTCCACATATTGGATGCATTACAGATTAGAGCCAATGCATCTGTGTGCACATAAAGGTGTGTGTCTGTGTATGACTTGTGTGTCTACACAGCTCATCTGTGTGAGAGCACTTTTATCCTCCATGAACAAATCTGCACTGTCTCTGTTCAGTGAAGTGAATGCATTTTCCTCTCCCAGACTAATCATTAATTATTAACAGCAGATTTGACTTGACATCCCAGATCGATGCCGTACCCGCGATTAGGACTGCTCTTAAATATGTTTTCAAACACGTCAAGATGTGAGTCTGTATTGAAAATTCTTATAAAACTGACAATATGATTTATTGGAGAATCTGTGAGCTTTTGTAGTTCAAAGTCTGCACAAATTTTCAAAATCAGAGTATGGACAGATTAGAAAACACAGTGATGCTGGATTTTTTTTAAATGCTTGCAGTAATTAACCTCTGACCCTGTTGTCTCCAGTTGTGATAACTGATAATAGCAAACTCATTTTTACTGCTGTTCTTTGTATTATTATTATTTTGTCTATAACAGATGCCACAAAGGACTCCTACTGTCTCTAACTGAATAAACATTTAATACAAAAAAAAGAAAACATTTATTGAAAGCTAGTCTGTATTTGGTGTACGTCTGAGACACCCCTTCACCCAGATGGTCTGCTTGGTTGGTTCAAGGTGGGATGACAGGATGAATGTGACAAGATTAAAGACTCTCACTGTGAAAACTATGGACATTTAAGTGAAGTACATAAACTGTACTATAAAAGAGTTTAATACATAGCTGAGTCACGTGTTTGGTCTTAGTTACTTTAGAATTATCTGTTCCCTGTCTGTTCACACTCTCAGTGGCCTCAATATCCAGAGGAGACGAGATGTCATGAGGAAGAACAGAAAAAGGTACGAGCAGAAATAGTGTGAAAGAATAGTAAGGCCATTAAAGGATGAGAGGAAATGAGAAGAGTGCTTTTAAGAGTAGCTTGCTGCTCTCTGTCACAGACTCTCTTATTAAAGGTTCCAACTCTGTCATTGCACTTGTCAACAGCATCCACTGTAAGTGATGTGATGCAAGCGCGGGACTAAACCACCAACGCTTACCATACGCACACACACATTAAAAAATAAACTGTAGACACATTTGACCACGCATACACACACACTGTCCATATGGACACGCAGAAACAGCATAACAGACCACATACATATTCACACAAAAAAAGAGTCACACCATCAGCACTGCTGCACATGCCACACGGTTGGACACACAAATACATCCACGGCGCTGCTTATTGAAAACATGGCAGTGCTGTCAACCCCAGACGGCTATCCTCTTCCCACCTGTCAAAAAAATGGAGAGGAAAATTCACCTGGCTGGTATCTCAATCTTCTTCTGCGCTTAGCTTAGCTTAGACCAGCCATCTGGCTTAGCAGCTCTGCTTCCCTCCTTCCCTCTTCACTAACTCTCACTCTCTCTTAGTCTTTTTTAAGTGTGTCAGCAGTTACGCAGCACAGCGGTCTTAGTAAGGCTGCTAACGTGGCTAAGTGTCGCTGGGCCTCTTAGTTAGTGAGTGCTGTATTTCCTATATGTGTGTGTGTGTGTGTGTGTGAGAGAGAGAGAGAAAGAGAGAGAGAGAGAGAGAGAGAGAGAGAGAGAGAGAGAGAGAGAGAGTGTGTGTGTGCGCTTCACAGATGGCAATGGGAGGGGAGGGAGAGTTGGAGGGGGTGATGGAGAGAGCTGTCTGAGGCTCCAGCAGCTCTCGTGTCTCTCAGGCAAGGCGGTCTGTCTGCGGGCATCTGCACTGGCACCCCCCCCCAACACACACACACACACACACACTCCCTCCTTTTCCACCACCATCCACTGTAGCCACGGCCACCTCACCATCCAGCGCCGTGGCTTGGCAACAACTTGAGGTGAAGAGCAGTCCCTGAAAAACGATCCTCTTGACCTCACATGTGTCACTTCACAGCCAAGCTTCTCCACTGGCCCCCGTGGATGATTATTTTGATAAATGATAGGGCTAAATTCTACATTATGGTGAGGTTGGTAGACAAACAGGCGGTGACTGGAAAGAGCATGGCTAAAAGTTGCTCAGGGAGGAGTGGTTGAGTGTGAAAGTGCGTATCTGTGCTCACATCTGCATATGTGTGTCTACACAGACGTATATGTGCTGTCTTGTATCCCCCGCTTGCTTGTTTGATTCTAAGATGGTCTCAGGGTTTGTGCGGGTCTGTGAAACTTTTGATGATGATTAGATGACTTGTAGTGTACCCTGTAAGACTGCTTTGCTCTTTCTGCTATGGGCTTATTGATCATAGCGCATGGTGACTCACGACATTATATTTAACGACATGGCTCCTCACTATAGGCAGATAGGTCAGCATACTTTTTTCCCTCCTTTACATTCGTCTCTGAACTTGTAGTTTTAAGTATCTCTTACATCTTTCTGTCAATTTGCTTCTTTAGTCAGCTGCAAAAGAAGCAGCTTGATGTTGGAGTTTAACACAAATCTGATGTAATATTTTTAGTCTTTCCTTGTAGAGTTTTAATTTGTTATGTCTGTCAAACTTTATTCAAGTTAGACTTTTTTATGCACAAGATCTTGAATCCACTGTAGAGTTGGCCCATTTACTGCAAAAAGTTTACAGCACTTTTAGGTTTAAAGAGGCAACAAGAGGAATAAAGTTTGATTCCCAAAGATACTTTTAATCCTTTAAAGCATACAATCATTTACATCAATTATAAATTTCAGCAGTTCTCTTTGGGGAATGCATTTAGCTCAGACACTTCAGTGACCCAGTGCAGAGAAGCACAGTTGACACATCTGTTTCTGAGAAGTTCACGGAGGTTTGTGCGCTTTAGGTGTTGGTATGCACTGATTAGCGCAAGGCTGTCTTTATCCGACCGCCGTGTTTCCTACTGGGCTTCCATAAACTGTTTACTAAGGAGTCTGTTGCCATGGTTTTCAAGCCATGTTCCAATCAGTCTTTTTGACCACTCAGCTTTATTTATTCTTCAAAAAAGCCCATGCCTTCTGCATCAACCAACTGTTATACCCCTCAGACCAATTGTTCTAAATCATGTATATACTGATTGTCATTTATTTTCAGCATAGAGGGGGTTTGGATGCTGATTTGAGCAAGACTGGTTGGAGAATCTTTACAAGCTGACACCTTTGGCTCATGGGTGGTTTGAAATAAGAGGCTTTGATGAAAGAGAGATCACTATCATAACCTAATAACACAGTGTTCTGTTTGCTACGAGTCTAGTTAGAAACATGCGGTTGCCGTACTTTTGATCTGCCTTTAAAACAACATTTTCCAAAACCATACCTTAATGACACCCCTGGGCGAGATATGATAAAAGTGAGATAAGATAAGACTTTTATGGCCACAATTGTCTTCACTCTGATCCCACATGTCCTTTTCCGTTTCTTTCATCTTTTCAAACATTTCTCTCTCTGTCTCTTTTCTTCTTTGCTCTGTTTTAATGACGAGGAATACTCTTTTATAGATTTGAGGAGGTAAAGCGACACAGACATGAAGCATCTGCAGTAGGTCAGGTCACACCCGAGGAGCCGACTGACGCTCACTGTGTCAGTCAGGTCAGGTTTTTTTTTTCCCCTATAGGCTGTAGGCAGCATCTTTAGGGTTTAATAGTCTTGTAAGCTGTTTATTTCAACCCTTTGCACCTCTCTTAACAGGAAGCTGTATCCTTCAATTGGATTACGGCTAATTAAATACTACACACATGTAGAGTCAACAAACAGAAGTGTCATACACCCCCTCCCTTTGTCTTTGTTTTAACACTCCTCCACAGATGCACAGAGCCTTACTTTATATAAATATATTTAACTTAAACATTCTACTTCAGTGTCATGCATTTTTTTAACACATATGCTAGTTTTAGTTGAATTCTAGCAACCAGCAATGCACTTCTTTGTCTTTTTAATGTCATTTAATTCTTTCTTTTTTCTTTATTTCTTTGCAGTTTGAGTGATACCCAGCTGTGTTTTCAAACCAGGGTCACAGATGTACACAGGAAATACACTGTTAATCGACACGTCTGTTTTTTGGTTTTTTTTTGCATTCAGTAATAATCAAACCATGTAAATGATTTGTTTTCTGTCTTTGGCTCTATTAGGTAAGACCAAATGAATCCAGGTAATTTGTTTTTCTACCCCCATTCCTCCAAATCAGTATTCCAGTTTGTCAGGTCTGTGCTGACACAAGGTGACGTGTGACTATTTGAGGAGTGTAAAGATAATCATTGGGCAATTAATAGGGACCAAAAGGGAACTGTTAGCGATGTGCAAACTTTTGATACCTTCTCTGTGAGTTTTGGGGGACTTGGTGGGTGGATTTAAAAGCCTTCGCATTAGAAAAAACAAACTCTTTAAATTACATTTCTTAAATAAAATGAATTCAATCATGAAGATCTCTGAGGTAAGTTTGTTGTAAGTACTTTGTGCAACTTATATCTATCAAATCTTCTGAAATTCACAATGTTTAATACATAGTAATTCAGTATAAAATATGTAAAAGAGGTTGAAATGGAGTTCCTATATACAGAGTTAAGCCTATCAGCTCTTCATGCTTTGCTTTCTTCATCCACTGCTACTCCACAGTCTACTGTAATAACATCCCTGTGTAATTACTACGTCAGCGAACTCATCACCTACCTCATTTGTTCAGTGTTTCGTAACTTGTACTTTTCCTGTCTTTCAAATGAGAAAAAGGGTCACTTGATGGGTGTAAATCAAGTCTATGCTTCGTAGAAACAGGTAGCTGCTTCTATTTCACTTATTATCATTATTTTTTTTTTTTTGCCAGCAAAGCTATGATAACTAGTTCATTAATCAGTTAGTTATTCAAATATTCTAGTCAACTATTAATCCAGTCATCAAGTATTTTGGTATTTGATTTATCAGTTTGAGGATTTTTTAAGGACAAAATAGTCAAAATGTTGTGATTAGTGTCATTAATGCAGTTGTTCCCAACCTTTTTTGGCTCATGATCCCATTTTAACATCACAAATTTTTGGCAACCCCAGACATTCATAAAGGAGACTTTTTTTTGCTAAAATTAATTTGTTTTTGATCATGTAATAGTTTGCTATACTATGTCGCAAATAAATGATAATTTTAGACAACATTTAGGCTGTATAATGTATACAATGCACCTTTTTGGTGTCTGCTTCTCAGTTTCTCTTGGAGATGTCTCAGCAGGGCCAGGCAGGAGAAGAAATCTTTCCATTCTCTATTCGGTCAAATTTTCTGACTGCGACTGTCTGGGCAGGTTGAAGCGTAGTATCGCACGCAGTCACATGATCAGGTCAATCAAGATATGCCTTCTCAGATATTATATCCTGCATTTTATTTGAGCTTGATTTTTTTTTTTTTTTTTTCAGGAAAAATGTGTGGTGTTTTAGTTATAATGAAATATTACTAGAAATTTCAGGCAACCTCATTTGAATTCTAGGTGACCCTACGTGGGGTTGCAACCCCAAGGTTGAAAAACACAGCTTTAATGGGATAATCTACTGGTTACTTCACTCTTCTATGAGAATAAACTAGATAGATATATAGAGAGATAGATAGACAGATAACTTTATTGTCATTCCAAGACAATGCAAAATAAACAGTGCACTAGATTGAAATTTCGTTGCATGACTTTCAAACACAGTATAAAAAAATAAATACAGTTGTCAAATATTCAATCTCAAATATAAAAAGTGCTGTGTGCATACTATAAAAAAATCTGCTTTAAAGTCTAAAATCTGTCTAAAGGTCTATAAAATAGTTATAGCAGCGGATTTTTAGTGTCTTTCATTCCCCAGTGGGTGTTTGACTTCCTTTATCGAGTTCCTGTATCTGCAAGGTGTGGACGAAACATGACAGTGAAAGATAATTTACACTGACAGATATTTTTCACAGTTTTCTGACATTTTTAGGCCAAACAGCTCACAGGTTAATTGATTAAAATAATGGGCAGATTAATGACTGGTTTCTCTTCTTGTTTTTGTGATAATATAATTGCTCTTGAAGGTGCTTAAAGTACAATGCAAGCTCAAAAAAACCTCATAATTCTTCCCCCAAACCCCTCCAACCCTTTATGCACATACAAGTGGTCATGTTTCACAAACCTTCTTGCGCACACACACACACACACACACACGCACCCACACGCACACACACACACACATTCAGACAAAGCCTTTGAAAGACTCCAGAGACTTGTTTTGTTTTTTAAGTCTAAATCTTTTTATTTCCATTGCTGTTCAGTATAGCACTCTTGTGTATTTGTATGAATGTGTGTTTGTATTCTTCTATAATCAAAGGCATCTATTTTATGTTACTACTGCCCTACATATCGGAGCTGAGGTAGAGACCCATCAAGGGGAATGTTCTAATTAACATCTCACCATTCTCACTGACATCTCTATATCTGGTGATATCGCTTCAACTTCCCACACCCTCAACTCCAAGGCATCCCTTCAACAGGGAATGCATAAAACACACATAGGGTTATGTGTATTCTTTGCCGCAAGTAAAATACTGAACGCTGATGCAGACAGGAGTAATTTTTGCAGCAAATAGGACAGTAAGGGGGGGAGAAAAATACAGCCAGGCAGGTTGCCACGAAAGGGAAATACACACAGATGGCCTTGACAGACGACAGACAGAGGATGAGGAAAAAGTAGACTAACAAAGATACAGACAAAAATACATGTATGCAGGACGTATGTGCATGTAAATACCTGCGCTATAGTGTGAATGCAGCCTGTGTTGGAATGGACAAAATAATGTATTTGCATGTATGCGTTTGGACTATGCATCACATTAGACCACTATGGGCTCTTATTTTTTCCTTTGCCATTTAATCTCATTAAGAATTTTTACAACATGCAGTGTTCATAATTGGATTCACATTTTTGCAACAAAAGAAGTATATATTGTTATTTTTTCTGACCAAAGTAAGATCTTAACATCAAAAGTGTGGTGGTAATTTTTCTAAAATAGCAGCAATACGGATTTTTATTTGCTGTTCTAATTCTAGATTTATGTTATGCAACAGAGTTATCTCGCCTGGGAAAGCTGCTAAACTTATAACAGTTTCTTAGCGTCAAATGGAGCCTTTTAACTCCACATAAATAGTTACTAAGGCAGCTTGGTAAAGACGGTATTTTGTATGTTATTAAATGATAAAATCATTGAATACTGGGACAAGCTGAACTGTAAGTGACATTATAAAAATACTGATTTAAGTTGCAACTATGATAACCAATTGGTTGTCATAAACGTACATTGTGACAACAGGCGGGCCTCCTCTTATGGTTGCTGATGTTCTGTCAGGGTTGGGGGCTGCTAGGCTGGATGGATCCTGCTGGGTCTTTTGTCACCCCTGCTAATTGAGTGATCCTGGTGACCCTGTCGTTGCTGCCTAGTAACACGTTAGCAAGAGCTGGTGTTGCTGCACTCTGCCTAAAGTCATAACTAGGTGTCTGGCACGGTGGTTGTGTGTTTAAGCTGGGCAGAGTTGAATGAAATGATTGGCAGATAGATGTGCTCACTGTAGTGCACACAAGATCCATTAGGTGCAGTTCAATCACTGTCATTATGGCATGTTTAATAAAAGCATCCAACTGTGACTTTATTAAGTGTGGGTGGATGCATACCAAGAATAGTGTCAAGAAATAAATTATTTGTCCTTCACTGAAGCATCCTTGTTTCTGCAGGTATGCGAGTATAGAGGAGAGTATGAAGAGATGGACAGACTGTTAGACCGTTTCAAAATTAGTATGCTAAAAACATATGAGAATAACACATGACAGATGCTTGCAGGGTGATATCATGCCCCATCTTCTGATTTGTCATTAAGTATGCTATAGCAGCTGCACTTGTAGGCTACATCTCACTCACTCAGTTGCGACACTCATACCATGCCAAGAAAAATCACTCATATTTCAAATGCATGCCTTTGGAATTTCTTTCAGTGAACATGTGACACTCTTCAGATAAGTGTTTTTGTGTTAACAAAATGGAAATCTTAATTTTGCTAAGCTAATTATAGCTTGTAGTGCGTTGCTAAGCAACCTAATGACAGGAGCCAGCAGGGAGTCAAGAATCTAACCTTTGGCTGGATAGAGCCAAGAGGTGACATTTGGATTTCCTTCATATCACTGTCTTTTGATGCACTGCATTTTGACGGTAGCTTTATTGCACATTACAGTGCACAAGATGATAAGTGTGCTTAAAGGTGACTGTAATTTTTTTCATATAAGGAAGAGGAAAAAAGTGTTTTAACCCCAGGAAGAGAATTTAAACATTCAATCAATGTCAAGCTGTTTCATCTCATTGGTCTTATGAAAATGTCATACAAGTGGACTTAGATGAGTAATTTTGCACTACATAAATTTACTTCTGTCACTGCTGGCTTTATATTTTCTTTCAGGAAACGAAATACTCAGAGTACATCATGATTATTTCCATGATGGAAAAGGCAAGAAGACCACCGAGTTCATATATTCATACTACTTAATTAAACTGTAGAGCCATTGAAAATGCTGTTGTAGCTTTTACTTTCTTTTTTCCTGTCTGTGTTATATCATACCATAATATCTGGTCATGGGAGGACTTGAGTGTTATTGCAGAAAGCCCTGTGCTTCTCTTCTGAAGCATCATACATGTTAGATGGCTGGTTGAATTGTGTTGGTGATTCTACTACAATGCAACACATGCACAATCCATCTCGGATCACCACTCAAAGACGACGTCTGTATGCTCTGAAAAATTTCTTTGTGTGTGTCTGATTTTTCCTCCTATCAAAGGCAAGAGGCAGGGGGGGATCCATGGCTCAGCGCCAAAATAGTTTTGAAGTATCTGTGAAAAGACTCCTCTTAATCCGTTTTATTTGCTCTGCTACCTCCGAACCATTTGTCCACGCAGAGCTCCCAAACCCTCCACTCCACCCAGCCATCTCAAGGATTTAGTGTGGTAGAGCAGAGGTGCAAGAGCCTACAGACAGTTAAAAAAAAAGCCATCTGGCCAGGGAGGGGGGAGTGCAGTGAGGTGGGGGTGTCAGGGAGGTTTGGGGCGGAGGAGTTGTGCTAGGCAATCAAAATGACGGACAGCAGTGAGAAGTGTTTTGCGGGCTCCCACGTACATGCAAAGTAGCCCAACTTGTGAGCTTTCACAGCTCCCTCTGGTCTTCAGGTAAACACTGACTGACCGAGGTATGCATGGTCTTTCCCCACCTCAGTGAGTGTGTGTGTATGCGTGTTTGTGTATGGTAATAATGTGTTTGTTGGCTTGCTTGTGAAAGGAAAGCGTCTGTGTGAGTGTGGACTTTCTTATGTTTACGTCCATGTCAGTGGCTCGTGCATTTATGTGTTCTACAGGAGAGGTGCCAAGTTTATTTCTGTACTTATTTTTTTCTTTTCTTGCCAGTGATAGTGTTTGCCTGTGTACAGTATTTTACCAGAGAAGTCAGGGTTAGCAGGTGAAATAAACAGCATCCATATTTCATGAACCATAAAAAAAAAAAAAAAGAAAAAAAAAAAAAGTGGATTCGACACAGGCTCAGTTCTAAGGACACTGTGAAATGGGCAAACAATTGTTTCTCTTCGCTCTGAGCAAATATTATAATCCTATTCTCTTATGCTTTCCATCTTGCCCTCTCTCCCTAATGTTCACCCCAATGGCGGCCCCTTTCCCTGAGTGAAAACCCCTGTGTGGAGGCTTCATTTTTCACTCTCCCTTTGGGGCTCTGTTGTCAGAGAGCAGCCCTTAGGAAGTCTTTATTTCTGCCAGGCAGGGCCTCTTGCGTTCCTCCACCCTCTCCCTCCGTTCTCATGGCTGTCCCCCCCACCTGCTGGGATCCTGATCCCAGCCGGGGCAGGGCTTCAGCGGGGGACAATTACTGCTGCTCCCCAGCTTTGATCATCTGACCACATGGAAGCATAACAGCTGACCACATGTTTCAACAGACAAGAAGAAGAAGTAAAGAGAGAAAAGAGGAAGAGTTAGAATAGGGTGAGAAGAAGCGAAGGCATGCAAAGAAAAGAAATCCCCTTTTCATTTAAGTTGAGCCCAAAGTTCTATTTCACTTTGGAGGCTTTACGGAGTGTTAACCAGAATGGTTGAATCTGTGTTTCAGACACTTCCCTTTGATGGTGATTATTTATTTGGATCAGGGCAACCATACTTATTACTGACTATGTCTGGCTACAGCCTCCAATAAAGTTCGGTTTCAATTTGCCACTCTCCCTTTTGTGTATGCTGCTGAGAGAGAAAGAGAGAAGCAATTTGAGGCAGCCCTTGTAAAAAGTGAGTGCTAAGTCTGCTGGTACTGTCGGCCAAATTGTCACGAGGCCAACTGGGCTCTGCTGTCTTGTTCTGGGCACTGTTTGGCTTTTTCTCAACTTAGGCCTCAGTTTCATTCAGACAGCTTCTCCACAAAGTCAGGAGCCTTTCATGTGGGCCGACAGGGGTTACCCTGGTAAACTGGCTCAATCACAAAGTCACCATTTTATCAAAATCCCGCGTACCGAACAACGCAGCGGAAATAGATACAAATTTATTGAATGGTAACGGTTGATCCAGATAGTGCATGAGCCAAATGTAGATTCAGCTGCATTCAGAATAGTTATTGCACCAAATGTGATCCAAGAACTGTTAATTCCCCAAGTGTTAGATGCTGATGTTATAAATGGTTAAAGTGTAATGCCAATGAAGTATATTTAATATTGATTAAAAACACAATGCTCTGTGGATGTTTAAGAGTCCTGTGTTGGTGGATATCGACTTGCAGGATCCGGGGCAAGAGAGTTAGATGGAAACTGACAAGGCTGAGGGAGAGGGGAGGGCGTTTGCTTTGGTCTGGTTGTCAGGGATGGCCTCTTGGAGTGTCCCAATTGTGAAGGAGATCACTTTACCACATTAAGGGTGTCTCAAAAGAACCTCTTCAACAGCACTTTGGCCCAGCCTGGAAGAACAGGGCTTGTTTTGACTGGTCTGCCACCTTTTATTGTCACCGCTCTGCCGACCAACAGCTTGCTCCTGCATCCGCTATATTGCCACTGTGGCTCTGAGAGAGACGCTTACAAAACATATGCACACACACTTGTGCTTAGACACACACATATACTGCGAGTCATGTCCTCATACTCATACACATGCGCACAAAGACACACACACATGAAAACCCCTGAGTGCACTGAAGAGATTGAAAAGATTGGATCTGCTTTGATGGTAGCACTGGTCAAATAAAGCATATCAGCATTATAATTATACCGGAGGGTGTAAAGATATAAAGAGATCTACTTGTTACTTTCCGTATGTGAGGTAAGGAACAGAAGAACCATGGGCTAACAGATAATTTTCCTTGTTGTGAGCCTGATTAATAATTGTGCTACATCTGACGCATCCCTCTGCAGTGTCAGCAAAGTGAAATGTCTGAGTACACAAATCTGTAACATTTAAGAGTGAGCAGTAGCTTGCATCACTTAAAATATCTGAATTAAATGTTTTTCAACTGGTTTCAATGATTAAAAAAAAAAAAATCTTTCAGCTTCTGTGTTCATCAAAATAAATCTGTCTTAGCGGCACAAAAACATAAATTGTAAGATATGTTCTGACTGCAACACACTCACATATAAAGACTAATTACGGTGATGTTTTTATGAAGTGATTTGTGTCTTCATTTGATTAAATCCCTTATTTAACTAAATGCTTTATTATTAAACCGAGAAGACAAAGGTGACAACGTAATTATTGTTTCATGTCAGAACAAATTGAAATCCTGTCAATTTACACGATTCATTTTTCATAACAATTTAATATCTCATTCTTACCTCATTAAGGATTTCACGCAGATTCATTTGTCACTGTCTTAGCTGTTTTTTCTCTTAAATGTGTTAATGACAGAGCAAGTCAGGTGTGCTTTAATGAAGACATAACACATTTGTTTAGCTTGTTTCGAATTCAGCAAAATCCTTGTCTCATTGCTAAATGTTTAATTGTAATGTCATTTTATTGTTTCAATTAGATGAAACACTTTTAGTCTACTTGGTGTGTGTGTGTGTGTGTGTGCGTGCGTGTGTGTGCGTGTTTGTGTGTGTAGGTGTGTGTGTGTGTGTGTGCGAGTGTGTGTGTGTGTGTGTGTGTGCGTGCGTGTGTGTGTGTGTGTGCGTGCGTGTG
>JAPQRP010000002.1:19656266-19675991 GCA_037367295.1 Apogon hyalosoma
GGGTGTGTGTGCGTGCGTGTGTGCGTGTGTGTGTGTGCGTGTGTGTGTGTGTGTGTGTGTGTGTGTGTGTGTGTGTGCGTGTGTGTGTGCGTGCGTGCGTGTGTGCGTGCGTGTGCGTGTGTGTGTGTGTGTGCGTGTGCGTGTGTGTGTGTGCGTGTGCGTGCACGCGTGCATTTCCCCCGTAAACCTGAAGTTATTTTTCTCCAAAGACAGCCGGTCATTTTATGATGTAGCTTCATCCATTTGTGTATCCTGCGTACTTCATGATCATTTTTATCCGGCTGTTAAAAATAATTAACAAGTCATGCTCTTTTGTCAACCACCATTTTAGATCCTCACTCCTACAATGAAAGGCCTCTCCATCAACATGGTCACGTAATAGTGTCAGGATGCATTTTAAAGTGCAGTAAGTCAGTGGTTTACACGGCCTCATAAAATACCAACATGCCCCGATAATGAGAAGCATGAATGGAAACTTGGAGTTCCCTGTGGCCCCTGTGTGTATGTTTGAGTGAGTGGGTAGACAAAGATAGAGGGAAGAAAGGAAGCTTGAAAGAATGGGTGAAAGCAAGACAAAAAAGCTATTTTTCAAGTCGCACAGTTGCTCTGTTATATTCTTTTCTTCTTCTTTTTTTTTTTTTTTTTATTTATAGAGGCATCAGGGAGGGTGATGATTAGGTATGCATGTGCTGCTCAAACCAAGACATGGCTGGTATGCAAGTTGAGAGCGGGCGAGGCTGGGCCTGAGGTGTCCCATGGTTCCCTCCTCTTTGAGTGATATCATATGGACAAACAGCAAAGGTCACAGACAGCACAAGCACATAACTCTTCATCTTTCAGTCTGCGCTGACACTCTTTATGGTGCCTTGACCTCCTGACAGGCTGGCTGTGTTTGTGTGCGTGCTCATATTTGCCTAACCACACTGCACATGTATTTACTGTATACAGATAAACACAACTTAAATAAGAGGGAGTAAAAGCAGTGCATTTAGATGTGTGCATCCTAAAACACTTGTCTGCATGTTTTTTTCCCACCAAGTGATCAGTGTCAGGCATCTTGCAGAACATGTCTTAATCTTACAGTCCGTGCGCCTTGCTGTCATGGAATAAATCATGATGCAGCGAGGAGGTGGTGGCAGGCAGCGTGAGTCAGAGAAGCAGTCTGCTTGACTTCACACTCGCCTGGGATCTGGTAACTCAGCAGGTAGTCCGAGTACAGATTGAAACTAACTCTGCCTTTCTGCGCTCAACACACCCTGAGAGCTCTATTCAAGAGCACGACTGTTCCTTTATTGTAGAATAAATTGCAGGAGTCCTTTTTATTGTGTACAGATGGGATAGGTTCAGGGTTGCTCAGTTCCCAGTCATTTTCTCAAGGTGCATGTGGGTCAAAGACTTGAATTTAGATTTTACTGTAATAACCTGTGAGACAGCAACTTGAGGATCAGGAAAAAAAAAAATCCAAGGTTTTAAGTAGTTGATTTAAAGAACTCCTCAGTCAGGGCTTAAGTCATAGCATGGGCTGTGATTTGTTAGTCTCAGATGGTCACTGGGAATTAGCTATTTAAATCTTGGAATCAGCCTTCGACCTTTCAGCGAGGTTACTACCACAAGACCTGTTTTTCATCTCCCTTGTTTTTTCTGTTAGCACTAACAAGATTGACTTATAGCAGATTTGCACTGCTAAGCATGTCATTGCCACTGACTAACCTGCAGTTATTCATCACCAGGCTTTATAGTGTTGAAATGAGCAGGGACTTGTGATTTATTTTAAACGCTCAGCAGTCACATCTGTGTTTATCAGGAAGCAGCTTCAAACGCGAGTCAGCCAATCAAAACTATCTGCTCTCTAATATCTTCTATTGCTAAGGTAGTGTGTAAATCAGTTTTTCTGTATAGGAGGCAGTTGCCGGGGCGAGCGCCATTGAGTGTGTGAATTACACCCGTGCATAAAGCTGTCCTTGTGTCCTGCTGGCCAAGAGCTACAGGGAAGCTGGAAATGATCGTAAATTAAGCGGCACTTGGCTGAGGAAATCATACAAAATCTGGGATTGAAGGGAACATTTGGAATGATTACTAGAGACTATAAGAGGAGTTCCCATAAAGTGGGAAGGCCGGCTGAGGTGGCGTATGGGATGGACGGTATTAGAGTGGACAAGTCAACATAGACGGAGGTAAAATCAGATTTGTGATAGGAACAGCAGTAACCCTAAATGGTTGTCCCAGCTGATGCCTGCCGCTAGAAATGAATTATTCACTCACTTGTCAAATCAATAATGACCCGGTCTTTAGTGGCCTACTCTCCCCATGCCCTACTTATTGGTTTTGGGGTAAGGGGGGGGTCATCATTTTGACAAAAGCTTGTTATGCACTGAAAAGATATTTCAGCAGTTTGCATTGATTGTACTGGACATGCGACCCCTTGCTGAGGTAAATTAGCTGCCATTTATTGTCATTTTAAGGATTGTTTCTGTAAAAAACTTTGAATGAAGCGCTACACAAAAAAATACAGACGCTGGAGGGAAGTGAGCACATGATTAATATGGCAGTTTTGTTGAAATGGAATGTGGCAAATAGAGATGGGGAGTGGTGGAGGGTTGAAGCGGGTTCGGAGAGGGAGGTGTAGTGGGTGGGTGGGTGGGTGGGTTGTCTAGCAGGAAGGGGGATGTTGCCATGGCTTTAAGGGCATGGGCATGTTTGGATGGCATGGCCCACCCCCTGCCCCTCTGCCTCTGTTCATGTGTCACTCACTGTCTTCCAGCCTGTAATTTTCCATCTACTGTAACAGTCTGAGCACATCGCCACCCAGGGAACTTTTAAAATAAATAAAGAATTCATTAAATAATTAGTATCTCCACAACAATCTCTTTTGTTCTGTCAATCTCAGAATGCTCAAAAGTCACCCTGAGAGATGGAGAGAGAAAGAGGTTGAGCAACCGAGAGGGAAGGAAGGGGAGAGAGGGAGATAAATGAGTGGAAAAATCAATTTTCAAAAATTAAAAGCATTGAATTTTTTTGAGATGCTTTTTACTTATCCACCATTGATTACATCTAATTGGACCTCATTTCCTGAAAAAAAAAAAAGTTCACATGCACATGCATTTGCTTCCGTGTATGTGTGTGTGAGAGCTTGTGTTTGTGACATTTCTTAATGGCTGGGTGCATAGATGATAACCACTTGGCTTCGAGACAGACAGATATGAAAGGCTGTCAGTCTGAACGGAGACAGCTATAATGGCCCCGTGAATGTCTGTGTGTGTCTTTATATACGTGTGTGTGTGTGTGTGTGTGTGTGTGTGTGGGTGGGTGTGTGTGTGTGTGTGTATTAGTGAACAGGGTGATGATAGGGGCCCACACTTGAGGCCTGGCCATGCTTCCTAATCAAAACCCATCCGTTCTCTGGGTACTGGGGTGTGTATATGTGTGCTTACATGTATGGTGTGTACATTAAGAGAGACCGAGCAGAACCATTTCTTTGTCCCCCCTCAAAAATTTAAGATTGCTGTAACCCCCACACACACACACCACCACCACCAGCACTACCAACCCCACACCCACTCCCCTCATGTCCTCTTCCTGCCATCCTGCTGTACGTGTGGTCAGCAGCGCGTAACATTCTTATATTTATGAACAGCCTGCATAGAGGTTACACAAAATGATCTGAACCTGTCATAGAAGAAAGAAGACATGCAATAAATTACTTAATCACAGTGTCAGTATGGGTTATAAGATGTTCACCTTCACATTATTTCTCATTTTCATGTCACTTCCTGACAATTCTAGCCCCATGAGACTAACTCACACAACCTGGAAGTGGACAGTTTTATGTGTATGACAGATTTGCTAAATTATATGAATCTGTCAAAGGGAACAAGCGCTGAAATTATAACTAAAAACCCCTCCCCTCACAGAGAAACCATAGACACCAGCCAAAAATGACCAACAGGTTACGTTTCAGCAAGTGTCAAGGATCCATCAGCTTGTGATTGTGTTTGGATTTCCATTTGAAGTTATATTTTGTGCCCTATTTTGCCTTATAACCTTCAAAAGCGTGCTTGTGTATGTTTGTATAGTATTCAGTGTTCAGAATCATGTCCTTGACTTTAAGGCAGAGCTTGATCATCATTTATCTTCCCAATACGTTAGCCTCTGGTACTTTACATTTAGCCGCTTAAAGAGAGTTCGATATGACTTAAGCCTCTATTGCTTTTACATAAGACAATGAAACAGAAGGAAGTTGGATTCCAGGGTATCCTTAAATGATACGTATACACACTATATAGTAGTCGCTTTAATATACTTCGTGTTGAACATCACATCATCAACTTTTACGACCAAAACAGACGCTTAGACTCTCAGAATGCCGCCTTTCAACACTATTCGGGGAACTGAAATCACTTGTCGCTCCTGTCTGTCACTCCTGTCTTTTTACTTTGTCTAAAGCACTACATTGAGTCGACATTTAGTTTTTTTCTGAAATTAATGGGGAATTAATGATTCCGTTATTCCCCCGCTGTGCGAGTAAGGGGGGTTTGGGATTCTTTTTTTAATCGCCCAACCTCTAGAAACTGATTGGAGCAGAAAAAATACGCCCAGTCCCCTTCTGCCAGGCCTCACAATGGAGGCGCTGATTTTTTTGATAGGGTTCTATGCTGTCAGGGGGCCAGCTGGAATTAGAAGTGGATTAATAATTTTAAACAAGGCTAAACCGCTTGGACTGTCTGTCTGTCTGCTCTTTCCAATGCTTAACCAATGGTCCGTCTGCTCTCCGACCACATCAAAACAATCTAAAAACACTATATCTTCCTAATGAAGAGGGTTGGGTTTAGTTTATGGGCTTGAGAGAACATGAAAACATGCTTATTTAGACAGATTTCATGAGGTTCTGAGTCTGAGAACAAGCCAGGATTATCTGCAACATATTTGCATCACCAGAATAACATCCCTGAAAGAAGCATTACTTTGACTGTAGTTCAAGAGTTATTTATAAGGTGTTCTATTTACCCAGTGTTTTTTCAGTCTATATTGATTTTCCACAGGGTTTTTTTTTTTTTTTTTTTAATTTTGTGATGAATTGATAGTTAAAGAGGACGTTAACATTCATCTTTCTTCTACTGCTAGTGTGGGGTGAAGTCCAGACAGGCTAATCTACCTGATTATTACTGTACAGAATCCACTGACACCACACCGCCCTTAATACATAAAGAAAAATAAAGACGACTTCCCCTTGTGTCAGCTTTTTTGCGTTGACGTGATACAGACGGTGGACTGAGTTTACAGGAGCTGGTCCAGTGGCTGGACAGCTAAGACCACCAGAATCGTGACCCCATGCAGTCGGAGGAAAGATTAGGTTTGGCACCAGTGGGAGTGTTAAATGGTGAGTTGTAGGGATTTGGGGGGTGGGGTGGGGGGGCTATTTGGAATGATCTAAAAGCAGACTTATTACCAACCAAATTTGGGTATAGTAAAGCCTGACAAATCAGGGCCTGCTGGTGACATCTCAAACAGAACAGAACCATGTCCCAATAATCCCCATGTAATTTACGTGCGTGCTGGGGTATAAATGTGTACGTGTGTGCACATGAAGAAACAGGAAGAGTAGGTTTAGGAGGGTTTGGAAGTACATGTGTATCTTACCAGTGGTCATGTATGTGGGACTGAAGGTCTTTGGAGAGATGATGGAGCAGAAACAGCACTCAATAAAAATAATTGTCCCAACATACCCTCCTCTGACAACAATTTGTGGGTGAGGAAGAACAAGTCTTAAAAGACCCAGTGGAGAGCAATGCATTGCACAGGTTATTTCCTTTTTACACAGAGCTTTTTGGTTCTAAATCCATTTACACTGCTTAATCCCAGTATGACAAAATGCACCTACAGAGAGCACAAAATAATGTGAATAAAGTGAAAAAATGGACGATAACATAAATCTATACTTTTTTCCTTTTAATTCAGTCATTATAAAAATGTTCTGTGAATGTAGCAGGGACATTAGCCCCCTTCTGAGCTATTATTCTGGCTGTCTGGTGTTGCAATTTCACACTCCACTGAATCAGACAAGCAGTAGAGCGTCTGCATGCCCCAGATTTCACCTTATTTAGGTAATACAGAAAAATCATTCCCAAGACAAGGTAAATTAAACTGGGTACTGGACTGGCACACTGTTGCCAATTTCAACAGAGTATCAAAAGAAAACACTAGCTGGGGGCTTTTCACCACATAAAGTTGACTGTAAAACGTTGGGAATGAAACTGAGCCCTACAAAGATTTTATTCACTTCCCAACCCTGCAGATTTAGACTTATTTTGCAGCTGAGGTGATGCACTGGTCCCCCCACAGTAAGTTGTTCACTCGTTTATTCATTTTGTGCATTTTTGTGAAAGCCAAGTTCTTTATCTGTTTTCGAGGTGTGAACTTGGCCATTGAAGGCTGAGCCACTTCCCAGTGTCACGTCTTATAATATCATCTTTAACAACAGCTTCCACCGACTTCATTTTTAATGCATGAACGACGGCATATTAAATGTAACTGACAGTCAGGAGAGTTTATACATTATTTATGCTCGGCAAGAATGAAAACATACTACGGCAACGTTTCTCAGTATTAAACTGTATCCTTTCCTGCACACAGCGTGAATCACAGTCCTCCGCCCTTTTGTTTTATTTACACTAGACATTTATCCAAATCACGTTATCTTATTTTTTTTTTTTTTTTTTTTTTTTTTTTGGTCGCATATTAAAGCATCGCGCCCAGTTCAGTGAAGTGAACAAATGCATCACGTAAGTTATGAGTTCATCTTAAAAAGCTGCGTGTGTTTTTCCCTTCTCAGAAAACTCGGATCTATTTCGATTTTATTTGCATAACACGAATATTTTGTCGCCTATTTAGCGGTTGCCTCATACTAAAAAAGGGGGTTTTCCGCCGATGCACCGATGCTTTAGGAGTTCCCTCCATACACACTGGCTGTTTTCATTCAACTCGCTTTTCATGACTTGAGAGAGCCTAAACCTTTCAAGGACAAAACAAGTGAGTCGTTAATAATTAAAAGTGCGCACATTTTCTTCTTCTTCTGTTATTTTGAGCTGTGCAAGGCAGTTGGAGGAAAGTTATTGCGGCTTAAAAATAGGCCTCTAGGTTGAAATGCGCTCCAGCCAGGAAATCAACAAACAAAACTTACTTTAAGTCATACGGATTATAGAATAATAATAATAATAATAATAATAATAATAAAATAAATAAATAAATTAGTACCTCATCTCTGAATCACTTTTATTCTCATTTCTATATTTAATAATATCAGTACAACTGGTTAACAGTGTAATTTAAAAATCCTATATACTGCTACTAAAAAATAATTTTAAAAAGCCAATAATATTTTTTCCCCAAAAGTTAAAAAAAAAAAAAAAAGATATATTATTACTGTAAGAGCAACAAGTCAAACTTTCTGTCGTTTCGTGGTACTTTGTGGGAAGCTGTGGAAAGAGGTTTTAGGTTTCACTGCCCGCTGAGGCTCCCTCGCTCCATCAAGAGAGAAATATGTCACCGGTCATCATAGCAGAGGATGGATAGAGTGTCTCTGAGATGCAGAGGAAAATATTTGACTATATTAGTTTTTAACAAACAGCAGATTAGTTACAACCTCCAAAGGCCCCTGAAGGAAAATGTGTAATATATTAAGAGCAGCTCTGCCAATCACTGAAAACTGAAGCAGGAATGTAAACCCATGCATGACTGGGCACTATTTTACATAACATATTAAGAAAAAAATGGAATCTGTTTAGAAGTTTACATTGAATGAGAGTAGCTCCAAATACAATGCATCACACACTTTTGCAATGGTTGTGGGAAACAAAGTCCCTCTTCTTTTGTTACTGGTCTATAGAGCAGAATTGAAACAGGAAAAGCAATTATTTGAAAGATTGTCCCACAGGCATTGAAAAGCTATCAGCATGAGGGTTGGGATTGGCTTGGGGGACACCTATGGCCCCATGCATTATCCTGGCATGAGGTCGCTTTGGCAATCGCCTACCAATTTCCACCAGGCACCTGGCTTTCCCATCCCCCTCTTCACCAAGCCCTCCTACCTGGGCTCTTTTCTCCTCCTACACCTCCCCTCTCTCTCCAAACCATGCTCACTGTTATTGTCCCAGGATGGTGAGTATTAATAAAAAAAATAAAAAATAAAATAAAATAAAAAAAGTACTGTCCAGTGAGCATGGCAGAAGTTGAAGGTGTGCAATCACACAGTATTGTTTCTCATCATGATAGAAGCGACGGTGGATACTTCAAGGGGAGAAAATGTCTCTGACTGCTCCGCTGGCTGCAGACAGGACTGTGAAAATATCCAAAGACTAAAATCCCCAAAACCACACAATAATAGTATATCTAATGCTGTGAAAATACGAGCCGGGTGGTGTACTGTTTGGGCCAAAAGGCACAGTGGGAGAGTTGAGTCTAGATTAGTAGAAAAGTGGGGAGAAAATAACTGGTGTCTTTTTATTATGGCTGTTGAAAACCTGTATAACACAGCTGTTGAATATCACTCTCCTGTAGCAGTAAAACCCCCCGTCACCAACCACAAACCTGGTTCTCTCTAACAGGCCCTGTTACTTAAACACTTCTCATTATTACATGGTCACCTCTGATCATTGCTTTATGAGGCCTGCAGCATTACATACATACAGCCTGTATTGTTGAGGGTGTAACAGAGTCAGGCCTCTGTTTACCATTATGTCATGTTTTCTCTGAGTTTCTACTGTGTCTCTATAACCATAAAGTGTCATTGTAAAAACTTAAATAGATTTCTTAGAGCTTTTAACTATCTAGTAGAAGCTGCAGAAAAGGAAGGAAAGTAATTAATTGTTTAAAATAAATTATTCTATTAAATAATTTAGGGTTACAGTAAAGCTCAAAGGAGCACAGTTGCAGGATTAAATTTCCACTTACAGCTGTGGAAAAATTATTAGACCATCAAAAGTCATCATAAACGATGATTATTCAATCAAGTACTAACTCCTGTGTGTATCATGTGTCTAAAACAGACAGAAAAGAAAACATGGAATGAATAAAAGCTCTGTTTTTGTCAGTAAAATGACAGATATTGAAGTAAGAACTTAGGTGATTTTGGTTATTATTAAGAAAACATGGAAAATGGATAGATATTAGCTCTGAAATGAAATGCTTATGAGCTATTTTTGTTGTTATCCTTATATTTGTCCAAACAAATGTACCTGTAGTTGTACCAGGCATTAAAATGAACAAGAAATTGAAGAAAAGAAAGGAGGTCTAATAATTTTTTCTGTGACTGTACATTTGACATTTATTTCTAAAGTGAAAAAGACATATCTCCAGAATGGTGTACTTACAAAACATGCATGTACTTGTGTATTTATTTATTTATTTTTTAGAAAAGAGAACACTCTGAGGAACGCAACTTGCACCTTAACATCTCTTTCATCCATCTGCAGAAATGTTTTTGCAGAAGGCAACTCTTGGAAAAGTTTATAGATGCATGGTGAGGAATAGCCTATTTAGTTTCACAGAAGGCGCCGAAATAGCACCATGTAAGTCTGAATCATAACAGATCTGTTCATCTTTCAGAGCTGTTAATAAAATAATGAATGTAGTGTTCTTGGAGACGGCAGCAGCCTGACTCTTTCTGTCGATGACATTGGATAAAGATATTATTAAAAGGATAAATTCATTTTAAAAAGGCTGTAAATATCAACAAAATGTATTTAAGTGTATCATTGGATATTAATATTTACCTTCTGATTGAAGTTTCTAACTTGTTTGTTGCAGTGCATAATTTGAATGAACCTACATGAATTCACAGTTACCTGAACTTGTGCGTCAGGAATATCCTCATAGTTGGACTGTCTGCGGTTCAACGCGCTTTGCACTGATAAAAGTTTTGTGGAGGGGAAAAAAAAAAAAAGTAGTTTTCTTTCACTGTTTCTGTGATGCCTGGAATCACACGTGCTGAGGCTGAGGCAGGATCAAGCGTATTGTTATTCATGGTACTATCACTGCCTCATGCATATCCATAACGGATTAAAGATTGCGCAAACATTATGCAACTGGCGCTGGCCTTTTTCACAGTGATTGGCATTTCTGGGACACAAATCGCACAAGTGCAACATATGTAGGCTACTTTTGTTCCCTTTTACGACGTAGTAGTTTATTTATTTATAGTTATTCTATCTATCTATCTATC
This sequence comes from Apogon hyalosoma, assembly GCA_037367295.1. Taxonomy (NCBI): domain Eukaryota; kingdom Metazoa; phylum Chordata; class Actinopteri; order Kurtiformes; family Apogonidae; genus Apogon; species Apogon hyalosoma. The sequence continues at coordinate 19,666,483 of JAPQRP010000002.1, forward strand.
TATCTATCTATCTATCTATCTATCTATCTATCTATCTATCTATCTATCTATCTATCTATTTGCAACACATGCTCTCTTTCAGATGTAGTACTTGGCCTATTGCAGAAGTCATTTAATGTAAAGTAACACTGCGCAAGCGCACAAAAATCGTCACGAGAGGTCATGAATGAAGTCTTTAAATAATAGAAAAATGCTCTCCTATGTTAATTCATTGTGTCGAAGGGGGAAAAGAACGTTAATGGGCATTGTCCTCTTTATTTTAAGGGACTGCTGTCCGCGCGCCTCAGGGGAGAGCCCCGTCCTGTGAGGGTTTCTCAGGTGAGGGTTTAATCTCTGCAGTTCATGCAATGTCAAACAAGCAACTTCTGCTTCACATAGACGTTATTTTTTGCTTCAGTTTTGATTGATTCGACATACAGATTTGGGATAGTTCAAGGGTAAGGATTATCCACCTGGAGCTGCAGTGACTCATGAGAGGAAAGTATATGCTCTTTAGGGAATGCAGTAGGGCATTTAAATGATGTCAATTACTCATTTACCCATTTACCACCTCTCAAAAGTGTTAAAAGTATATCTGTCAAAAGACAAACGCAGAGCCCAATTGCTGAACATCTGCTTTGCTGAATGAGCGTTTGCTGAAGCTCTCACTCCGGGGACCTATTAGCGTTGATTCCTGCGCCTGCTCTGATAAGGAATTCATCAAGTTTCTGACACCCGGCCAGATGTTGGGGAATTAGCTCTGTCTCCTGTTGGACATTCTACTAATAGTGTGTCTTTTTGCCCACAGCATAATAAAAACATTATTTGGAAGATTTGTGTATTTGGTGTTGTAAATGACACCATTTATCATAAACCAACCCTGTGTTTTTCCTTTATTTATTATTTTTTTTGCAGCGCGCGTTGTGCAATTGCGCATCTCACAATCGGATCTATTCATTACACATTTAACCTGGTTTACTCTCCTCAGAGTATGTGACACAGTAGCTATTATGTGAGTGCGTTACAAATCTGAACTAATTGAGCATCATATAATTTTTTACAGTGTTTCAGAAGTAGCAGGCAACCACTTTCACTCATTTCCTCATCAGGAGAAATGCCTGCAGGCTACAAATATACAGTATGATGGGCTATGTAAATGCCTCTCAGGAGTCAATTTAAGAGTAATTGAACTCAAAGACAAAGCCATTGTGTTAATCAGTTTGCACCACAAAAGCCATGAAACACGGTGAGATATAAAGACACACCGTGGATTAAGGTACTTTGTGAATGCATATTCAACACGCTGCTGGAGGTGAAATAAGCATCAATAATTGGCAAGCACATCAACTTCCGTACTAATGAAAACACTCAGTTAAGCAATTATCAGATGTATGTTAGCTCTCGTACAGTTATTTATTTATCACATCATAATTCCTCTTATGATGTTACACATCCATCGTGCTGTTGTCTGATTGTCATGGTGCGTTAGGGTTACAAAATATTTGTCTTACTCTTGCGGGCGTAATGCGTTGATTAAAGAAATGACATCCCTAAATATGTAATCCACCGTGTACAGGGAGGTAAAGCATGTATTCAACAAGCATTCTCAGATGACTAGGTTAATTCATGATGATTCAGGAGGGTACGGACATGTCGACTAGCAGTGATGGTATACGTGTAGTCTGTCCCATTCAGTCAGACATTAAACCCCTTTAAGTCATCAGGTGTCCTGCTGAAGCACTCTGCCTCCAGACGGACTCACTGCCAACTAAGCCTTAAATGTACAGAAATGAGCAGCCCTGTAAGCATGTGTTTCTTTCTGGTGAAGTTCGAGTCATTGAGAGAAAGTTTAATCATCAGTAAATTATGAATGAATCATAAATTAACCAGTGCGCGTATCAAGATCAGGTTGCGTGACAAAAGGTGTTGGGACTGGCTGTATTAGTTTATCCTCTTAGAGTGCGCGCTCCTGCTTAGCCAGCAAATACTCTGACAGAGAAGACAGAGAATGGGAAAGGGTTTGGGGCTGACCAGTCAACCCCACATCAAACTTCAACGACAGGCGCAAGGCAGGAGAACAAGTCGGTTCTTTTTTTTTTTTTTTTCCCCTCCTGCACAATTCAACCCCCACTCCTCCGGCACTCTCTGCTCTCTTTTTGCTGTAGATATAACAAACAAACCCTATAGGCAGAGAGAAAGAGAGAGATTATAGGCTAGTGCGCGCTGCCAGCAGTCAGCTGCTATCCTCCAGTCCACAGACCGCAGCCCAGTATAGCAATCCATAAGATAACTGGAGATGAATGTGAGCTAACGTCATTCAGAGCATAAGCAGTCTGCTGCAGTGGGGTATTGTTGTGATACAGCCGCTAGTCTTTACACAACTACATCCACGTGACCGTTACTGCTTTCTAATCCATTGAGAATCCACCAGAAAGAAGGCTTTCATGTTTTTTTTTTTTTTTTGCTGCTCTGGTTTCTCGTAACAGTCTGGATGACTTGCATGAACGTCTGCGTAAAATACAGGCAACAACTCAGACTATTCACAGTGCACGATAAACAACCTTAAAATGAATCAGTTAGGTGTTTTATTGTCTGAAATAATGTGCATACAGCTGAACCCACCCGGTTTCAGATGACACTGACCTAAATCCGCAAACATTTGATGTAATGGCAAGAAAACAGACGCGATCCACGTTAACGTCCATCTTAATATTGTCGTATTTTTGTTTTGACAGGCACCTACAGTAAGTCAGCGCGCAGTGTTAGCCGATAAGCACATCACTGACTGCATGCGTAAAAACGCAGCTTCCATATGAGCCCGCCGTGTTTGGGAGAAAGCCGGGTCTCTGTTATTTGACGTCACGATGTCTGAGAGGAGGAACTTGAAATGTGCGACTAGACGAGCTGAGCAGGGAGGGGGAAGGATGGGGAATAAGGGAAAGGGTGAAAAGAAATGAAATAAAAACAAATGCAATGCAAGCGTTGGCGCTGAAGTTTAATAAAAGAGTGTGATTGTGTGAATTGTGTGTGCAGTGAAAGTCTATCAGGGGCTTTGGGGAGTGGGTTTTGGAAGGTGGAGGGTGCTGATCTGCTTCAGATGATGTTAAATTCATTTGGAGGTAAACAGTAAAGCCTCCCCTGATAGGAACCTCTTCAATTGCAGACTGTGTCCATCTGTCTGTCCTGCTTTCAGATTTGGTATTTTTAAGCAAACAGTAGGTTCAATGACACTGTATGAGACTCCAGGCCTGTGCGTGAGCTGTTGTTTTGATACAAGCGGATTTTTTTCGCCGTTTAATGCTTATTACAGCGTCCATTGATGTGTGGTAACTCCTTTGGCTGTTTTTATGAAGCGGTTCCTTGTTAATCGGGTAGTGGGAGACGCTAAGGCAGCGCCAATTTTGGCAACGTATCCCACTCTACTTTCACGGTCACACAGTGTCCTCAGCTGCCCGTCCTCAAGTCTGCATGTTATTATTTGTAAGCGCTCCTTTTTTTCCCAACTCTGCATGTGCAACTTTTGTAGCCACAGACAAATGACTCCCTTTTCCATCTTAGCCTCCACTCACTGCCAACAAAGAACCAAGTGCTTCCCTAACTTCCCCCAATATTCCCATTCACAGGCGCACACACACACACACACACACACACACACACACACACACACACACACACACACACATAGAAAAACTCGCAGCCAAGATACTAAGATGGCGCCTTAATCAGTGTCAAGTTCAAGTGACTCCTACTAGTCTGATACAAACAGCATGGCAAACAGTTTGTCGCCTATAGGCATATATGCACAGAGCAGAACAACATGGTGATAATAATCAACGTCGCAGTCTGAAACGTGCTTTTCATAATGTTTTTTTTTAATTTCAGTCAAAATTTCCGTTCACATTTCTTCATAAATAGTTGGTAAAAACAAATCAACCAACATACAGTAGCCTAAAAAGTACAAGGAACCTTTGCCTCAGGTAGCTAAATAGGCTAACGCATAGGCCTGCTGTTGTAACAGGGTTTGCCTCAATGTGGCACAGTGACACAGTTCATCAGTAAAACATTTTGCTCTTCAGGAATAACTTGAGTGTGACCCATTTCTCCCAGAAAGTGTTACAACATCACATTCTAGCTGTGTTTATACATCAGATATTTTCCCTCTGACCTCCGGACATGGGACAGAAAGGTGGTGGGAATAAGAAAAAAGTACTTATTTTAAATTAAGGTATAGAAAATAGCATATAAAACATATATTCCTTAAATTATTTAAATAAACTTATTTCATATATCACTGTCACGAGGTACCGTTTTTTTTTTACATTTTATTTTAAAAGTAGTGCTGGTGGTCTGAAATTGTTCTCATATGAGTACAATATACTTTGTGTATGCATAATATTTAATTCTTGAGAATAGGTTACAATGCAATGCTGTAACCCTTTTTGCCTCTGAACGTATTCTCCCCAACCCACATAGATCTAGAATTCCTTCCACTAAATTTTGTTAACACAAAAAATGCCATCTTGACAAGTTATTCACACAAAACAAGCAAATGTGTAATCAAACTGCTCTATATGCAACACCACAACAAATAACACGCTTAGTTTCACAGAAGAATTACATTTAAAACAATGCAAGCTGACAGACAAAAAACTTTTTTTATTTTTGAAGATACTGTGTTGTGACAGTTCCATTGTTGCCGATGCACACATTTAAACATACTTGCACAAAGACATTGCTGGAACTATAAAGACTGCCATACTGGCGCATTTATTTGGGTGTTGACCCGAATTGGAAATACTCAAAATACTGTCACCTTGATTTGGAAAATCATGAACTTCGTACACTCATCTAAAACCTGTATAGGAGTGCAATAGGCTGATGGGTTTATTTTTTTTTTCCAGTACTGAGTTTATGCTACGAATTGACATCTATCTGACTCTATAAAAGTAAAATACACAAAAGTTTAAATTTAACAAAAAAATAAAGATATCAACAGAACCGTTTTATAGCTTCTCAGCTCAACTGAACTCAGTTCTATCAAGTCAGTGATTTACATGTCAATGGTCTCATAAACAAAATAAAAGTGACGGAAATATCTGCATTATATATAGACAAATCCATAATATTCATATAGATGATTTCTTCGATCCAAATAAGACACATGTAGGCCTATTGGTTAAAAAGAAAAAGCAGAAGGATACAATCGCGATGTTGGAGATTTAAATCATTTGTTCAATGTTAAGCTGGTTATGACCAAAACTGTACAGTTCTTGTTAGAAAACATTTCCATAAATATCATTTAAGTTTCAGAACTTATACCCATAATTAAATTACAAATTGATAAATATGGCATCATGGATATGTATTTACAACGGTATTAACAAAAGGCAACGTTATATTCAACGGTAACAATCGTAACCTAATACCACATTTCTCCACCTGAAAACGGACGTTGACAACAGATTCGACCCCATCAAACAAGGAAATACATTCACGAGTATAATATTTATTTATGTTTTTTTTTCTGTGTTCAAGTTCATGACAAAGACTTTGGCACGTTTCTTAAGACTGTTTGAAGTTCCAACAATCAATTGAAGTGGCGACAATAGCGCGTCACCGTTATATAAAACAGCGTGAAATAATCTTCCTTTTTATTCTTTTTTTTTAAATAAAAATTTGAGAAAATACATAAAATGAAAAATAAAACAATTTTTTTCTGAAATCTGTAAACTAAAAGATAAAAAACATTTATTTATACTGAGAAAGTATTACGTTTATTTATTCAGGATTTTATTTGTTTTCCTCGAAACTGCGGAATAAAAGTCAAATTTCGTGATCCTGAGAACGGACGTGGCCTGCGTGGTGCTGGCTTTTGCTCTCGTCTCCTGTTGTTGTCCCAATCCCATTTGTGTGAGTGTGTGTGTCAGACTGTGTGTGTGTATGTTAGTGTGTGTGTATATGTTAGTGTGTGTGTGTGTGTGTGTGTGTGTGTGTGTGCGAGGATCTGTGTGTGTCAACATAGTTTTTTAAGGTTATTATCCTTATGTATCTTCAACGCCGTGGTCCACATTGAGAGTGTTTTCTTCTGACTTCAAACGTACCATTCGTTAAAGTTGGGTGCCAGTCCTTCGCTGTGGCCAGACGTGTTTTGTACGGCTGACGGTGGTGTTTTTGTCGGATCCTCAGTACTGGCTGAAACCAGCACTGGTGGTGTGGACGACTCGTATCCAGAACTTGCTGCTGGGGACGATTCAGATCCTTGAGACTCGTGTACCTGCAGAACACACATCATGATCAGTCTCCGACTAACCTCAAATGCTCCATCGGTATATATTTACAAGAGCCTGATAGATACAGCTTCTTAACTCATGGGCAAACTTGACCCAGACACGGCAACTTCTAACCATGCAAAAAATAAAATAAAATAAAATTTTAAAAAATGAAGAAGACTCTAAAGTGTTTCCTAAATGTATTTTTTATCAGTGTTGGTTATTTTGGAAAATATTATCCCAGATGGTTCATTTTAACATTTATATTCAACGTTAGTAAAATGTCCAAACTGTAAATATAACTGCTGAATGAAGCTATGAGATGCAATTGGAATAAATAGCATGAAAATTTATTATTATGAATTTAAGCACCACTGATAACCTCCCGTATTTAGTTAACATGTTAATTATTTTTTATTTCAACGTGACAGTAACATAGCATCTCCAGGAAATGCCTGAGATAGTCCCTGTCTGTGTGAGTGGAGGTGGGGGTGGTGTGTGTGTGTGTGTTAATGTGTTTAAGGAGTAATGAAGACGTTAATTACCTTCATGTGTTTCCTGAGAGAGCTGGGGTGTGTGTATGACTTGTCGCACACTTTGCAGATGTATGGCTTGTCTGATGTGTGCACATGCATGTGCTTTTTCCTGTCGCTGCTGTTGGCGAAGCGTCTGTCACAGCCATCAAATTCACACTTAAACGGCTTCTCACCTGCAGGATTAAATACACAAGGAGAATTATCCCCCAGTAGCTCACAAACAAACTCGCATTGCGTCGCCACCGGTGGAGGCGAAGAGCCGGAGACATGTAAATTGTCTGTCGCCTATTATATAACAGTAACCTACATTTCCAGGACCGCATGGATGCAGCTCCACTACTACTCTATGCCCTGTCAGGCGTTATTTATTCAAGAGGCCTGCTCCTGCTACTACTGACCTGCTCTCTGCTTGTACTCTATAGTAAACACTGAATCAACAGGGCATTTCACAACTGTGCACTGTCTGAAGAGCAACGATAAACATAAACATAGCCACATATGACTTCATAACAATTGTGCATGGCGTACAAGCTGCAAAAAGCCTCGATTTTTGCCCAAATTGCCTTTTGCTGCTTATACACTCAAACTTTAACAACTGGCTGAAGTATTTACCTTTGTTCATCAAACACTAGTCTTCTGCATTAAAGCTACACAAGTGAATAAAGCTTAACAATATACCAAACTTTTTAAAAAGTCCTACGTTATATTTTCTCCATTACTGAGCCACCAATTGTTTTTCATTGTTTCCAGACACATTTTAGAAAAAAACAAAACAAAACCAATTTGGCAACACAACTATAAACTGTCCAGTGTGATAACTGTGGGCCCAGGTCCTCTAATACTACTTGTTAACAACAAAACAAAACATGTGCTCACGTTTTGAGGCACTCTTTTGTGTGCAGCGGCTGTTTTGTGAAATGTAATTTTACCAACAGGAGGATGGGATATTGTCGATGCCTACCTGTATGTGTTCTTTTGTGGATTTTCAGATTTTCCGATCTGGCAAATATTTTCCCACATCCGGGGAACGGGCATGGGAAGGGTTTCTCGCCTGTGTGTACACGGATGTGGTTGACGAGTTTGTACTTGGCCTTAAAAGATTTCCCTTCTCTCGGACAGTCCTCCCAGAAGCAGACGTGGTTGCTCTGCTCGGGGCCGCCGACGTGTTCCATGGACACATGTGTGACCATCTCATGCATGGTACTGAAAGTCCTGTCGCAAGTCTTTTTGGGTCTGTTCATCTGGTTCTCGTCTATCCATTTGCAGGATAATTCTTGTTTAATCGGTTGCCTCATATATCTGAAGAAGGCCCCCGGACCGTGGTGTGTCGGCACATTCATGCCCATGTTCATATTGATGGGGTGGTTGTAGTTGTGCAGCTGAGCCCCGTAGGGGTCCGTCCGAGGGCTGGCGACCGGACGGTACGGATCAGGTCTTCCGAAAATGTCCCCGCGTAAGCCAAGATGCATTTGGCTGTTCACTACATGTCCACTCGGTGAAGTGTGGCTCACCCCCTGATCGTGAAGTCCTGGAAACAACAGATGTCCGGGGTTATCGCTGATCCCGGGCGGCCCGTGGAGGCTCCCCGCCGAAGCTGCAAAGATCCCATGCTGGGCGCTCGGCGCGGTGGACTCTCCAACACCCCGGTTCCGGAAGAGAAAGTCCCGTGTCGAATTGAACGCTCCCCCACCGTATGAGCCCACCTGCCCGCCGTGCGAGTGTCCCAGAGCAGCTGCATATCCAGTGGCTTGCGGGGTGAAAGCTGATGTCTGGCTGGAGGCGATGTCGTGAGCCACGGGGCTGATTTTGAAAGCTGCGGAGTGAGAGGAGTCGGTGAAGGGATTCAGTCCCAGACTAGGGTCTCTGTTCCCGATTTCGTGGTGCCTTGGTGTCCCGAAGCTCCCCACTCCTAACGATGCAAACTGCGGACCGCTATCAAGAAGCATCATGAGCTCGAAGCAAACTTAGGAGACGGGAAGAAAACTGAAAATAAAATTAAAATCCAGTTTAGCGGAGCGCGCAAGCTGCAAACACCGCGCCGAGATTTACCACGTTTTTCGCAAAATCAGACCCTAAAATAAAAAAAAAAAAATAAACCAAGCCAAAACGGGGAAAAATCCTATGCGTAAAGAGTTGGGAGAAAAAAACTCCCGTTGACTGCGATCCGTGAGAAAGAGGATCAAACTTCCCCCCCTTTCCAGGCGGATGATGTCCTTGGACTGATAAAGTCAATCACTCACTCCCAGAACATAAATGAACTCGGGAGGCAGAGCTACGACAGCCAATCAGCGCACGGCTACCCTTCTGACACGTGACCGCGAAGGAGGGTGTTAATTGGCTAGATTTCTAGTGATTGGCACAGTTTGGTATTGAAGATGGCAGGTCGTCTCAATTGGTTTCATTTGATTGGCTCTTACGGGCATTATTTTGCAGGTATAACGGAGAAGTCTGGCGCACATCCTATGTGTTATGTGTTGCGCTTGTCTTATACAACCTTCTGTGATTTATAGTCTGTTCACCGAGAAAGTCCCAACTAGTTGTAGGAGTAAAATGAAATAAATCGTGCATGTACCTGACGCAAGTTTTTAACACATACAAACTTTAAGCGCTCAAGTAATTTTACAGAAACTTATTGAAGAAGTTTGACTTGATTTTATCTATCTATCTATCTATCTATCTATCTATCTATCTATCTATCTATCTATCTATCTATCTATCTATCTAT
>JAPQRP010000002.1:19676137-19713274 GCA_037367295.1 Apogon hyalosoma
CTATCTATCTATCTATCTATCTATCTATCTATCTATCTATCTATCTATCTATCTATCTATCTATCTATCTAATCTATAAATACTATTTTTTCTTGATCTGACCACTTTCTCTCTTATTAACTGAAAACTTGAATGTACTTGGCACAGCTCCAAAATCTGGCTTTCTTGAAGCCGCTTGAAAGGGGAGGGGGGTATTTTTTTTGCAAAGCTCTATAGGGTGTAAGACGGAGGAATAAAAGACAGAAAGAAAGATGGCAGTAATTGTAATATCCTGAGATTTTTTCGCTCAGCCAAAAATTCGTGCCATTGAGCAAGTTTCACAGGGCTGCCGCTGACTCGCTGCAGGACACATAAAATCTGATCAAGTTCAGAGACGCGTTGAGTGCTTCAAGCGGCGCTTTTTAACTCCAAGCCTTTCACATCCTTTCCCCCCTCAATCTGTCCCAGGAAGGAGCTCACATTTTTTATTTTTGGGGATCTGGACTTAAAAAAAAAAAAAAAAAAAGAAAAAAAAATTCTTCAAATCAGTTCTTCTCTCTGCTTTCGCCCTCATCACCGCATTCACCCTCAGAACATTTCCACGAGAAAGAGTTATAGATTGAAAAGGTGAGTTTACTTACTTATCTCACATTTCTGTGTCGCTAACAGGAGCCATGATGTTGGAAGTGTGTGAATCTGTAGTTTATTATATTGGGCTGTGATGGTTGATGCATGGAATTTGCTTTTGCCTGCTTAGGCCTGTTACTCATATGGTAATGTAATTGTTACACTGACCTGCATACTTCTTCTTTTTATGGTAGCCTTGCACGATGCTGCAACACTTTTTTGTGCATAACCTCAACAACTCATGCTGGAGCAAAACGACGAATAAGGCTACCTGCTCGGTGCGTTTTTTCCTCCGTAAGCTGCTCTCTCTCCCCCTTCTCTCTTTCTCCACCCGTCCGCCTATCTCTTTCTCCCTCCCCCTCTCTCTCTCTTTCTCTCTCACCACCAAGGCATTGCCTCTCACAGTTTACTCCCTCCTTCACTCTCACACACTCCTCTTCTTCACACGGCACACAGCATACACGCACAGGAACATGCATGCACGCAGACACGTCTCTCTCACACACACACACACACACACACACACACACACACACACACACACACACACACACACACTGGTAACTGAGTTTGCCTTGGCAGTTTTGCAGTATATGAGATTTATGGCGACCTTTGTGAACCTACAAGTGACAAACAGCCTGTTAACTTTTCCTGCATCCCCTCCATATTTTATTGGCTTGTTGAAACGAGAGGGATTCGTGCACCACTTAAGGTTATGCGCCGGGTATTTGTTTGCTATAATATTACTTTGAAATAATTAGGATTAGTAACGTGATTTAGATGAGTCACTAACGTTCCCCAGCCACAAAGCAGCGTTTGCAATGAGCTCTTGTTGAAAGAAGGAAACGTGACTTCAACTAGGCCTAATGCAAAGCAACTGTTGCATGATTAAAGTAACACAAGCAAATTAAAAACTGCAGTTCTCCTCTGGGCGCCTGCGTGTTGCATTTTTAGGCTATTTCTCTTCGTTTAGTCTGTAAAAGTGAGCAATCTTAATAGAAGGCTGTTTCTTATTTGTTATTTGTATATTTATGTTGCATATTCTTTTCTGCAGCACAGCAAATACGAGCCACTGAAGAATGGACAAATATTTAATGATTAAATATATTTGTTTTTACAAGCTAGGTTATCTCGCCTTTTACGCGGACTGATGGTCTTTAATAGTGTATTTGTTGAACAAAAGAAAATGGAAAACCTAAAAAAAAAAAGGAAAAGTAGAGGTTTTATAAACTTATTATAAACCTGATTTGCATCCGTCTGGTCACTAACACTATTTTACCCTCAAATATTTTATTTTGCTTTTTTAAACATGGCGCCCTCCGTTGTGATATTTCCACCTCGATTTTAATATTAATTTAAGTTCATTCTGTTTGATTCTAAAGGGTGTTTTTATTGTTTTGTGTTAACACTATTTCGGACGTTAAATGTTGATTTTGACTTACTTTCAGATGAGTATAAACCAATGATCAGTTTAGTTGTGTGTTTTCTTTTTTTTTTTTTTAGGTCGGACACAGTTTTAAACCTTTAAGGAGTCATTCATTTTAGGTTCAATGGAACTGCTAAATTATAGCAGGTTATTCTGTGTGATTGCAGTATGTATAATTTGATTATTTAGTTACCTCTGGTGGGATTACCTCATTGGGCGTTGGGATAGCCCATTGGTTATAAAATAATCTGCCTCTAACTGAGCATGCGCGTTACCTTGAAATATCACAATATTGTAGTGTGCATATCTGTGTGACAGTAGACACATGCTGTTGGAAAAGAGCAGAACATAACCATCAGCCTATATGGTAAACAACTAACATTTATACATTTATTTAACTAGATTTGACAGCAGCTTTTAAATTAAAGGTTATCTTGTTTTGCTGAATGTAATGAATGCTTAGATGCATGTTAATTGTTTGTTTATTTCAATAAATGGGCATACAGCATTCCAGACATGGTGGTTTTTTTCTGGAAGCAAAGTTGCGTGATTTTTTTGTCCATGTTGTCTGGCTTATAGCCCACAACTATGCTTGGCTGGTTCAGGCCCTAGTGCTATAGTCAAGTTTGTGGAGTGTCCTGTCTGGAAGTTAACTCAATAATGACCAGACAAAAGTGAAATCTTCGTCTCCCTTAAAAAGGGCAAAGCTGCAACCCCCAGTTTGCTGCATCAGAGTTTTCTGTATTTAGATTTTAAACTGAGCTGACAGAAAATGTTAAATATACCCCAATGGCACAGTTACATGAATAACGCCGTGGTTTGCTTAGTGGCTTTAATGGACACTGTATTATATGAACTTGTAGTGTTTTTAGTGCTGAATGTGGTTTAACACATAATGCAACTCTGCATGTATTCACCTTGACTTAATACAAAGCTGAAATGCTGGATTTTGCATGATGATGGGGTACTTTTTCAGTTCCCCCGAATTCTGCGGCGCTCACAATAGATTATGGTCTGCATTTACACATAGATCCATACAGCAGATACCATACTTCATCTAAATAACATTTTCGGTCAAATTTGTATGAGCGAGAATAGAACCAAACACATGCGGCATTTACATTTATTTTTTTTTACAGAGTGGTTGCTGTTTTTGCAAAGCATTCACAGAATACATACTGTATTTTTATATATATCAAATAAAAGATTTCCATGCTAAGTGCTGTAGCTGATGTTGATTAAGGCTTCACAAGACAAATGGCTGGATCATTTTGTTTGTAATCAGGAGTGTCACCACATTATGCCTGTTTACTCTATTGCATGTGGTTGTTTTTCCATTTTTGTATGTCGTGGGAGGTTACAGTGTATTTTGTCATTCTACATTTGCTTCATCGGATTAGTTTTTACACTTGCATACAGGACAATAACTGCACAGATCATTATGTGTTTTCATGGTCAGTCAGGTCTTGAGTGACTCATATTTGCTGTGTGCCTTCATATGGCTGATAGAGAGAACTAATTGACTTCTTGCTGTGATTTACTGGAGCATCTGTCTGCAAATGGACACATCCCAAACCTGTTAATTCATCTAAATTTCATAAAGTCGTGGCAAGACTGTGCACTGCCATCCCTCATCAATTATAATATCTCAGTAGCCTCTACACTGCTGCATGTTTAAACACACATACATGTGCAGGAACACATACATGAACTTTATTTTTGTCAGATAAGCAAGGACACACACACACACACACACACACACACACACACACACAGAAGGAAATAGAGATTGGATAAATGATGGAATTATTTTGTGCTTGTGTTTTTTCTGAATTGTGTCATATCGCATTGACTCCAGTGATACTGATTCATAGAACATAGATTATGAATCAGATATGGATATAAACACATATATTTATATATTTAGAATATACAAATACTCTTATATATGACTTCCACCGCCCTTTTACGAACAAGTTGATATGATTTTTTTTATTTTTATTTTTTTTATCATGGCTATCCCCAGTTAAATAAATTATATATATATATATATATATATTTTCGACTGTGTAAAATCCCATAATAATTTCTCCAGTCTATCTCATTCATTCTGTCCATACTGACTGTACTGGGAGTGACTTGTGCCTTATGGATTTTGAGGGTATTCCCTGACGTGAATGTTTTGGTTGTTTGGTTGTAATACTTTCGGTGAAACAGGCACTAAGATTTTGTCTGTGTAACAGCCACCATAAATGTACGGATTTATAAAGGTGGCAAATTGGAAGAGATTTCTGGTATCAGATGGTAATATCTGTTAGCTTAAAGCTGCAAACCCAGGCGGAATTTAGAGTCAATTTAGCATTGAATGCAAAAATACTGAGGATGTGGTATATTAAAAAATATATATGTATATTTACACAATAATAGATTAAATATGTCATGATTATACATGATAGTTCCCTTAAGTAAGTGGTAATTGCACTATAACTTTTTTTTTTTTTTTTTTTTTTTTAGATTTACCTTTATTGTATGTATAATCCAGGCATATAAATCACATTATTTTTGGGGTGAAATTTTCTTCATATGAAATTCTCACAACCATACCCAGTGATGATTAGATTTGTTTTTCTAAGACTCACATACTACACTATGGTACATTTACATGTAATTTGTAAAAAGGAAGTGGAATGGTTGAATTATAATAAAGATATGGTCTCACTGGAGGCAGTCTGCATCTTTGGGCAAATAAAAATGTTCTTAGCATTTCATTTGTTAGAAACAGTATATTATTTCCCTGAGCCTGGAGTCATACCAGGCCTGTAGCTCACACTCCTCTGCTCTTAAAGGTGATCTTTTAACAGCCACGTATCATTTGGACTCCTAGTATTTTTCATGATGGTCCGTTTTCGTTTGGGCTTTTTTTTTTTTTTTTTTTTGCTCCAAATGAGGAGCTGGGATCGTTTGGAGCGCAGGTCTCTCAGCTCTTTCTGCTCTCTGAATGACAGATTGGAAACATTCCGTTTATTGGCCTTCAACCCTCAATCATTTTCGGAAATGCATCGGGTTAAAGGTTGACAAACATGAGCGTCCATTACAATCATGACGGAATTAGGCCAGTTCTGGGCCTGTCTACTATTTTGCGGCACTTAATGTCAAGTGGGCCCCCTCGCTTTGTCTCAGCCCAGGATCCACTGCAGGTGACGTCAGCATTACAATAAGGAAAACGATTTTTTTTTTCCTTTTTTTCCTTTTTTGAAGCAGAAGCCTTAAAGTTGCAGATGAAATAAATGAGGTTCCACTTTAAATCTATAAGCTCAAATGCGGAGTCTATACTACGTCGTGCAGATCTAAGTAAAAAGCAACAGATAAAAGAATTTGCCTAAACTGGTTTAGGTACAAAACGGTGCGTAGATGAAATCAAAGTCACGTCAAAGAGAAGAGAAGTGCAGAAATATGCAGCTGTAGAGGCGCGTGGACAGACTCAATGCTGTCCTCACAGAACCCTAAAGTAAGAAAGTTTTTTTTCCCTGAGTTTCCAAGGAACAGTGAAGCCTATCCACTGCTGTTTATCATGCTTCATAATTTGCATCTTACGTAACCATTTTTTGCGCCTGTGCTTTCCTGCAAGATGCATGTAGTATGGATTTATTTCAGCTAAATGAGAAAAATAAATAAATAAATAAATAGTTCATATAATCAATATATACAGTGCGGTTTTGGGCTCCATTGTGAAACAGTACATGTTCTGTTGTCAGCTGTTTCCCACTCACAGCTGAGAAAATGGAAAAATGTTGTTTTTTTTTTTTTTTGTCTTCATCCAGTGTGGTGATAGTGATAGTTTGGTTGCCCGGTGCGCCACTAGTTGATGCTTTATCAAACTTTTGGTTTAATATGAGGCAACAAGTTGTTCTTTTCACTTAGGCAAACTGAAGTACTGATGTGTTGAATGCTGTAAAACAAAGATGAGATCATTTATTATATATTTAACTACATAGCAGAGTGGGGGAAAAAATCTAGAACAGTTTTGTCACATAAAAAGTATGAGGAAATAAAAAAAAAATCAAGCGACTGATTTAGCTGTTAGAATGAGTTTATTGTAACTTTCAGTGCTTTTAAATGTGGTACTCTACTCAGAACGGGAGTCTTGACAATAATTGGCCTGGACACGCACTGGCCTGTCTCTCTATTATTCTTGCAGGGCAGGAGTGGGACATTTGCCTTGGCATGATTTACAATGAAATGAAAGGCGGTAGATAGACAGAGCAGTGTGTTTTACTCATATCAACATTTAATCTCTTGATTTTTATGAGCTGATAAAACATTAACCTGCTCACTCTTTAGGTTTGGGGGTTTAGAGCAGGGGCTTAACAGAAGGCTCCTGAACTTAAAGAGGCAGCAATATTTGGAGGCATCGGCACATTTCAAAGCATTTTCAGTGCGATATTTGAAAACGGAGTCGTGCGGTGAACGCCTGCGTGTCCCTTTTAAAACAAACCCAGCGCCTGTCAATCACCGCGCATTCCAACCAATCCCAAAGCTCCCTTTTTTAAAGCACGTTTGCCTGCTGTGCTTTTATATTGCACCATGGCCTGTTTCGAGGCATTTTTACTACCACGGTTATTGCCACAAATCAAGAGGGCAAAGTGAACGGCATGGGACTCACACCAACTTTAACGAAATTGAGTCTGGTTCCTACTTCTGCGAAGTTCACGGCCAAGAATTTCACATGCAGATGATATACAACATGGAAAATGGAAACTGAATTTCTAGGTGTATCCTGAGTTCTGAATTGGTTGATTTTGCAAACTCATAGCCAAACTCACAACAAAACATGACAAGCCTTTCGAGGTTTAGTGGCTGCCCTCTCTCCTGCGTCAACCCCGGGGAGAGCAATACTGAACCCAGCGTGGTGCTGCCACCTTTGGCAGGAGAGCACATGGGACACCCCACTGGCAGTTCCTTAAAACTCTGCCCCTCGCACAATTTGCGAGACTACCCCGAGACGAGGTCCAGTGCATATGTTGACCATTCGGTTCCCAATTTTTCAGACTCTGGATACCCCAGCCACCGGTTAGAGCCCAGCCCTAGGGGCATTATCATTGGAGCCAATCTCTCTGGAGCCGGCATGCCACCCGTCACTGATCAACTGGCATCAAGAGCTAACCAACATGGCGGGATTGGAAGGTACCGTGACTTTTCTGGCTGCAGAGACAACAGAAGCCATGCTTTTTTCACAAGTTACCAGGAGCAGGCCCATGGCTCCAGTGACGGAACACGAGACTTCGGCAGCCAAATGATGCTGGGTCTACCTGGAGACCTCCTCACCCGGACTCACCCCTATGGCCAAACCATCAGCCCCAAGGGAAACAGCCAGCAGCTTGTCACACAGTTCCTGGGTCTGTACAAACCTCTGAACATGGCAATCCAGCGTGGAGGAGGCGACGCTTTTCTCAGGTGTTCTAAACAAACAGTGAAGCACGAGCTGGTGTGTAAGTGGAGTGACGGCCAAGAGGGGGCTGGGAAGGTGCCCTGCTCCAGAGCCTTCGGGACCATGTATGAACTTGTCACCCATGTGACAGTGGAGCATGTCGGAGGACCAGAGCACTCTGAATATGTGTGTCACTGGGAGAATTGTCCGAGGGACAGGAAGCCTTTCAAAGCCAAATACAAGCTGGTGAATCACGTCAGAGTCCACACAGGGGAAAAACCTTTTCCCTGCCCCTTCCACGGCTGTGAGAAGGTTTTTGCAAGATCTGAAAATCTGAAAATTCACAAGAGGACTCATACAGGTTAGTCACAAATGATCCTATTAAAGCACTAATAATAATAATAATAATAATAATAATAATAATAGGCTAGTAATATTAATAATGCATTTTAGGCTCAATTTTTGTAAATGTTGCAACTGGCCTACTTATTTACAAGTTTAACTTAATTTTGAAAACACTTTTCTAATACATTTTTGAACTGATTACTTAATTATTCATTTTTTAAAATTAGCTAATACGATCATTTTATTATTATTATTATTATTATTATTATTATTATTATTATAATTATTATTATTATTATATGGCTCTGACGTTATTCAATCTGCACTGTCCCAAATGTTATGCAAAGCCTGTTGTTGTTGCCTGCTTTGGCAGAAGGAAAGCATGTGAAGGCACAGATGAGTGGTAGTAAGCCATTTCCAACGGCGTGCAGTCAGTAGGCCTGGTGGTTTGGGTGCCTCTCCCACTTCATTCAGTGAAATTATTAAATAAATGCCGGGACACCGGAGAGCTGTGACGTAGCCGTTACGCTGTCTCTGCCTCCCAGGGACTTTTCTCCTGAGCACAGGAACACACAGAGCTCATCACACAGTGATGTAGCAGGAAATATAAAGGTGGGTAAACGATGACCTCAGTCGGTTCAGCAAAAATAATTATCAGCCAAGAAGAGGAATATTTTCAGAACGATGCAATATTCTCTAGTATCATTCTGACTTAATTTCCAGGCCTGATCCTTTTCTTTTTTGTGGAAAGTGTAAATAAATGGGGTTTTTAAATGTATTTATTTATTTTTATTTCTTTGGGATTTGACTCCAGCAAAAACAGAGTGGGCTATATTTTACAACAGATTTACGTACAGAATATTTATTTTCATTTAGTTCACAGGTTATGCAAGAGAAGTGACTCCAGTGTAATTATAGTTGAATGCAGACATTTAATTTGGAAACACAATTAACACATAAGGTGGGGGGGTGGAGACTGAATGAAAATAATACTTGCCAGACGTTGCTTTTAATTCTGTGTAAATCGTTTAAATGAAGCTAAAAAGCAACAAGATATAAAGAAAAACAGACAGTTGGCTAATAATGACTTGTTTCCCCCTACAGAACTGCATATGTGTGTGATTTTAACCAAACATGAATTAGCTTTTGGTGGTACTTTTTTTTTTTTTTTTTCAATCAATTAAAAACAGAAAGGCTATAATATAATGATGTGAAAGGAAACCATTTCAGTTGTGTTTGGCCTGTTTCTGCTGACTGGGTGCCGTACAGGCCTCCGTCTGTTTGTGCAGGGGGGACACATGCAGCTGTAGGCAATTCTGTGCAAGAAGATCATTAGTATCAATCATTAGCAACAGCCTAATTCAGTCCATGAATTGCATTTAAATAAATCTAAATCTTTGCATTGGCAGTAGCATATTTGTCACACTCTAGTGCATTAACAGCCTTGTTGATTTAATACTTCTGCTTCACTTGTTGCGATCAAGACGAACCAAAGCACGAGCAACAGATTGAACGCTTTGATTGTTATTACATCCAGCAACTTTTTGCACGGGATTTTTATTTGTTGCTAAAATATATCTATAATTCAAATGCAGAAGAAGTTAAAGTGTCCTTTTCAGACCAGGGCTGTGTGGCCTGCAAAGAGGCTGTGCAGATCCACAGACTGGAAGCGCAGGATCAGATCAGTGCAGTGTGTGGAGTGCAGGCTGGATGTGCTTTTGCGGGTTTTAAGGACGTATTTCCATGGGATGCACTCAGATGATGACTTGATATATATATATTTTTTTAGTATTCATGCAATAGCAGTGGGCTCATGTACGGGTGTATATAAGCATATTCGTAACTCGCCGTCATTTCTCTTTTCACACGTTTTAGGTGAAAAACCTTTTAAGTGTGAGTTCGAGGGATGCAACCGGAGGTTTGCGAACAGCAGCGACAGAAAGAAACATTCTCACGTGCACTCCAGTGATAAACCCTACGTGTGCAAGGTCAGGGGCTGCGACAAGTGTTACACCCACCCGAGCTCCCTGCGAAAGCATATGAAGCTCCACTGCAACAAGGCCCACGGTGCCAAAAGTGGCGACGCACGACCTGGTGGCGAGGAAGGTCACGTAACAGAGTCCAGGTCAACCCGAGTCCAGGATGGATCACAGATCAGCCCACCTCACCCCCCGACCGCAACCCAAGATGTCCCCATGTCCCCAGAGAGTCGAGACGAGTCCACCCCGAGGTCACGTTTCCATCACACGTTTGACAGCAGTTTGGACTACCCCACGCACAGGTCACAACCCCTCTTGGACCCTTTGTTGTTACAGAGAGGCAGCTACAGGTCCCAGTCCTCCCAGTATCCCTGTGGTCAGACTGGTCACACTTTCACCCAGAGCTCCAGGACTTTCCCTTCCACGTCACCCTTCCAGAAAAGCATCGTCAATGGATGGTACACATGCCACAGCGGCGTGGACTCTTTTCCACCAAAGCAGTGTAACATCCCGTCACTCTGAGTTCCTGATGGGTTACACTTTCTGGGACCTTTTTTTTTTTTTTTTTTTTTTTTTTCATGTTACAGACTTCCAGCTGTATTTCTATTACTCTCTGTATTTTCGTGTTGTATCAGATATTTGTGACACTCCCTGACTCATCCTTTTCATGTCTTGCATTGCAAAACGTGGCGAGTTTATTCGTTGTGAGGCCTTTTTCTTAGTAGCAAATTCCCCCCAGATCGGATTATAGGAACTTTTATGAAATGTATAAGCTTAAATGTTCGCTTTGTTGCATAATAATTAAAAATATCTATCTTAAGTGAGGCAAAAAAAAAAAAAAAAAAAGAAAAAAAGAAAAAAGAAAAAAAAGGATTTTATTGTATGGGAGTCTGCGTGTTAAGTCTTTTGACCTTATAGGCTATTACTGGAAAGTCTTGTTTTTTTCTGAATGTACCGTAAGTGTATGGGGCTTTGTTGAATGTAAACTAAATGTAATATGTGTCAGGAACTATAAAACCATTACTCCTGTCTTAATGTATGTAGCTACACGAAAGAAATATCTGTGAGATTTCGATAAGTTAATTTTTAACATGTTTCCAGCCTTTGTGGTGGGCCTAAATCATATTTTTTTCCCTTCTCAGTAGGTCTTCTCCCCTCCTGTTGAAACAAGGCAACTTTCGCCTGCTCGCCCATTTTTATTCTTGTTTGTACTATATGTATATTTCACATTTCTGTGCAAAGTAAGTCCAACGTGAGCATAAACCACAGTGTTCGTGCTGCTATAAAACGTTTAATTAGCATATAGTCCTACTGTACATACGCATACTGTATAATTAATTATGTATTCTATATTTTATTAAAGTGTCTATATTCCCTTTGATCAGGCATGTGTGGTTAAGCCCATTCAATGCATTTTCACAATGAACTTCTGACCTTTTTTGTCCTTTTAAAAATAATAAAAAATACAAATGACACTAGCCTAAGTCACGCCACATTTGCAGGTTTACAACTTTGTGAGTTATGATGTCCCGCCTGGATCCATGAAACTGACTGAGCCTCGCTTTTCGTTCATAGCTGTCGGTTTTTGGCCAGGTCTTTGCGACAGTTTTAGCTCGATTTGCTTGACACAGACTCAATGCAAGTTAATAATAACGTGATCCACTCAGGCTTATTTCAGTCCCAGAGCGCACGCTTTTTCACTAAGGTTTTGGATAAGTTCACTGCGCCATCAGTGGGGATTTTACGCATTTTCACGTCCGATCACGCAGATTATACGTTTTCTTTCTGGTTTTAGTAGCCACACACCTGCTGATCTATGTCGGATTTTATATGCTATTTTTCTTTAATTCGATTTCTGTCTGTGACAGGTTCTTTCTGTCCTTCGTCACCCCTACACACACATGCACAAACACGCAAACAAAATGTCTCTGTTATGATACTGAACAAAATCAATACACCACCTATCATTTTCTTTTGTCAAAAACATACACACAAACCTTAAATTTCCCCCATAATTTAAAAAAAAAAAAAAAAAAAAAAAAAAAAAGAGTCTGGATTTCAGATTTAGAGATTTTAATAATACTTTTTCAAGTTAGAACATCACACTTTCTGACAGAGAAAAAATGTGTATTGAATGAACTGATTCTATTTGACAAATGTTAAATGATGGGAGACGGGGACCTTATAGTCAAATGTTTTCCTCACTTTATCTAAGCTGCAGTTTCGCTGACATATTTGCTCAAGTTTTTGTACCTTCAGGAATGTAAATTTCAACAAACACCTCATTATTTTTAGAGAAACAAGCTGAGGAAATATGTGCTTGAAACCTGTCTGTTTCTTAGCAGAGCTTGTATTCACTGTCTCTCCTAATCTCAGAATGGGTTTATTATCATACAACTCAGTTTACCATGTTTCCTCTGTCAAGACTGGAGTTCTCTGTAATAATATTATCCCCTGCATTACTACAACAGTGATTTGAATATAAGTGACCATGTTGAAGAACTATATTATGACATCTAAAGATGATGTGCACAGGAAAGTTCTGTATGATCTTGATATAGTGGAGGTCAGATGGCATATAATTATGATAAATGGCTAAGTTTCTCCTTGTAGGCGAAGGTAATGCAAAAAAGATCTGCTCCACTGCCAGTAGCACAGCTTTACACTTTGTACCTGCATGTATGTATGTCAGCATTTTATTCCATTTAATATAAGGAGGATGATTTCCAGTTTATATATATATATATATATATATCTATACAAATTTGCCTCAAACATATCAAAAGAGAATCAGGTCAAAGTGCAGGTTTTACATTTCTTTGAAATCTCTGCTTATGCTGACATGACAGCTAAATAACTAGCTGTTTTATGACTATTATTCCAGTGCAACTATTTAATGCAGGTTTTGCGTTTTTTTTCCCTTGTATTTTTGACAGACATAAGTACTCGAGGTGAAGACTGTAACAGAAGAGGTTTTCCTATTAGTGTCTATTATTTTTACATGTGACCATTCAAGGCCTATTTAAGAGGTTAGAAGACTTTGTTTTTAGTGCTGTCATTTAACTGTACATTATGAGCATTTACATTAAAACTCTTTCTAAGACTAAAAAGGAAACGATGCAGTTCTACATAGTCAATGGTCTCATTTTTGTTTTGTGTTTTTTTTCCCCATCATAGAAATAGCACTCAACTGTAAGCACCTTTTTTTTTATATACTGCAGATACGGTGCATATGGAATGTGATGAACTTGTTTATGAATGCAAATATGTGCTCTGTTTATGTTGTACATGATGCTCATGGGTATACGTTTTTAGGGAGAGTAAGATATTTTTGATGATGCATTTTGGAAATCCCTCTAGTGTTTGCCTGTGCAGTAACTTGTTATGTGCTCAGAATAGAATAGAATAGAATAGAATAGAATAGAATTTTACTGTCCAAAGTTCCAGAATCTGTTTTCAACTTTTCATCAGACAGGAGTCAGTTTTATCCACACAAATGAGCTCTTTTCTTTTTTTTTCATTTTTTTTTTTTTTACTGGACTAATGATCAGTGGATGTTCCGGGAATGTGCGGCTGCATCAGTACCATTGAGATAATTTACACAAAATGAGAAGTTTTGTGGTAAGTAGGTTGAGGATTGAGATATATAATGTCAAGTCCCAGATTCAGAGTGCTTCCTCCAGTAAACTGAAGTCAACAGTCTTAGCTTTGATCACTGTGCTTCGACGATATGATGGGTAGAATTTGGAAGACCAGTTTCTGCTATACTGCAACTTTATCAATAGCTTGCATCAAATGGTTTACATCCACTGTACTATGATTTCAGTGATGAGTGTTTTTAAAGTAATTTCAAAATCTTACTTTTATCAACATGCTTATCTTGTAAAACCATAGACTGTCACATTCTTCTTTTTCTTCCTCCTCTTCACAGAAAACATTGTCAAACATTATTCTGTGGCCAAAGAAGCCTCTGTGTTTGTGAGAAGAAAACAGTTTTTTCATTTGTTATGTGAGGACATGTATAAAGGCATAAAAGCAACACCCTAAACTATGAAATTTCCCGACCATGCACTACCACATGCTTCATTTTCCTCCTCCTCTTCACAGAAAACATAGTCAGAGATTATTTTGTAGCCAAGGAAATATCTATTTGAGTAAGAACACAGGCTTTTTGTTTGCAATATAAGGACGAGCGACACCTTAAACTATGAAACGTCCCGACTCTGTTAGCGTTTTGCTGTATATTCTGACCATGCTGTTGTAATATTCCATAATCATTGAACCCTGCCACGCCCTTCCCCCCAGTAATCACAACTGATTAGACCTCTGCTTTGCAGTTTGCCACTTGTCCGCCGCCATCTTTACTCTTGCACTCTCTGCCTAGCAACAAGCAGCAGGCGCCATTTTGGACAGGATATACAGGGTATACATCAGTTTAGTGTAATAGATCCATTTCACCTTGGAATCCATTGAATTGTCAGCTTGAACCCCTGGGTTGCTGTTATGCCATACTTGGGTTGAGCCCCAGCTGTGTAGCAGAGGGTGGGCTGCTTTGTCACACCAGGTCTTTGGGTTGATGCATCATTATAACCATGTATGACATCTTGCGTAACTTACACTATGCAGCTCCCATACTTTTCAAGGGAGGTTTAAGCCCCTCTGCTGGTCTCAGAGAGGCTGCGTCAGTGTTTGCTCTGACAGTAGAGGCGAAGATGACCAAGTGTGATTTTAATTGAATGTTTGGCTTTTTCCCCAACCTCCTTTGGTCTAGCCAGCGGTGCTGTTGTTCCCCAACTTGCTTTCTTTTCATCCAAGCCTTCATGCCCCCACCTCTTTTTTTTTTTTTCTTTTTGCCAGGTCCTCTCAATTCTCTGTCTCATCTGTCTATCCCTGCAGCTCCTGGCTATCTTCACCCACCATGGCTCCTTCATGATGGCCCCCTAATCTCTGCCAGTGTGGTTCCATGGTAAGTAGAGCTGTCCACACCAAATTCCTCCCCAAACATCCATGGAACTTGACTCACATATCTACTTTTTTCTGTACGAATATTTTCAGCCCACATGTTAAACTGGATGCAGCTGCAAAGCTAGTTTTTTTCCCCCCTCCATTCTCTTTCTAGTTGGATCATTGCAACTGCAGAAGGGCTTGGCATCCAAGCATCACTGATGAAAGCAAGTGCATAAGACGGATTCCCAGGTAAAATACTGAGCAAAACCTAATATGACTGTCAGTAAGATGAAACAGTGGAGTGAGATGCATATGGTTGTCATGTCAGTTGTTCTTTTTTGAAAACATTTATAGTGTAATCTGTTCTACGTCAAAGCCCTTGTTAATTTGACAACCTGACAATTAATAAGCCTCGACAAACTCACCCTTTGGAAGCTGGGCTCTTACGTAAGACAATGCAACAACATGAATTACATGTACAGCAGCATATTTCTTTAAGGTGTTCATAAATCATAGAACTGTGAAAAGAAACAGAGTCTGACTGCTGTGCTTTTCTTATTTAATCTGATGGATTTTTTTTCCCTTTCTCATCTTCACCTGCATAGCGGTTTTCTCATTTCAGCGGTGCCAGCCCCCTGCTTAGTCCAGTCTATATTAGGGCTTAATAAACTAGGCTCCTATTCACTCTTCCCAATTGTCACCCCACTGTCATCTTAAGCCAAAGCCCTTCATAGTCTCAGCTCTCTGACTTTTGTTGAATTTGTCAAAAACAGAGTATCGCTTAAAACCGATGTGCAGCAGGAAAGACAGAGGAGAGAAAGACCCCGCCCATGCTCATATCTAATGCATATTTGTCTTTTGATGCATTGCATTTCATCCCTATGGATAGTTCTTAATATATCTGCGTTTTTTTTTTTCATTATGAATTCCTTATGTAACCTATTTTGACAGTTTTTGACGAGCCGCACCCCTAGTCTCTTATTAGCTCAGGAGTTTGCCTCGTGATTGACAATGATTATTTATTATCAAGAATGATATAATTACGTGTCCAAGTTTTGTTATGGTCTGCTGCAGAGCCGAAAGAAAATAAATAGTATCTTAAAAGTCCACATCTTTCAAAATTCATACTTTCAAGGTTTTTTCGGGGAGCCAGAGTAGGTTGTGTGGGGTGAGCAGACCTTTGAAGATCTTTCAACTCCTGCAAGCTCCAGGCCTGTGAGATGCTATGCCATCCCTTTAAGGGAATGACCATAACTTCGGTCCCCTTACCTTCTAATCCCTTCTCTAGACTCTTGTCATCAGAGATCAACCAGGCTGAGCTTTAATGGCCTCCACTTGTTGGCAAGGGCAGCTCGCTTTCATGTATGTAAAAAGCTCAATGAATATGTTCAAATCTGCACATTGGATCAAGAAATGATGCCTTTATCTTCATCTGCACTTCCTCCGTCTTCTACGCTATTGTCATTAACGGCTCTGCCTAATGATCCACATTTTACAGAATGCATTTGAAGCATTTGTTTGAAAATATTAAAAAGGCTTTGATCACCATGCCTAAAGAGCGTTATGCCTTAGATTTTTACAAAAACAGCACAAAGAAATACTGAGTGCCTGTTGTCTTTGCTGTCTTTTAAAACTATCACATTTCATTAGCACAATTTGGTTGTGTTGTGAGATACTGCATTTGAATACTTTTTGTATGATTTCTCAAATCTCTCGTTTGAGGTTGAACTTAAAAAAGGGATCACACTGATCATGGTCCAGGGTGTTTCAAAGCAATGAGTAATCGCATGTGTTTAATTTTATCTGTTGCAGTATGCATTGCGAGGCTGCTGTGTAATCAAGCCTGTGAACTCGACATCTGAAGAAAGGATTCTGTTTCTGATCACATCCCACTGAAGTCCATCCATTTGCTGAACATGGATGTGTTGACGCGCACATGTTTGCTCCACTTGGTATGTTGCCGTCAAATGAATATGTACTTGACATGACGCTATACGTAGTTTTTAACCAAAGTCTAGTGTTTGAAGAAACACTGGGGGCCACATTTAAGGAAGCTGTAAGCGAGGAGGCCTGGCGATCTCACTGTTAACCTTCAGCGTTAAAAGAACACCCCAGGGCTTAACTCTACAATGATGAATGTGGGTTGGTGGGGGTTAGGGGGCCTCACACAGAACCCAGGAATTCCCCTTGGGCCTTTTCAATTACAGTTAGGCCAGCTACGCACTGTGATGATATGTTGCTTTAAGGCTGTGACATTAATGGAGAGGACAAATGTGATTTGGTGTGGTGTTGACCCTAAAACGCAGGACACAGACAGAAGCACTCTGGATGGCGGCAGTAGGAAGAAGTGCACAGCAGCCCACTGTTGCTTTACTTGTTTACAGTCATCAATAAAATAATCCTAAAAGACCACAGTGTCATTTAAGCCCCTCTGAAGTTAAAGCACTATTGATGGAAATAGTTTATCATTAGCCACAGGCTAAAGAGAGCACGAGGGGCATGAGAGAGAGTAATTAACCAGTCCTGCTCCTTTGAGGAGTCCAGGTAATGGATTTAAGAGTGGCAAAGGGAAAGTGGTGGACTGTCCCTTCATCTTTTTGATGATCAATAGGCCAGCCTAACCTTATATTGGACGTATGCTATGATATGGTAATGTGAAGTACAGTGTGCAAGTATGTGTGCCTTAAAACTGCATAGGTGTGTATGCCAGCACTTGTGCATATTTAACATCAAAAACAGCCACCATGATTTTGTTCAAAGAAGAGTATTATGCTACTATCACTGCTGACTTAAATCTGTGAAGTTAGTGCACTTCCACATATGACCTTCAAAAAGAGCAAGGCGGAACTGACTGCATCTATTCCAGCCTGTGGGGAATAATCCTGTGTTCTAGGTATCAGGAAAAAGGCAGGGGATCAAAAGTCCACCTCCACTGCAACAACAACAACACAGCAGATTTAATATAGCTATTTTAAGTCCATTATAAAAATACAGCTCAGGTAATTAGCAGTTGTCCTCATCTCCCCTGTAATATCTGCTACATTTTCTGTATTCTTTCTGTTGAATTTTGTACCATTTCTCCAGTTACGTAATTTACTAAATTATGCAACCCATCTGTGTGACTGCGTTATGTTTCAGAAACATTAATCTGCAACTAAAAGAAACACATTCCCCTAGAAGAGAAACGCCTTCAGCACACAACAAATACAGAATCCGAAACCTGCTGCGACAGATATCAGGTTAATACTAAACTGAACTATAATTTCTGGAATAAGAGCAGTTGTGCTTGGAAAACAGATGAAACAATGATAGAGAGAGATGAAGTGACAACATTTTAAACACTTTGTCCACATATGAGCTGACTCAAAACAGGACTGACTTTACTGTAACTTAATTCATTGTGTATCGCATGTGATAGGCCATGAATAATGAATAATGAGAAGAGAAAGAAAATGTTCCATCTCCACTATGAAGCTGTAAGTAACAAACTAGTGTGCACGTGTTTTACAGTGTTTGAATGTACATTTGGCTCCTTTTTATCAACATAAAAAGTAAAGATACTAAGATATGCGAGTTACATAAAAAGCAGGATAAACAGATCAGGAAGTAGTGTGGGCTGTTGATATTACGCATATGAGAGCAGGATGCCAGTGGCAAAGTGAAGTCACTGACATAATTACCTAAAACATTTGATTATTCATCTCCCTAATTAAACAAGTATTAATGTTGTGTTGTTGCATGTTGTAAATCTAACACTTAGCCTGTCCAGCAAACGTATGGATCATGTATCATATAAAATATACATATGCAGAGTTAGTAGGCATCTTCAGTCAATGCCCTCTGCAAAGTGCATCACAGCAGTGAACAGTATTATATTATTTACTGGCTAGTGAATCATAATACCGTACTGTACCATACCGTACCATACCATACCATACCGTACCATACCATACCATACCGTACCGTACCATACCATACCATACCATACCATACCATACCATACCATACCATACCATACCATACCATACCATACCATACCATACCATGCCATATTGATATTAATTGCTTCCGTCTTTTCTGTTAGTTCAGTTTAATTTGTGGGCAGCCTAAGCAAAGACTCAGGCTAATAAATGTCTTTTATTGTCCCCTGAGAGAGCCAGATGTTGGGGTGGAGTCGTATACTGTGTGTTTGTGTGTGTGTGTGTGTGTGTGTGTGTTCGTGTGTGTGTGTTTGTGTGTGTGTGTTCGTGTGTGTGTGTGCATGTGTGTGTGTGTGTGTGTTCGTGTGTTTGTGTGCGTGTGTGTGCGTGTGTGTGTGTGTGTGTGTGTAGCAGTAGCAGTGTGTCTCCTCCAGAGTTAATGCGAAACCTAGGCCACAGCTTGCAGGACTGAAGTCCCTGTGTATTCCAGCTCGCAGATCACAGAATTTATGAAAGACTGCTCTTTGATCATTTCCATTTCTAAAATAATTTCCTTTGAACATTTCAAGTCACTTGTGCTTTTATTTATAAAGCCTATTTAGACAATCAAGGAGTTGAAAATAATTAGGCCTGCATGCACACAAATGTGGACATGTATTCCCTTTCAATCAGTTAACCAGCTCTGTTAATTAAAGTTCTGAGCTCCTACTCTGCCCAAATAATTTTCTTATTAGTTATTGCATTCCTTAGATCTGTTGTCAGCAGAGCATATTTTCATTTGGTTGCTCCTTTCTATTTTTTTTCCTCACAGAAATCCCACTGACCCATATAGTTGATCTCATTTTTGAAGGATATAATATAGATTGCGCGTTAAGGGAACGGAGACACTATTATTAGTCCCATTCGAGGTGCACACCTTACTTCTAGGTGCTGCTGTGTGTTGCTGAATTCCCTGAGTGAAGGCATTACCATCTCATTTGGATAAGGTTGAGATTACCTCATGCAACTGAGCTGTTTCATCACAGGAATGCAGGGGGAGCTGAACCGTCGATGCTGACTGTTTATACCGCCAGCTGAAGGTAGAGACATTCCAGATACATTTCACAAACATCACACATGACAACTTGTGATGCCACCTTACTGATGTTTCCCTTGAAAGGTCTCTCACTAACAACAACATCCTATTGATCCTCAGCACCATTTTAACAACCTCCTCACACCTTCTCACACATACACACCTGAGTGAGTATGGATTGAAAATGTTAGCAGCCTGTGTCTACTTTTTTGCCAACACATCTTTTAGCACGGTTGTCAATTAGACCAGTCATGGTAGGATTGGCCCTGGAGGACTCCTGCGCTGAGAGAGAAACAGATGAGACTCACTAGAGTAAATAACGATGCATTCCTCTGCGTTGAATTAATATGCAATTCTTACATTTTTGTGCTAATTAAAAGGCTGTGCACGTGATGAGCTATCAAAACAAGAAATAAACTACTTGGATTAAAATTCTGCTTTTAATTGGATAGATGAAAGAAGCAATTAGTTGCAGTTGATTTAAGATGGCTTTTTTCAAGTCAGCTCATCCTAATTTACTATAAAAATAATAAAAAAAAATGCAATTTTATCATACCGTAGGTTTTGTTTTCAGTTTAAGCATTGGGTTGAAATACTTGATTTGTTGCTATTCACTGCGGTGATCATTCTTTAATGTGATCAACTCTAAATTCCTGCAGAACAGTGTTTGTCAAAGTGTTTCACCTTTATTTTGGGCATTTTTTTGAGGCTCTGCTTTCAAGCTATATTACCTCATACAGAAAAGTGATTTTAATATGGATGCTTTTAATATGTTTTATCCATTGTTACAATGAAGCCGACAACCAGTATTTGGAATTGATTTACATGGTGGAAATATCTGTTGTGTAGAGTAACTTTGACTCAAAACTTCTGTTCTAGTGCCATTAAACTGTCAAACAATTAAAATATAGCAACATTTTTCATGACAATTTTTGTCGATTTTCGTACGGGATTTTTAATAAGTATGTAAATAAATGTTCTTTCTAATTTCTGTGTTAAAAGGTTGTATTCCTGATGTGTAACCAATCACACTGTGTTGGGACCACACTGGAAAAAACAAAATGCAACAAAATATTGTATCATATAATTACAGGTGTCTCACTTGTTTTAATATTCAATATGCTTTAACTGATATAAATGGACTGTTCAGAATAGTAGAGATACACCTCAGTTCAACACATTACAATAATAAGCTGCCTAATAAGCTATTACCAGAGTCTACTTTGACATTATATTATATAATATTTGCTCAAATTGCATAAATGTATTTCATTAATAACAGTTCTAGCCATCAATATGCAAAAGTTTTAGAAGCATACAATTAATTGTTGCAGGTCTGAAACATTACTAAAGTAGTAGGAAATGGATTCAAAGGTAATAATTTTTGCCTTTAGTGAAGTGGAGACGTAATAAAAAGTAGGTACACAAAGTAAGAGGTGTACTTGGGTAAATGTACTTAACTTCCGCCTCTGGTTAGGTCCTAGTTGGTGTCGTCTTATGTAACTGCCAGGCACTTGTTTCATACATGCACATTTTTCAGCGGGTGATGTGGTAGCTGCTGGAGTCCAAGAGCTTGCATGGTTTTTCTGTGTTAAAGGACATGTTTCCTGTTGTGGAGAGGGGAGTGAGATGACCGGTCGTGTCATTCTGTTATTGCACCGACCTTACTCATCAATCAGAAATCAAAGCTTTGACAGTTGCCAACATTAAAGGGCTGCTGCTGGTGAGTCCTGTGCCAAGAGGCTTCTTTCTGCTGAGCATATTAATACACTGTAGGTCACAAGGAGCCTCATCACTGATCATGAAGGAGAGGATGGATACTCCTGAGCCACACCAGGCAAGATTCCAGCCCAATATTCATATGTGAATATACATTAATCAAAAACAGTGCCATAGTGCTCCGCTGGAATGACTGAAGGCATATGACAGTTTTTTATTCATCAACTGAGGATAACAGTTGTAGAATTACATCAAAAGTTAGTAAGGTAGTAAGAGATTTAGTGGGAGATCATCCAAGGAAAACTTTGCTGTATTTGTATGTTGTAAAAGTAGATCTTTACTTGAATAAAATATAATGTTTCTTGAGTAAAGTTTACTTATTGTTTTTGCTAGACTGTACGTGTCAGCTCAAAGTAGGGCTGAGGTTGAAGACGTTGGCTAAAGGCCTGCAGTCATATTGTCATTTGTGTCTGATTTGGTGTTTAAACTTATAAATAAACCGAACACACAAAAAAAGAAAAATCCAATAAAAGAAACCAGGATGTCATAACTGCCAGTGGTATAAAAATTGTTTCATCCTGTTTCCACTTTATCTGCGTTTAGGTGTGTTCACTATGTTTTTCTCCACCCCTTTTGGGATTTCGACTCAGGAAAGATGTCTGTTTATTTGAGGAGCAGAATTTCAACTACGCTTTCACTGGCATTCCGACTGTGCCTTTAACACCTCAAGTTTGAAACAATTAAGCTAATAACAGTGTTTGATCTGCCACACGTGAAAATCACAATGAGGTGAACGAATTTTGTTCCAGTCCTGGTGTTGTAGATCTATTCTTATTATTGCAATTAGGCTTTTGCAGTCTCTAAATTGTTCGTCAATATTTAATATTTCTTAGAGTAACATAATGGATTATATTTTATTTTCTTAATTGCTTCTATTTCCAGCTTTATCAGAAGTGAACGAGAAAAAAAAAATCTTTCCGAAAACAAGTGTGCCATAAAATTTGCTACTTCACAGCATCACCAGTGACAAGTGCTGCTTTGGAAGGGGTGGTGTCTCTCAGAATTGAGAGGAGACGTAACAAATTCCCACTTAGACAAAATATGTGCATCATAAGATGTGTGTTTTGTGAATTTAGTGACAAGATATTAGAATTGTCTCAGTGTTCCAAGCAGTGTTGTTTATACCTTTACCAGCATTTAGGGGTATCTTAATTCTGTGATATAGCTGTTTTTGTGTGTACCAGGACATGTTTATGGGCTAATAGGCCTTTGTTAGTAGTACTCTATTTATTTAATACAATTGTAGTGTGAACAGAAGGAATAATAAACAGGCTGACTAAACATACGATTCTTCTTTCGGGCTGAGAAAACCCTGTGTAAGGACACAAAAGGGGGACGTTTCCACTGCAGAAAGTAAATTCTTTTGAAGTGGAACTAATCATCTGAGGGATGGTTCTCGTTGTCCTAACAACGCAGCTGAATTGGAATGAGCCTTCTTTTTTGTGGAAGATATGTTTTCTTTTTTTCATTCAAAACTGATGATGATAGTAGTTTCACGCCCTGTCCACCCACATTGTCCATCCAAACTTCTTTGCAGATAAGTCTTTACTTGGAGACGCCGAACACACGGCGGGTGACTCTTGGACTGTGACGTCAGCCTCACTCCTCTGTCTCCCGGCCTTTACGCTTTTTAATACCGTTGTAGAATGAAAGGAGAATCTCACAGCAAATCCTCTCCAATAACAGTTCTTTCTTAGAGTGTGAAAAGATCAAGACTTTTAAACTACACCTGTATCACAATGCACCAGTCACCCCAAAGATAATATGTAAAGTTTTATTTGATTTTTTAAAAAAAAAAAAAAAAAAGGAAAAATTAAGTTTAACTGTAGTAGAATTTACATACTTGTCTATTTTCATTTGTAGAAAATTGTGTAAAGAGGTAAATAGAGAAAATACACTGTTGTCTATAAAGTTGGAATAAATCATTTTTATTTCTTCTCATGAAAAAGGGATTTATTCTTGATAGATAATTGGGACTCAGTATGTACCTGGTCAGAGGCAATACTGATGAAAAGAAGACTGTGTCTGAAAACCAAATTATTCCAACTTTATGGTCAATAGTGTATTTTATACTAAACATCATTCTGTCTGTACAGCAGTATCCTGACTACAGTGATTAATGTGCTCATTAAAGCTTTGTTATTGGGATTTTAGAGCTTTATTCATCATTCTGTTGAAAATGAAGCCCTAGTGTATGTCTGTCCCCGTACTTTTATCTTTTAGTTATTGCTAGCCACACACGCATGTGGATCTGAATTGTTTAGTTTATGTTTTTTGACACTGACTTGATGCATTTAGAGGAATACAGAACATTTTTTGCGCCTCAATGTGATCTCCTTCTCAAATTAGATTAAAAGGGAAATAAAATGGAACACCTATTCATGTTTGTGCCCTGAATTACAATCAAACAATGTAGATCTATGCAGAGGAAATTGTTCTATTTTTTTATGGAAGCTTATGATAAATAAACCATCCAACTAAATGGAATCACCATTTCCATGACCATATATACTAATTTTATGAGATAGTAAATGTTCTCACTGAGCGTATTCGTATCATTAACATACCGAGTAAGTAATTATTGGCTAAAGAGTTAGAGCCCCTGATTCACTGCGACATCTCTATTGTCTAAAGCTGAGGGGATGTAACTGTGTGTCTCCTTATATGCCCTAAGGGAATTTAAAAAGGTAGCTCTGGCCGTCTGACCCCAAACTGAGAATTCCAATCTCTTACCGTTACTAAATCTTTATCTTCACACAAACCCTCTGAGTTATAAACTGGCTGCCTTTCTGCTAGTCCTGTGGTCATCCAGCCATTTTATTGTCTCAGTGGGGGTACAGAGTTCAGGCAGCAGTCATCCCCAAAACAGAGGTGAACTGTTCGGGGAAGTGTCTTGACTACTGTGCAAATTTATCACCCAGGCCTGTGAAAGCTTTTGGAGGCGGACGCTCAACAAAAACAACGCAGAACTGTACTATAAACTTACAGCCAAGTTTATTTATCATGTGAATAAGCAATCGGTTATGATGCTTTATTCAAGATGGAAATTTACCCTCATGTATCTTAAAGGGGCTTAAAATTAAATCATCCTAATGCAACAACTCCATATGTTAAAATTTAACATTTACACTTTGTTTCTGTCAGGCCAATGAAAATAACGTTTTTAATTAACTATTGATACTTTTTTTCATTGTTCTTCAAAGTTTTCCTATTGTGTTGTCTTTCTTATTACATATGCAAACTTCTGATGGGTATGAATCTAAATTATGAATATGTTCTACTCCAGATGAAATATTAATTTTGATATTGCTCTTTGAATAAGGACACCCAAAGAACAATAGATGCAACATTTGTTTTGTAACATGACAAAAGTCCTGCAGAAACAAAAAGAAATATCAATTCTCCAAAAAGAGAAAGCTATTGTGGCAGCAGAGTCGTGAGTGTAGCTACAGATTTGGCAAACAAATTAGCACTGTGAGTCTGTGTTGATAACTATAGTGAAGTATTTGTATTGCTGAGAGACAGGTGGCAGCTAAATGAACAAAGTCAGTCTCAGTTAGAGCATAATTTGATCGTGGTACAGACTTGTACTGAGCAGTCATAAATCTACATGATGTTCAGTTAATGCAGCAGCTTTTTTACGGACCAATTAAAGTGCATGCAGACCGCTGATGCAGGACTTGGCAGCAGTTTGTTCACAGTGATGTCACTCAGGGGTGGATCTGTGGATACGGTGACAAGAGAAGATGACTTCCTCATTTGAAGACAATTACAGCCTGGGATTAGCCTTGACTTCTCCTTTTTTTTTTTACGCTGAAACAAATGTTCAGATGTTGAATCGGTTTCGTCACGTCACTGTCTGGCTGTTGCACGTTGCCTGTATACTCAAATAAAGCTTCACACGTTATTACTGAAGTAAGCAGGTTAAAGCAGGACACAACAGATAAGCCTGTAGCACAGTTGAATGTAGGCCATTTTTAGTTCTTGTTGGTTAGAGGAAATTCAACCCTTTAGAGGATACAAACTTAGAACTCAAGGAGCCTCATTTCTTCTTTCCAGCTAGAAATTGGCTCATTTTCATGCCCACTAAAAGCACACTGTATTTTATATGTGCATGAGGCTGATGTCCTAGAAATGTAAAACAGTTAGCAAGAGCAATGTCCAGGAATACATCCCCTTTACACTGCAATTCAGCTGTGTTTTATTATATTCAGATCTTCCAAATATTCCTTGGCTTGTTAGTATTTTTGTCATCTTTACATGCCATGCAGTATTTGGTTGCCATTGTCATCACGGCAGACTGGGAGTCGGGGAGAGGACGCCAGCGTTGTGCCAGTTGGCTCAAGTAGTGAAAACACAAGGCAGACACAGCACAATTCTAATCTTTATCGTTCCAGATACGAAGGTCACTTTTGTTGCAATTTCAGTTTTTATCTAATTCATTAGCTGCAGGAGATACTCTATTTTTCATGTATTGAGCAGCATGCGATCTACAGCAGATGGCAATGTATACTTGTGGTCGTCACATCTGCACTCTCTGGACAAGCCTTGCGTTTTGTGCCTTTGGATGGATTTTCCACATTCACTAGAGGAAAAAGATTGAGGTCAAGTTCTTTCTCTCAATATTATATAACCCAGAGAGAGCCAGAGCCATAGCAATTGAGTAAACAAAAATGTCTCCTTTTAGCGTGCAAGTTACATCAATATGTAGTTGTTAATTGCATATCTTATTCATAATATTTGTCTTGAATGTTTTCCAGTGCTATAGCATTATATAACGGCGCCATATGTACAGACAGTGGGACTTCTGGCTCGGGTGATTATTTATTTAATGAGTTAGAACTGCACCTGTATTTTTTTTTTTTTTTTTTGTGGAAATCAGACAATAGTGTTGTGCTGAAAAGCTTGTGTGCCTTACATTACTGTACAGCTTTATCTGTTTTCATGCAGCTCTCCAGAATGCAGACTTATCCTCCTGGTGGTGCTTTGCTCAGTAGACAATAGTCCTGCAAATATCAGGGGCCAAGTCATTATCTTCTGCTCAGCAGGTGTAGACATTATTGGAGTGTTGAACTAATGATATGTAATGAGCTCTGTGTGACACATGTCTAGCCACCCTTACTATCATGGGGCCCATTAATAGATAACAGCATCGTAATTAGCTTCGCTGGGACGCCAAACCATAGCTTATAAATATATCAAACTACATTTAAGTTGTTTTTGTGCACAGTGTGAAGTTTCACATGCTGTGTGTTCCTGCACATGAGCAAATAAGTGTTGTTGTGCTGAAATTCGTACGCTCGACAACATAAAGTACTGATACTCGCAGGAACACTGACAACTGTCCTTTCAAAATGTGCGCTTGTAGAATTTTCTGCAGCTACTTTTTGTTTTAAACAAACAGCATGAAAATTATATTCCATGACTAACAGATAGATGAGCCATTATTTGTTTGTGTTTTTCAGTGTACTCAGTAAATTGAAAGCCCAGGACACAAATACATGGCTGCCTTAAAAATTTATATTGGAAATGGTTTTGATGTTGTACCCCACTGCAAACACTTTCAGCCTTCTGCAGGTCTCCTAGCAACAACAAACAAAGGCAGGACCCATCTCAAGTTTCCCGTGGAGCGGCCGGTCCGGCGTGTCTTTGATCTTGACTGGGAAAATAGCTGAGTGGGCACTACTCGCATTTGTCTTTCATTTACTCCAGCCCCCCCGCCCCCCTCCAAAATGTTCCCTGAAACAGCCAAATCTTCATCTGTCCCCGGCAACCAGTACCCCTTGTGGATAATCGACCATAGCAAGAGAAGTCATTGAAGGATTGCGAAGTTAAGCTCAAATTGGATGTTTTTGTGGTTCTTCTGTGCAGCAAAATTAGTATATACATGAGGATGGTGTTTATCATTGGTTTCATAGCCTCGCTGCAGAATTTTCAAACCTGTTTCCTTTGTAAAGTCTTTTAATAAACACATTATGCATCTTTAGTTCTGCTTTAATGAACTCTTATCAACCTAAAAGTGCTTCAAATATTTTAAGTTATTGTAAAGTCCCAATGCTCACAGCACAGAGCTGTAAAAGTCACTGAACTGCCACAGAATACTATTACCCAAAATGTAATATTTTTTTTTATTAAAAATAGTAGGTTACACATAGAAAATGATTTCAAGTGTTTAATAATGCTTTTGAAGTAAGTCCCAGGAATGAAAACATAAATAACCCACTCTTATTCTATGCATAAACATGACCAAGCATAGATGGGCCAGTGTATCTCAGGGCTATTGAATGTTATCCTACCCCAGTGCTCTGCTCCACTTTTATCCAAAACAGCTCAGACAGCTCAGGAGATTAAACAAATTGAAGTGTTACACACTGTTTTGGTGTAATTTACTGTAATTGATGTTTCTATCTAGTTCTGAGGCCTTCTAAAGCAATTGCTTGTGTTTGTAGGAAGACATGCAGCCCAGTGGGGTGTATTGACTCAGGCTGTTGACTAATACTGCTCTATTGGCATGTTTTAATGCTCTCTATTGTTTGCCTAACAGACTCTTCAGGGAAGCTAAAGGTACACCTTACACACTGCTGAAGACGTGAGTCATAAAATATTTTATACTTTCTTGTTCTTGCTCTTTGATCATACAGATTGTCATGGTTTTCACATGAAAGACATATTGCTGTGATTCCTTTGTCCGTTAGTTTGTAATGCATTAAATGTGTTGATATACTATGTGTACAAAGCTACACTGGTAGAACTGATTAATGTCCCAAACCAGAGAGAAGTTTGGTATCAGTTTTCCACTACAGGCTTATTACATATTTAATGTCCTGTATTTGGTGAATATTAAAGAGACAAAACAGTTTTCTATGCAGTGAATGACAATATACTAAACACAGCTGTAATCGTAATAATCAATATTTATGTTTATTACTGTAGGTTCAGATGCAAATGAAGACTTTAAAATGTGCTCACGTTTCACACAGTGCAGGAACCATTTATAAAAATTTTATACACTGCATCTGTGGTGTTTCAACTGAAAGCCCAGAAAAAAATCTATATATTTAATGTAGTCTTTCTCTTCTCTATGATGATCGTTTTATCAAATAATAATAGCAAAAGCCAAGTATAAAATGTTGTTATCACAGTATTTCACAATAAATAGTTTTTGTTTCACATAGTGTACTTTGTTGCTCCTGTTCTTTCCTTAAATGTTAGTGGAAACTTTGCTCTCTCAAGTTCCTGTAACGGTTCAGGAACTGCAATTAATGACAAACCTCCAAACATTTACCTTTCTGTGTTTTGGTACCTATGTTCTGCACCTTCGTTATTTGTGTATACTCCAACTTTCTTTAGATAGCAGAAAACCTGTTTTCTATCAGTTGTAGTTATGTTTGTTTGTGCGAAACATATCCTAGCTGAATCCTATTTTGGTTTGTCAAAGCAATGCTGCACAAAAACAAGCTTCACATCCCTTCAAAATCCTTTTATAGAAGCGACTAAGGTTTGGGTTTTGGTACATGTAAAAGAATAGTGAAAAAACACACCACCTTTTACTGCTTGTGTCATACCCTGCATACACTTAACACCCAAAGACATTTTTTCTGGATTAATTACTTCACATTATTTAATGGTATGCTCTCAAATTGCTCAGCATCAGGGCTGAATTAAAAACCAGCACCATGACACAGGATGATAAACAAAAGATAGATCCTCCTATAAAAGCTCTGGTTTTCTTGCATTCTTCTGTCCTGAAAAGGCCAGAATGCTTTGCCTTTGCTCCTCACCTTCAATAATGCTTTTCTAACTAAAATGATTCTTCTATAAAGAGGAAAAAAAAAAAAAAAAGAAACAGTGAAGGATTTTTTTGCTCCCGAAAACCCATTGGAACCCTTTTAGCATATTTATTTATAGAATGTTTCTGATTCAGAATCCTTCAGAAAAAGGCTGTTATGGCATCAAGTATCATCACATTACCCCTGACAAAAAATAAAGCGTGTCTTCATGCTTGTCTGCACCAAACCCCACACAGAGTTGTACTCCTCTGATAACTGCATATGCACTGTGACTCAAACAACGCTGCTGTCGAGTGTATTAATACCCTCCTGAGCCCTGAGCACACACACTTAGTGTCACCTTAATTCTTCAGTTTCATTCCCATCCAATATAGGTGCAATAAGGTCCTTCAAATTGGAACCATTTCAGTATTTAGATGGGAGGGAAGTACAGAAGTTTATATATTTGTGAAGCAAATAAGCAGATACCATATGCCCTAATTTTACTTGACAGATTTTAAGAATTGTAATTAGTTTTCTAGTATAAATGGTGTTGGGTGTGCGAAAATGACTTAAAAACATCAAGTTATATGGCTGATAATTATTGTGTTGAGAACATTATATGCATTTTTTTTTACTGCTGCTATAGCTATGAAACTAATAGTATTACATAAGACCATATTAATAAAATAATTAAGTGGGTCAGCAGTTACATAAGACAACCACATAGGTCCATATGTAAATAGTTGTTTGCATATTCTAATTGCAGAATTTCGCCATCTTTGCAAGAAACACGAGTTTATCTTTTTGTCTCGCAATTTATAACATATGTAGCCTGTAGGTACCTGTTAGTAATGCTATAAAGCAGCACTTTTAGTGAGGTGCAAAGAAAATCATATTTTACGCAGTCGATGAAAGAGGTATTTCAACATTTTATAAAAAAAATTAAATGGGTGTTTCTATGAAACTGGGTTCATTTTGGTACCTTTTAAGACCCAATAATAAAAGAGAAATTTAGACATATTTCCCCCAGGATGTACCTAATGATGACCTCAGATAAATGCAAAAAAAATTATACTCTTGCTTTGAGCCATCCCAAAATTAATTAATTTTTGATAAAATACTGGGGCCAAAAGTAGGACCAAAATTGGGACAGAAAAGCTACCTAGGTGTCAGTGCATTTGATCTTGAAACGTGGCTTGAAATGGTCTTATATACGGCTGTAAATAAAGACACTGTGTTAAATTTGACGATCCTAGTCATTTTTCTAATCCAGACATGGGTTTTTCATGAATCAGGAGTTTCATTCCAGGTTTTGTGGAATGCGGAACCTGCCCATTTAAACACATATAAATTGTGAGTGATTTTGCAACAGCAGTCATTTTTGTGAAACACTCTGCCTTGCATAACTGGTTCGATTCCCAAATTGTACCTATG
Organism: Apogon hyalosoma; assembly: GCA_037367295.1. Classification (NCBI taxonomy): domain Eukaryota; kingdom Metazoa; phylum Chordata; class Actinopteri; order Kurtiformes; family Apogonidae; genus Apogon; species Apogon hyalosoma. Next base: position 19,706,849 of record JAPQRP010000002.1, read on the forward strand.
AGAGAATAAAAAGATATTCGAAAAAAATCGTAGCATGTAATTTTCATATCCTTTTTACCGTGTTACACATGGATTCTTGTATAAAAATAATATAAAAATATGTTGTGTCTGAAAAAGTTTCTTTTATATCTCAGTAAATATTTATTTTTAAAATAGACCCAAAGTGCTTCCAAACTTGCATCATAACATTAGTCTACATCTGGTTTGAATTTTTAGCCCCTTTGTCCTGTTTTTAGGGACAGTTTCATAGAAGCCCCCAAATACATTTGCAGTCCAGTAATTCACCACACACTGGTATAAAGGGCAGAAATAATCAGATAAAGAAATCATGAAAATGCAAAATAAATAAAATAATGTTTAATAAATATGAAGAGAGAAAAAAGTATCAAGCAAACTATATGCTTGGTGGAAAATTCTGTGAACAAACTAATCTCTCACAGTGTTCAGGTGGGACTTTGATTCTTCTAAACATTCTGTTTCTGATTGAATATTCCAAGGAGTGAATCTACTGTGAGTTCTGATCTTCACTTTCCTCCACTTCCACTGACTGGTTGGACCCAGCTGAGAGTCTCCTTTGCTGTAGTCTGTTTTGGAATAGCTGTTCTGCTGGAAGGTTCACTTGTGTCTCATTCTTTTCATCCTGGCAACATATTCATCTAAAAAAGTTTCCTCGTACATGGCACCATTCATCTTCCTTTCAATAATATGGATTCTACCAGTGCCATGAGAAAAGATGCGTCCACCTCCAAACTGCCCTGTTGGTATTACATTTTTACGGTCATAAGCTGAGCCATTCCAGAAGACTCTGTTATTGAAGAAAAGGCATGTTGAATCTCATTTGAACTTTGCTACACAACATTTGGAAAAGCCTGGGAATTACTGGGAGAATGTAGTCTGGTCAGATAAAAATCTAACTTTTTGGCAATAATACCATGCACTATGTTTGGAGGAGAAATGGCAGTTGGTTCCAGCGGAAGAAAATTGGAATGGCCCAGTCAGGGAGTGGAAGTGGAAGGAACTGAAGACCGGAATTCACAAGGGGGTCCCCCGAATATTCGGGATTTCCAGACAGACTGTTTGGACCAAAATCCCACCTGAGCACTTAGAGCAATTAGTGTCTTTATACAGAAAGCTGTCAGTGCAAACAAAGAATTCAGCAAGTATTAACTGTATTTCAGCCAGTGTGTTCAAAACTTTGGCCTGTATTTATGGTTTGCAATACATGATTCCTATATATGTTTGGTTTTCTGCAGTTTATACTGATATCTGGTTAATATCCAGTGTGAATTGCTTCATTGGAACTACGTTTCATAAAAAAAAGAAAAAAAAAAAAGTCATCAACAATATTACCCATTTTGCCGATAATAAAATAATTTCGTCTGTACAAAGAAATAGCTCAAAAATACATAGTACAGAATTGTTCTTTTTCAGGTAGGGTGGGATTGTGGGAGAGATAAAAAGAAAAAAATGAAAGAATGGAAGTCCTGTCACATTGCACAGTCATGTTGTTGCCTGTGAAATTGTTTTCAATAAAGGAAGTCAATAAAATAAACAAAAAAAAACCCCAAAAAAACACACATAGTACAAGGTTGTCCATCAAGTTGGAATAATTTAGTTTTATAATAAATTCTTCAGAATAATTTCATTTAATGTCTAATATTTTGTTTTTAAATCTCAATGACCAACTATAGACCAATATTACATTCTACACTGTTGTCCATAAAGTTGGAATAAATTTCTTTTCAGACACATTCCTCTGTTTATTTCTAGTTATACACATTAGTAATCACCTTTGACCAGATGCAATTATTACATACTGAGTCCCAATTACACTTCACGTATTAAGAGTAAATGACACTGGCACAATCATTTCATGAGAAGAGGTAAAAATATTTTATCTCAGCTTTATGGCTAACTGTAAAATCTAACTATTTCCCTGACGTGCTACAGCTGGAGGTACCTTTAAGAGAAAGTAGGTTTCTCGTCTTAAATAAGTCATTCACTTAAATCTTCCTATTTGCCTCTAATCCTGCTTTAACTGACCACGCAGTTGAATTTGCTCGAGTCTATTAAATGATCAGCTTCAACATTTCTGCTCATTTGCCGACGCTCACCTCAGTGCCAGATTGCACAAGTGCACAGTTTATATTATGTGTCATTTATGAAAGAGGATGTTGCATCGCATCAAGTGTTTGGGAGGAATTGTACTAATTTGACAGATGAAATCCCACCTACACTCATACCATTCATTATTGCATGAATGGACTTCATTGTAGAGGAAGTTGCAGTTTTATATCTCTGGCTTGAACTGCTTCCTCACACTTACAGCCAGTATGAATGCTCAAAGGTCCTAAAATGAAGTTGAGAATAGTCCTTCTAAAACATTAATGGAAGCAAAAAAAAAAAAAAAAAGAGACAAAAAAACTGCATCGGTGGAGTTACTGAAACTGGCACCAATCAGCAATTTTAAAATATGCATTTAACATCTGTTGGCTGTTGCTTTTCCCAAACTGAATATGTAAAGTCTTGGGAGACTTAGGATGCTGTTTATTCGTGCTGTTTTCTGCATCGCTGGAGTTTTTTTTAGAATGTAGACTGCTACACCTACACAGAAACAGGAGTACTATAGATTTTCACACATCACTGTGGTCTGCAGTATTTTTAACCTTAAAATATTTTCACCTCTAGGGTACTGTATTTGAGTTCATTTTCCATTTTGTAAAGTTTTCACTGGAGTTGCTGGATATAGGCTGAAGCGTGCTTACAGTGTGCGTGATTATTTAGAGTGAGGCACAAACGCATTACGCCATCTCAATCTGTGTCAGCCTATATGCTATGTACACTTGGAAGAAGTCAGTGTCTGTTTATGCCATATAGAATTATCACCTCTTAACTATATGACATTTCTGGAGAGAAAAACAATCATGGCACAGACGGAGTGGGGGTGGGGTGGCATTTGTCAGTGCTCTCATTGGGGTTCAAAAGTAGAATGTAAAATGTCTGTCTTTGTCTAATGCAACACATTTTATTTTTGTAACTGAGAAATCTGTTCAGGGACCCCAACATTTTTCCAACTGTCAGGGTGTCATTTGTCAGAAAAAAAAAGTGAAAGTGAATTCCCACCCCCAGTCCTTCTGTATGTTGTCAGGTTAGAGTTGTTGCAAACAGGCAAGTTGTGGGTTTGTATAGATTGCACATGTGGACACGCCAACATGTCACTTTAAACTCATAAACACACTTTAAATACATCTGATGGCTGTCCTGCTTTTCCAAGAGCTCATTCGCAGATCTCTTTGACATTGTTCTGCCCTGTAGCCTCATCCTCCATCATTAAATGATGACTTTTAAAGAGCCAAAGCCACTGGACTAGAGCGCTTTGTCCCTTATGATTGAGATGTTAACCTTGAGGGCAGCCCCTTGCTTTTCACTGTCTCATTTTTTTCCCTTCCCTCTTCTCCCTGTTCTTCTCGTGTGTCTTCTTTTTTCCTGGGCTTTCTTTGACAGCAGCCTGCACAGTGAGGCCGTCAAGCCATTAGTGAGCCCCAGCTCTGATAATGAAGCCGCAGAGGTGGTCTGAGCCAGTGAGGCGCTGGAGCTAGAGCACAGGAGGAAGGTAGATTAGGATAATTACCTGGCCTATGGGGGTACAATGAGAGAGATGTTTCACTTCCTGCAGGCCTAGATTGGCAATGTAATCATTTGGGTCTTGGAGGATGGAGAAATAGGAGAATCTGTTGCAATCATTTTTCCTGATCAAAATGTAAAATGATCCACATTTGATTTTGTTGTGCTGACGGTGATTGCTCATCCTCTGTTTTTGCCTTCTGCATCTCTTGCATATACTGTGAGTAAGTGGTAGGTATCCTCCCTCATGGAGACTTTGAAGAGCCTATGAGGTCATGTTTTAAATTATGGTCTGCACCCACACCAGGCTTTCTTTCCCCACTCCTGTAAATCCATTTTCCACACAATGCATTTCAAATCAAAGCGGCGTCACCATAACATGCCTTAGGAAACATTAAGCCATAGTGCGTTACTTTCATGTACGATAGCATAGCCCCTGTATGCTTTGATGTGCTCACTTTTTTAATGCTTTATTAATAATAACACACTGACTCCTTCTCACACCACATCAGCTTCTGGTGCTCTTTTCTCTCCTCCTGAACTACATCCCTCACTCCTTCCATGCCTCAGTTCCTTCATCCCTCCCCAGCCCCTGAGCCCTGCCTTGGGATTGGCCCACTTGTGTATGGGAGGAGAATTAGAGGGACTGACATGGGCCCCGAGATGAAGAGAGTGACAAAGACCTATCAGAGGGCAGAGTGTACGAAGCGCTGCATCACCATTGGCTGCTGTGGAAATCAGACACGTCTTCATTTCTTCCAGCCATCCTCTCAAAGTACGAGCTTTTATTTCCATGCCTGGGGAGGGAAGGAACGAGTGGGGGGTACATTTAAGTGTGTGCGTACATGTCTGTTTGCTTGCATGTTGTGAGAAGTAAACATCTTAGAGATACAGAGAGATGAGCACATAGACACTGATAGCACTCACCTCCTCCGAATCTGGCCAAAATACAAATGCTGTAGCAGCCTGCAGAATACTAGCGTTGTTTTAGATGAATACGTTCCCTTTGAATGGGATGCCTGCATCATAGACATGTAAATGCTACTTACATACTGAGTTATCTGATTGCTCTTTTATTTTATTCTAGTTATTTTTTCCATCAGAAGTATATTGAAATGCACAATGACTTTTCAGTATTTGCTCTGAGATGGAAATTTACTGAATAACTTACTCACTCCCTACATTTGCATGTGTGTGTACATGTGTGATGAATGAAGCGCTGTGCTTTTGTACTTTTTTCCTTTTTGATGTTTAACAGGTTTTGTTATAAAGAATTGCTGAGTCTTAATTTTTGCCATTTTAATCATTTATGTTCATGACTTGTTGACCAAAATCTTCAAATAAAATTTGTGCTTGAACACCATATAAAATAAATATCTTAATAAAAGTTTAATACTTAATTTGGGTTCTGTCTATATTTAGTTTTTACCATTGCATTTTTTATTGCATGCATTCATTTCTTCTATGCGCAGCCATACCAATATGTAGCACTCTCACGCTGATTATTCAGTGTTATGCAATGTTTTAGATGCAGATTTGACAACATTCTGCAGAAGAAAGTTTTCATATGAAGAATGTGCTTGTAGAGCTTGTTGTGCACCAGACTGTTGTCAGTATTTGCCTTCTTGTTAGGACGCCACCAGCTGACTCTGGTTGTCTGCACATTGATATGACTGGGAGCAGTAGGGCTCGGCCCCAGCCGACTCCACTCTCCTCCTGGCCCATAATAGATCTGAGTGGTTTACAGGCCCACCAGGGGCACCTGGCTCCCCTCCCTGCCATCTCAGGCTGGATCGATAGCGAGGCCATCCCAGCCCAGAGACCGGGGTCAGCTTCAAAGGCCTCCTGCCCACTTCCTGCCACCTGGTGTTCTATTTTGGACGAAGGAGAACATTTCGTTTACATTGGCTCCACCCTCCTTTGCCCTTCGATGAACAGGTTAAGGACATGGAGTCGGTACGGCTCCTCCCTATGATCTCCTTCAGCCTCTTTTTCTCCCACTGAGGGAAAAAGGTTGACACATAAGTTAATTGAAACCTCAGAGAATCATCCACCCCTTTTGTGAGCATCTGCATGTGATTTTACGATGACAGTTGAATGTTAACATAGAAGCTGTTTGGTATTTTCCCATTTGTTACAACCCACATGTCAGGGACTGGCAGGTATCAGAGTCAATATATGATGCGGGGAAAACATTTACTGTCTTTCCTGCATCTTCACAGATTACATTTATCATATTAAATACATAGTCTGCATTAAAAAAAACCTTGCATAAACTGGTTTATAAGTATGAAATGAAGTGAACTTTTTGGCTCTGACTTTAGACATGTTTCATCATTAACAGACCTCTCTCTCTTTCCCCATTGGTCAAGTAACAAATGGCAGGGCTATTGAACACACATTTTATGGCCATGAGGGCTGTCGTTCAATTAGCTCCAAGAATACATATTAATCATTTGAGATTTTTGAATCTGTTTATTAAGCCCAGCCATTTTTTACCCTCCAATACATTAGCAGATCTCAGTATGTCCACTACTCTTGTGAACAGGGATGAGAAGGAGATAGAGGGAGAGGAAATAAAGGTCTGATGAGTTTGGCAAAGACAGGATGGAGGCTGAGACAGATGGCATGAAGTCTGCAGCACTCTGGCGTGGCTCGCCTGGTGCTAAAATCCTCCTCTCTCACATTCCAACAAATCCTACCAGGAGGCTGGGGAGTCTGTCACACCACTCCAAGGATCCACACGGCTCCCTTCAGCCCCCCCCACCCTACCCCCTCCTTTCTCCATCTCCTCTGTGGACC
>JAPQRP010000002.1:19713374-19734797 GCA_037367295.1 Apogon hyalosoma
ACCCCTCCCAGCTGAGTCTTTGACCACTCTGTATTGCATTCCGACTATTTTTTCCTCATATGTATATGTTCACAGAAATTCATAGATTGGTAGAGGTGGGTCACTTGGACCTTTACAGGCCTGTAAGATAAGAAGCACCAGGGGGCACAGATATGGAATGAAGCTGTCTTGCTGCTCTTATGAAAAAAGAACCAGGGGGCTTAATTGAGTGAGGTGGCCTTTACTGTGACTCAAGTGTAAAAAATCTTATTCAGTAAACACTGGGCCAAATCATGAGGGAAAGACTATACAATCCATTTATATCAGAGGGAGAAGACATAAGAAGCTTTTGATTAGTTTCACCACAGCCCACATCAGGCCACGGTCTTGAACAGAAACACTGAAGCCCAATCTCAATCCTAACATACACTACTCAGCCTCATATTTCCAGGCTCCCCGTGGGCCTTACAATCCAGAGTGGACAGTAACTGCACACTGATTACAAAAGACCAACAAATGGATCACGGCCCCACATGGCATCTTGATTCCTTGTTCTGGAAATAGCATACTGTCCAATGTCTTTTTAATTTTGCAGCTATCTCAAAGCAGTACATCTAATAAGAACAATCTAATTTATTTTATACTGTGCTTTGTCTCCATGTTTCTCTCTCATTGTCTTTCTTCTAGCCTTCTGTTTGTTCTAATGAATGACTTCTGAGATGAAGTGCTGCTGTGAGGAGGTCACAGAGGGCTTCAGCATCACATTACTGTTAATGATAATAAAAAGAACAATCTGTGCTAAACCACTTGGATGTTTTTTTTTCTTCTTTCTCCATATGGAATGAATGTTTTATCTGCTATTGTTTTGAGTATCCTCACATGATAGAAATGAAGTCTGTGCAAGTATAATGCAGAGTAAATAATGTGTTATTTTCTTTGTAAGCATTGTCTGTAAATAAAAAAGGCTGCTCTGATCAAAGGTTTACAGTTGTGGCTCCATCTGGGTTACAACATCAGGCACATCTTACATGGTGCTGCATGAGAAAATATATTCTCTATAATAACTTTTTAAGTGCAGAACAAATTAGAAGAAAATGCAAAAACAACTTCTTTACCATAGTTGGACTTTATTGATGTAGCTCACAAACAAAGGGTTACCAGACCTCTCTACTTTTGGTGAATTCCAAACCAAATCAGATCAAATCAAAATAACTTTATTTATCTGCTACAAACTTGGCTAAAGAGTCAGTGCATGTATGACATGTAGCTGGACAGACAACAAACACCAAACAGATAAAGACAACAGATTCAGAAATGCATACAACATAAAATGAAGAAACTGGCTATTAGTACTTTTAAAAATAAACATGTCAAAATATGGATTTAGTGATAAGTTTCCTTATTGTAACATGACATGAAAGTTTCACATCTACCTGAAAAAAAGACAAGAGTTTTAACACACACTGTACCTCCAGAAAATGTTTTTTAAGCCTTAAAAAATGCACTTAACATTGATGAGAATGTACTTTTTTTGGTCCTCAGTTGGGGATGTTTACATGGAGTTGACATTCATAAGCAGATCATGAGTGACTTTTCCTCCCACCACACAGAGACAGAGTTGCTGGCTGTCCTTTCCACGATGCAGGGCAGCATGTCGTCCCCAGGCTCATTGGCACTGCAGCTGTCACCCACAGGATGGGAAAGTGGCAGGGTCGATGGCTCCGCGGCATGGCTTCTGGCAGCATCCCTCCCTTCCTGGCCTGGTGAAAGGGCAGGGATGGGGAGCCCATAACTCAGTGCATTGATCGAGGGCCAGCGCTCCATTAGCCACTGTCAGAGCTAAAGGTCAGCTAAGGCCAACGGATGGGTCCTGCCTGCACATCCTATAGAGTGACTCATTCTTACAGGCAGGGAGTGAGTTCTTGCCACTTTCGTCTGTGCTGCCCCCTGTTCCTGGCGGCCACACGAAGATGGCCACTCCTCTTAGAATAGTTACCCCCTCCCTGGTGGGCTGATGTATCCTGCAGACTGAACTAGCTTGAATTTCCTTTTTTTTTGTGTTTGATGTCAACCATATTACACATTATTGTTGCTTTTAGAGATATTACTATCTACTGCCAAATTAAAACAGCCTTCCTTCTAATTTTCTACAACAGAAATTGCTTAATAAATGAGCAGGCCCTGATTTTACACTGATGATCACACAGCAACAAAATGGCATTAAATTGCTCATCCAGAGATGGTGCACCACATTGTACTCATCGCTAAGTGGTAACTACTGCCTGGTGTGGTTTACATTAATGCAGCCAGCCTGTGAAAGGGGATAATTGTGGTGCTAAATGCTGTAGAGGCTGACAGGATCCATTTCTTGACTTGTCAAGGGCAGCAGTGATAGAGAGGGTCGCTCCAGGGTCTATACACACAGAGGCAGATGAGCTTATTTGCACCAACACATGTGGGCACATGAACACACATACACACAAGTAGAGAAAATCAACCACACTCCACATAGAGATGATTGTCTCTTGCCTCTGTCAGGTTGTGTTTTTTCTCTAGCCATGGAGACCTCATCCTGGGAAATTGAGCAATTTCTGATTGAAAACAGTGCTGGTAATTAGAGCACTCACTATTTGTAACCACTTGGCATTGCATTAGTATGCAAAGCTGGCAGCCAGCTTATCTTGGGGAAAACGTTTGTTTCCTTAATTGCCCTCTTAGGACAAAAGTGAAGGGGGTGTGTGGGGAGGGAAGAGAGTAAAATGTTAACGTACTGCAGTTAGAATAGAGCATGGTGTGTTGAAGGGATGTGACTCTCTGAACACAGGGGTTAAACTCCACTAATGGGCTGCATACAACACACACGGGCACACACACAAGCACGGGGTAACAGTCATCCACTCACATATGGGCACACACTTTCACTGGCACATGGGCACATGGATGTAAGGACAAAAAGATGACTATGATGAGCGCACACATGCCAAGACATACACAACTGGGCACAACGGAGTCCACAGACATACAGCATACTGTAAAAGCAGACATGTGCAAACTATTCACCACACTAATGAATTAAATGACCCTGTCTGTAAATTAAGCATCCATTAAACACCAACACAGGAAAACAGCCTTCTTAACTAGCTTCACAGCTCATTAATGTGGTTTTAAAAAGGTCATAATAGGAATGTTTTACAAGCAACTCAGAGTCCACAACACTCAGCCTCATGTGCTGATGAAATCGTTTCAGAAGTCGCCACCTGCCATCAAGGTAATGTGAATATTCAGTTTTTATGTATCTATCATGTAGAAAATCTGAACTATCACAAGAAACAATTCCTGTCTGGGCTTCTTTCAGTTTTACCATAATTTAATAGAAGGAATTCAGGCTGTGGTCCTATCAGTCCTGCTTTGACTTCCTAAAAGTATATGGACACACACAAAAACCTTCAATCTACCTTTTCACTGGTAGAACTAGATTTCTTTCTCTTTTTTTTATTTGTAATGACACAATCTGTACTTTGTTTGACCTAATGACTCTTGAGGCAATATATTCTTTAAAGAGGCTGATGAATTACTATGATTTCCCTTGATTGTCAGAAGCATCTCTGAGGACCTGAGAGTGAGACATTATTGTTTCCCAAAACACAAAAGAAATCTATTATTAACACTATCCTAGAGTCAAAGACAGAGGATGGAGTCACTTTTTAACAGAAAATCTGTGAAAAAAGGAAAATGGCTTCCATAATTGAAAAAAATAGGTTTTCACATTGATGAATATAATGAATATTTTTATATATATATATATATATATATATATGCAATTAGAAAAAAGCAAAATAGGTATTATCTGAAATTACAAGTTTGTGATGATCTCATTTTTTCTCTCTATGACTGAAATAAACTGAAATTTCTAAATGCCCTCAAAAATAGTTCCATATAATGAGGGTAATTATCACTCAGTTCTATCCTTTTAAATGTAATACCTACCATGACATTGTCTGTCTTGTTAAAAAATAAATACATGGAATACAAGAAATTGTGAAATGCTCTCTTTGAAGAGGTTACCAGCACATGTTGAAACAGCCCTTTGGAAGTCCAAACCGTTTACTCACAAACCCACAAAAAACTCATTTCACATTAAGCTGAATCAAAGTCAGTCACAGGCTTCTATACCAAAAAAGAAAATAAATAAATAAATAAATAATAATATTCTAACAACACGAGGATATTTGAGAACATTCACTCTGATTTCAGAAACACAACCCCTTAAGGCGCCGATGCTGTGTTTGTTTTTCTGATCATAATTATAAGTTTAATACGCATCTCACTCTGAACGGAGCCCTATAGCTTCCACTGAAGAGGGTGATTAAAACCAAATATGAAAATTACAGTTTACGTGACGACAAAATAATTAACATTCATTTCATCTGCAGTGTCCCGTGGGTCAGTGGTCACAGTGACTCAGAAAAACACAGGACAAACTATCAACTGAAGTCCATCTACTGTTTGCAACTCCACTGTTTTCACCTGTAGTTATTCTGAACGAGCATTAAAATAAGTCAGAATAAAAACAATGACTCACATTTATTTTAAAAAAGCATAAAACAAGAGACAAGTAAAGTTGCTGTCGTGAGAAATCGTCTATCACAAGAGCCTGATATCAAGAAAAAAGTTTTAATGCGCCATATTTACGCGTCTGCGGATGCGACAGGTGAAAGAAAAATGATGACACTGTTACTTTGGTTACGGGCCTGCAGGCCTTCTTATGCACTCTGACCACTCCGTTTCTTATTAATAAATAATAAATTATAAAACTCAAATCTAAAATCAGTTTCTTTTTTTTTTTTTTTTCCCCAGTGACGTATTAAAAGTAGACACAGGATATGGCTGCAGGATTTTGGATTCTCATTAGAACAGGTTGATTCTGATATGGACAATTTTTTAATTTATTAATAATTATTATTTTTATCAGTCCGTGAAGCATGTACAAACTAAATCCAAGATAAGATCAAAATCAGATCTTAAAACAACATATCAGAGATGAGAGAGAGTCTGTTTTTTTTTTTAAATAAGTGAATGTAATAGAAGGAAATATCATGTAACGGTTTTACACAGATAATTCATATCGCAGCCTCTGACTTAATTGATCCAGATTGAATTAATGAGAAATGCGCGCACGTGTTTATTTTTACACGTAATAACAAGAGTAGGAGCTGTACGTGCACGCGCGGCGGGTGACTGTGTTTGGTTCATATGACAGACTCAGGACTCGCATTCAATCCGTCAAGCACATGTTCTGATATTATTTTTAATTCTAGGGGTTTAATAAAAGCATTTCTATCGCTGTCTGTAAATTTATGACATGCGTTCAGCGTTTCATGTGATAAGTTCCGGACATCAACAGGATGCGTTTTTGTGTTTTTTTTTTTTTTTTTTTCTGTTTTTCTTGGTAAAGTATTATTGACAGACCAAGTGAGTCAGTGCTTTTGCATTGCGCCAAACAAAACCTGGAGCCACACAATGATGAATGCAGTGGTGCTTCAAAAGGAGTTCCTCTTCAGATCATCTCCGGCTGAAGGTTTGGGAATGTAAGACTTCCTTAAAGTTGTGAGGGCCAAAATGGCTTTAGGAAAGCTGAATCGGTGTCCGTTGTACACACACCATGTCCAACAAAAGCGTGGGCTAATCCACCTAATTTACACAATGCACAGGGCCCTGTTTACATGGGATATACCCACAGAGGGCCTCTGTCTTATCTTCCCTGCATTTCACACTGGACAGAGGTACAGCATTTTTTTTTGTTCTAATTCCTAAACCTTATCAGTGATTTAATCAGCGACCAAAATAAAGCAGATTTTATGATATTATACAGCAAATACAATGTCTGAACGATTTATTTTCGATTTGCATTGTTGCACATGCATTCATCTTGATCCTAATTTCACATTTTATCAAGAATATTAATGTAATGTCAAAAAGGTGGAGAAAATTACTGCTCAGACTTCAGCTATCTCTATATATTTATTCCAAGGTTATTTCAGATCAAATTATGATAAAGCACACACAATAAATCACCTTTTTTCATTTTTTTTTTGCAAAACCATGTTATTAGCCTCAACTTTCGATATATTTATTTCTCACATTATGCTAATTTAACAGCTCAATAATTATGTTTAGGCGGCTCATAGCCTGTTGTTTTTGCACTCAAATATACTTAGATAAAGAAATGTCTAAATCACATTAAATGTCAAAACTGGGGCATTGAATGCACCACTAACCCTAACCTGCAGCCTCAGTGTTTTAACACATCAGCATTATTATTATTATTATTATTGTTATTATTTTTATTTCGCAGATATCCCTGGTTTCAAGTACAAAGCAATATTGCCAGTCGATCTGAGATGTAGGCTTAATTATTTTTCTGTCTTTCACAAGATTTTTTCGGTGAGAAAGAATACTATTTTTAATAACAGTTATATTTTTTCTTTGTTGTGTGATCATGGATTCGCCAAGTCAGTGTGTGGGCCGACATTGTCCGTTTGTGTTTGATTAAAAAGATAGCCCTCCACACTTTGAAGCCACCCTTTGTGCGGCTATCATCTTTTTTTTTTTTTTTTGTTTTTTTTTTCTCTCAAGATACTGCATATATTTTAGATTCAAACAAACACCTTTTTGTTTCCTTAGAATAAGAGCATCTCACAGCTACTTGTGCATCTAATAAAGCCGCATAAGGACATCAGGTACATGGTGACAGCTGGACAAAGACTGCATTGTTTTGTTTAACTGTTGGATGTTTTTTGTCCTCATACAGTTATTTCGACAGGTGGGGAGTTTAAGTGTAGGCCTGAATCAGGAAAAAGACCATATCTAGAAATTAAAAAGTTAACCAGACAGTTTAGGAGTGAGGGCAGACCATGAATGGAGCTTTGTTTTATTTTATTCTATTCAGGTCTATTGGCTATTTAAGCAATAAATGCTCTTGGCAGCTGCGACGATTTTTTAATTGCTTTCACTGCAGTCTTAGATTTCATGTTTATTCTTCGTAGAGGTCTTTATATTATCACTGTCTGCAGCTTTTATTTATTTTTTTTACTTTTTCCATAATTGCAATTTTTCCAGAAGGGGTAGGTAATTACTTTGGCACAATCAGGTAAATTCCAGCGGTAAATTGAAATATTCTGCTTTAATCCTCCCTAAATCCCAATTCTCAGGACACGGAAGTGTGAGCAGCGGAGGAGTCATGAGGAGCTCCGGTTTGTTTCTCAGGTGAGGGGGGTGGGGTGGGGGGGTAGTGGGGCGGATCTCCTCTTACCGTCATAAACATAAAACGAGATTACTCGATCCTTATCTTCCGAACGCTTTCCCTTCACAGAAATGCAACTTCACCATCTCAGATTCAGGGAATGTTGCATAATGAGCAGAAATTGAATTGTAAGTTGTTGTTGTTATTGTTTTTTTTAGGGGCCATATTTTAAACCTACATGAATAAGTCATAAATTACTTCCCTGTGTGATTTTCAGGGGTTTCGTTCGTCTTAAAGAAGAAGAAGAAGAAGAAAAAAAGGCCAACTGTTCTTCTTCATGTAAATGAATCAGAAAATACCTCGGTAATACTTTGCTTTGTAATGTCTAGAGCAGGCTCTGCATGTGTGTGAAGCTCCCAACATTTACCAAATACTGGGGAACTTTTTTTTTTTTTGTTCCACTTATAAATTAATCATACACTACATGACTGATCATCACTTGAATTCCATCCCAGAAACCTCTCTTGCAGGAGTAAACACTTGCAGAAGTTTATACATTTGAGCTTGTCATGGTGCAGCCTGAATTTACCTTTCCCGTATCTATAATTTGTAGTCACCAGGAATAAAAGGCTGAGTCTCTGCTCTGGCAGCTCCCATGTCAGTCTTTGCAGGAGTGGGTGACAGAGAACAGCAGAGGCAGATAGCATGCTAAAATCGCATCACTAGAGACCCCACATCAAAGTAGACCAAACCTCATATTGAGTGAACTTTTAAGCCAGAAAGGCTGTGTGACATCAGAACACCTAAAATGTGACTGTCATGTATTTCAAACTTATCTGAACACAGACTCAAAGACTTGAGAAGTAGTCAGTGGCAAGCGCTGTTCAAACACTCACACTAAGATTAGCAGTCTTTGTCTTAGAGAAACCTCAAAGACCAATTAGATTGAGAGATGGGTGTGACGAATTTGTCAAAAATAAGATGATAGATATCACTTTGTCAGTGAGTGAGCATGGCTGGGGATTTCACTCAAGCACAGTCATTGACAAGGCACTGTCAGAAAACATGTCATCTTCAGCAGACCTGCCAGTTGACAAGGATGCAGCTTGGGATTGAGACTGATCAATTCCCCAACTGCCAACAAGACATTTCTCTGATAGCAGCACTTCATTTCGTGAAGTAAAAAAAGTACGATTTTGCTTGGATATATTGTCAACTTTTTATTTGCGTCACAAGACTGCACCATCCTGAGATGGAGAAGTGAGAGACAGTGTGCAAATGTCAGATTAAGGGGAAGAAAGTCATATTTATGTAGTGTTTCAAAACTTTAACAGCGGTGTTTTGACCTAGCCACGTTCTGATCGGACCTAATCGCAGAAGTGACATGTCGTGCACGTGGTTTTGTTGTTTAATGTACACCAATTCAACATGTCTAATACTTGAGCTTGTCTTCGGCCACTATTTCTAAAGTGAAATCCAATACTCAAAGCACTTTCCTCTTCAAAGTAGTCTCCTGTTGTGCTTTGTGACCACAATAGTGTCAATCTCATACTTTCAAAGCCTCATCCCTGTGTCAGCTTTGAGTAGCTGTCTATACATGTCTCCAAATAGAGTTGGGGCTTTGATGGCTGGTCTGAAAACTGTTGGAAAGATTATCATGGAATCTAAAGAGGGAAAACAATTTCTATTGATTTGCCTGGACATGAAATTTGACCTATGATATCTGAAATTGCCTTTATAAGCAAAAACTGTGTTTGATGGTTATAACAGCTCAGAAACGTTAGTCAACACAAGAACATGGTGGTGGACGTAGGAAGGAAACTCCGATCCGTTGAGCATTATCCATCATAACCAGACAATGGAAGATCTGCACTTTAAAGTTAATAAAATAGGTGGATGACAACAGTAACTTGAGGAGTGACTAGAAAGCCACAGAATGTCTTCAACTTATTGATTCCCCTGAATAGGTTCAGAAACGAACTAATTTACTGAAACATTGGCTTAAATTGTTACCAAATATCCATTTACTCCTGCGGTTCATATGAAAAAGTAAAATTACTTCCTTTTTCTTCATGTAATTTATTTAATTCCTCTTGATCAATGTTAACACAATACAAGAATTTACTGTATTTTAATTCTAAATAAATGCCATTGAATTAGACTCACACACAAACCATGCAAACTTGTTTTCACAAATATAATAATAGACATGTAAGAAAAAAAGGGTCCCAGTGTTTTCCCAAACAATCGCCATTTGAAAAGCTGCGTTTGAAGCCATGCCCAGTGATTGGGAATAATCAAATGACAATAATCAGATGAAAAGAGAGGCAATCTCAATAAACTTTGTCATTCAGCCATTCAAGGTTCAGTCATATCAGAGGTGTTTTGCATAACTATGAGACCCTGGTTCTAATCCTCAAAGGGTTTTGGGGCTACTTGGCTTTGCACTGTAGTCATTCAAGGTCGCAACCCGGTAGGAAATATGGGCTGCCATAGCAACACAAAGATGGCCTCTAAAGGCTTAGCATAATTCTTCCCTAATAGAAAAATAACAGCGGCAAATCCCATCCTTAGTGAACTGGCTTATTTGACAGAGGCAGACTCCCACCTGTGAAGCACATAGTCACCACACCAGTGCGCTAAGACTACGATAAGATGAAAAAAAAGCCCATCTCTGGATGGGGATGGGCGGCCTAAGATCAAGCCAAATTCTTTCTCTTCTCTGAAGCTGAAAACAGCCCACAGTGTGTCTCTGGCTAGCTTTAGGTTTTTGAAGCTGGACAATATGAGCTGCCAAATGAATCATACTCTCTATATGGTACTTAACTTTGAAGTGCCTAAGCCACACTTTGAGAAAACTTTGGCAGGAGAAGATGGCTTATGTAGGATCAAATCTCACCCAGTGAATTGTTTTTACCTTCCCTCTTGAAATTATTCAAAGTCAAAGGGAGTTGATAAAATGCTCAGAGCATTTTTGAGTATAACTGATAAAATCACCCCTCTCTTAATGTTGTAACAGGAGGTATAATGCCACTACAATATCCTAAACCTGCCTAGTAACTATCCTCTCCCTTCTGTTTGTGATGGCAAAATATGTGATCCCCCTCCCTTTACCCCTCCTCCCATTTTGTTGCCAGGTACCACAGAGATGGATTCTTGTCACTGTGTGAGTTGCATCAGGATGATGAGCACCAGGGAGAGAATAAATTACCGCCACACTTTAGAGTGGAAGGCATGTAAGTATCAGCCACTACAGCACTGCACTCTTATGGAATCGCTAATGAGGAGAGGTATCCAGCAATGTTACAGCCGTGGTGATCGAGCTAAAATCAAAGGCTTTATGAAATCATTACTGTCAAAGCTAGCAACAAAAAAACAAATGATTGTCCAACATGGATTTCTGTAAGAGGTATATGGTGCTGTTTTGTCACATGCACAAGGCTATGATACACAGAGGCAGTGAGACAGGAAATGAAAGATGTGACGCTTACTCGGCTGCGCACCTGAGTCAGCCATTTCTAGCTCGACTGGATTTCTGTTTATTCACTACATTCAACAGCTCCAGTCTCATTGTCTGGCTCAGATGCTGTGTCTTCCTGTCAGTATCTTCCTGTAGATGCCAGCCACTTGTCTTATTCAGCTGTGTTTTTATGGATATTTCAGCCCGCCGGGATGAGCCCTGCTAGCCCATTCCTCGCTGCGTATAATCACATCAATGTCAGAGATGTTGTTCTGTTTCATGGCGTTCAAGAGCTCATAGTCCTGATGACAAAGCAGAACTGAGGGAAAGATTATCATTATATCTTAATGTCTTATAAGCTCAAAGCGGAAAGAAAGACAGTACGTTTGAGCTTACTGCTACCTAAGTACTCTATCAACATACAAATCACTAAAAGGTAAAAAAGATTTGCTTCTTAATATCCTCATTCTAATTGAGAGTAAATAAATGTTGCCTATCTTAACATCTGGTGCTTGTGATTTTGATAACCATAGGGGTGGTGTATTAGGACTCTGAAGGGACTTTTTGTCATGCTAATGAGAGTTCACTAGCTTTCTTTTCTTATCAATTCATCTTTTTTTGCTGTTGGGCAAATATGCTAAATTCAAATATTAATATTCTATTCTTCCCATTATAATAACAGATATTCATTGTAATGTATCGCCATTAAAAACAATATCTTTTTTATGCCCCTCACACCTTGAAATCCTGCTACTGGTACCTTTGGCAATAAAACTCTTCATAGGAGTCTCTCTATTCCTGCGGCTTGCCTATATTAAGAAGTGATTCGCGGTAGGGTCTTCACATTAAGTGGGCAATGACATTCATAATGGTCATATATGAGGAACTGAGCTATTTCACTGTGCAGCCTGGTTGGGTGAACAGCAGAGAAGCTTAATTAAATCAACACTGTATGGACAATTGTCAAACGAGGAGTCAGTCTCTCCTCCCCTGAAGGGGATCCCACTGAACTCCAGCCCGTAAGCCCCCAGTTTCAGTCTTACGCCGAGCACCTTTCTACATCAAAGCTTGCTCAGCACCATGTCTCAAAGATTCACATCTCCAGGAAAGAATGGCCTCTGCTGAGATATGGACACCTCTGGCCTCATTTAACGTGCATGGTCCCCTCCCCCTCTCCAGGCCTGAATCTGAGGATAGAGTGGCTATCTGACGAGATCACACAGTGAGGTGCGGGAACTTAAAGGCAAAGTGTTACTGTGCATCCTACCAGGAGTCTCAAAAGGGTTCTATTAAAACACGTTCAATATGCCGGTCAGGGCTTTCAAAGTACTGCACACCCTCTAGCCCAGGCAAACTCAAAGGGCATCAGTGCACATTCAGTAAGGGGAATCTGGCCCCCATTAATTTAATGAGTCCAGGGTATTAGTATGCCATAGCCAGCTGTGAAGTCTCCTTTTTTTCATCTCTAGTGGAGTTTTAAGGAAAGATCCACCAACTTGGGAGTGACAAAGGAGAGCCGGCAATGCGGTGCGCTCATCTAATCTGAGATCAATTTCTAGCTGTCAGTCCTCGGAGGGCAATTTCCAGTGGTTAGGGTGTCTTTGTGCAAGCTAGAAATACAGATAAAGAATGCAGCTTGGCACATTTACTGTCACCGGGAGAACTTTCTGTCTCTTCATCATGACTGCATCCACAGGAAATAGACGCAAACTTGTAAAAAATAATGGGCAGGGGATTGGCACTTGGAGACATATTTGCATAATATATTTGGAAACATGCTGTGGTCATTATAGTACTCTGAGTTTTTTCAGTCACTTCACAGTTAATTAGCTTGGTAAACAGTGATGTTGCTTTCACATTTCTAAAGATCTAACACCTGACTTAAGGTAGAACACGCAGCCTGGTGCTATTCAAGAATCTGACATGGGTCTGACAATCACCTGTAAGAGATTACAGAGACAGTGGAGTTTGCCAGGGCCTGTCAACCAGGAAGTAGCGGCTGCTGGAGCTAATTAAGGACATAGTAACATAGTAACATAGCCCAGCTCTGGACCACATCAAACACTCCTCTTCATGCCAGTCTGGAGTCTCATCTTCGGGATGTTGGGGCCCTCTGTGACCCGCGCTGGGAGCCTGCTGGGCCCTAGTCCTGACCTCTGAGCCATGGGGTGAACCGGAGTGGGTCAGGATCACTGTGGGGTGCACCTGGACCAGACTTACCTGTATCTGTGCATCTGCATACCAAAACGTTTCTATGCGGTCATGTGGGCGCGGGTACGTGGACTCTGACCTACACAACAAAGGAAAAGAGAGTTTGGGTGAGAGGTCAAGAGAAAAGAGGAGGCTTAAGGAAAACACACGTAGGATGCATTGACTAAACATGATCAGAGGGACACAACATATGGCTCAGATGAGGTAGAACCAGACACCCTCAGATGTCCTAAAGAAACGTTAGCTTCATGTAAACATGTTGCCTCAGTGTGGAGAGGGCTTAAATTCAGGTATTCACCGATAAACACTATTTAAGAGTGAATTACACTCTGCACTCATCTCATGATTAAAAATAATTACATTTGCAAAGTCAGAAATTTTACATTTACTGTCTCTCAAAATAACACAGAGCTCAGTTGTGATGAACACTCCTGCTGAACAAAAGTACCTGGAGCCCACAGAGGAAAGGTTGTTCCAGCCAATATTTATAGACATGTGATAAAAGAAAAAAGATAAAAGAACAGATAGCTGACTCTCTCCAGTCCGTCTGTTTATTCTGAATCTCGGTGTCAGGTATAAAGCCTGTGTCTAACTAACCGGAGCAATGCAACACAACAAATATGAAACTTCTGTTTATGTGCAAGTTCCGTGATAGTAAACCAGAAAACATACATATATTTCACAGATGCACAGACTGTGAAACTCTGGGATGATACTAATATTGGTACAGCTGTTATAGCTGATAGTCAGTGCCAACAGTGGTGTGTGTTTTTTTCTTCTTCTTTTTTTTTTTTTTTTAAAATATCTTGTTTTTTCCTCATATATTCCTCTTTCTATACCACAAAAACAAAGACATCCTTTTAACAAACAGCTGAGCTCTCAATTGTTTGTTAAGATCATCACACTGTTTTTCAATGAACACAAAATTATTCATACAAATTTAGCTTCATTTTTATATAACACAGCCATTGTTTATTTTGCTTATCGGGTAGTGGTAGTGAACTGTTGCTCATAAAATTGCAATAAAATATTTTTTACTTCTTCTCATGAACTGATTGTGACAATGTGATTTATTATTGACAGATCAAGTGTAACTGGGACTCAGAATGTAATCATTGTACATGGTTAAAGGTGATTACTGATTTGTATGAATAGGAATAAAAAGAGGAAAGCGTCTGAAAACAAAATTATTCCAACTTTATGTGCAACAGTGTAAATATGGCAGGTCTGATGATAGGAATTTTTGGCTGAAATCAGTACATTCAGGTATATGATATAAAACAGTTTTGACTTTTAAGCTAAATCCATGTTTATACATGCTAAAATTTTTACAATTCAGGGTGTGAATATAGGTTTCTTTACATCACAATGCTTTGTAAAGTAAATGTTACCCTGTTTACTTACTGAAACTCAACTCTGTGAGATACATAACGACATAACGTTGTTGATGAGCACAATCACATAGGTGGCAGTTGCAGAGCTGATTCAACATTGAGTCTAAAAGGAGTGTGACAGAAGGGTGTGGGCGTTGTCTATGTACAGTGAGTTGGCCCTGTTAGGTGGATGGCTCTGGGTGCTGCATTGTGGCTCTCAAGGCCAGTCCCGCTGCCATATCTAGGAAGACATCTGCAGCAAGGCCCCATGGTGGGTCTCCCTGGGGAGCCGCGCTGCAGCATGGGGGCCACCTGAAGCAGGTTTCTGTCTCCACCTGCCACACAGAGCGCTGACACAACGTCATACAGGGACACATGTAGGCAGACCTGTCTACAGGCATGTCACCGTCAGCTGAGACAGACACCAATTTGCCACCGTCTTACGGAGGTGAACACGGGACATGTGACATATGTAGACAGCATGTTCATAACCGCACTAACCAAACAGATGCACTTCACAACAGCAGTAAAACATTCGCTCTATGTTGGATGTTTTGTGTGCCTGCCGAGCAGAAGGCATGAACAAAATGAGAAAGCCCTTGACTGAATTTTGGGGCCTAATATTATTCTGCCACCCTGCGCAGCCCAGGTTCTCTTGTTGTGTAAAATAGAGTGAAGGCAACTTTCCGCTTCACGTCTTTATGGCTTCATGCTCAGAGTGACTGGCTGTGAGGGTCTGAGTGCTGTGTTCTTTGAGCAGTCATCGTGTGGTCTCAATCTCTTTACACGTTTCACTGCCAGGCTCCTCTCTACCAGGCCTCCCCAAACTGTGTAATCAGCAGATGTCTTTATAGAGCAGCCCACTGCCACGTGCACACCCTGCATTCTTTGCCAGTTTCATTTTGGCAATATATAATTTTTTCATTTAGATTATTATTATTCTTTCAAGCCCAGCAGCCATGTTGATTTGGCTCCTAAAGTGGTCTGAGGTTGAAAATAGTGCTTCACTCAGCAGTTGAAATTCATATGTCTGAATGATATATCCTGAGTGTACTTAGGTTAGTCCATTCTATTATACCAAAGACCTGCTGATTTAAACAAACTGAGGTAAAGTAATTCAACAGAATCCTTTGACTTTCATAAAGAAGGAGTTAAACTAACTGAGCTGGATTTAGGATTTACAATCCTGATGTAGGAATATTTTCAGTAATAGTATTTAAAATAGAGGAGTGCATTTGACTGCGTCACCCTTCCGGAAATACAAATGATCAGTAGTAGATAAATAAAAAAAATGAACAGGACTTGTAACTGTGGATCTCTGTAAACATCTTACTGACACCTAACTGTGTAATTTAATATCAGATTGCAATATTATTCAATTAGAATAATTGTAATATTCTCAGTTGCTTCATAAGAAGTCGCTATTGTAGATTTAATCACAATCGCATTTTTCTTTGCCGGAGTTGTTGTTTATTTTACTTTTCCTCAATAAACACAAGGTGGTTGCAGTTGATGGTGGGCATCCTGACTCCTGTATCAGTTCAGTTTGTGCAATAAATGCATTTTGATTAGGGTTTAGAGTTTAGTTTAATCATGTTTTTTGAGGTTTTTCACATTTTTGCAGACATTCTCTGTTATTAACATAGCCGTGATATCTTTCTTTAACTACTCAGGTGTTGCCAGTGCCTAAATTAACCATGAGAATTGCTTAATTGTTAAATATACAATTACTCAGAAACATAATTTTTAAGCGTATGCTCATTTCAGCAAGAGCAGTTAAAACAGTGAAACACATGTATGTAAAAATGCTGATATGAAATATATTTTAGCTTCTGAAAGATAATGTACAAATCACATACAGTAAATGTGTTCTATACACACACACACACACACGCACACACACACACACACACACACACACACACATATATATGTATAAAAAATGGTGCCTTTTAGAGGATTAAAACCCCCATCAGTTGAAAGGTTTTAAATAGAATGCCTTTATTGTAACACAGTGAAGTGGGGTTCCATTAATTTGCTGCTAATATCTATGCACAAGCTGCAGGAAAGACAGCACAAGTTTGTAAACTAAGTTTTCAGGACAGAGCCATATGCCCACAAGACAAAATCCCTCTGTTCATTAAGGGCATGTGGCAACATGCATTATTAGAACCAAGAGCACCACCTGTGTGCCATCAGGGCACCAACACGCCACTGTTCCTTGTCTGTCACCAACTTCAATATTGCTGCAGAAGGTGACAGACTTGTTAAGGGTTGGGTACTCGTGAATTGAGCTGTCAAATTTAGCAACATTTCTAGTGTGTTTAAAAGGCAAAATGGGTCACGAGCTGAGGCAGCAGCTAAGACCCAAGAGGGATGCCATGATGTTTGTTGCAGAGAAATTATTCATTACTGTATGTTATCACATCGAGAAAAATATTTTCAGATTTTTCCTCATTACCATCTGAAATAACCTGGCAGTTATCAGAACTAATTATTTCAAATAATTATGTCACAATAAGTCATATAATAGTGTTAATACTTCTGTCACTTACTGCTTAATGTCGACCCTGACCTTTGATAGCGATCTATTAATGGCAACTTGAATTGAATTCACTTTTTATTAATTGGCGATTTCGCTAGTGTAATGACATAGAGCTGGGGAGGTGTATGTGTGTGTGTTTGAGTGTGTGAGTGTGTGTCTCAAGTGGTGATGTTAGACTTGTGCACTTGGCAAGCATGTTTTTTCACTCCATTTGGTGACAGATTGGGTTTAAATAACATTATATCTTCACAGTTGTGACTCACAAGCCTCAGCGTTACAAAGTCAGGGTGAGGTTTAGCACTTCAGATGAGGATGAAGAAGGACCAGGTCGCCTCACTTCGTCTTTTAGTTTATCACTTTCTGCCTGGACTAATCTACGACCCTGTCAAATATAGTTTCCTTTTGGTTTTACAATTGTCAATCAGATTACTCCTACATCTCCACACCTTTCTGGCCAAACTACTAGTGATAACGTAGGGGAAAAAATATGTAAAAATATAAAAATAAAATTGTGACCAGAATGCCTTTTTACCTGAAGAGATCATTTTGTGGCACAGGTGGCCAGCAAATACACGTCTACTTTATAGGGAAACAATGCCACAGATCTGCTTTGATTATGACATGTTGCATTGTGGGGTGTTAAACATCGAACCCCTCTTAGCCACAACGCTAACAACAGAACTGCAGTTTTCAACATGACTTTGAAATTTTTAGCTGAGGTCATAGCGGGGTGCATCTCTTCAATGAGCCCCAGGTAGGAGGGCATACAAGGGGGGAGGGTGGCGTGGGGTGGGGTGTGGGGGTTCTTTTTTAACATTGATGCTCTTGGCTCCAAAACGCTCCAGTGTACGTTACTGCCGGCCCTTCCCCCTTCATCAGCCATGTTTGTTTTTGCTGGTGTTGTGCTATCAAAGGCTAACTGCTTTACAGCACCTCCTGGTGCTCCCTGGGAGGAAACTTTTCTTCTTGGAAAATTCACACAGCAAATTTAAAGGTAACAGCAAATTTAAAGGCTTTGCTATGTCTGAAATTTGTTTTATTTTGCTCTTTCATAACTCAACAAAATGGCCTGAACTGCGTGATATCGCAGTGATTCAAGGTCTTTCTAAGCAATGAGTCTTTAAAGTAAGATCTGTGATTTTAAGTTGATGAATTAATCAATTAATTATCACATTCTTTGTCCACATAAAACTTGGGTTTTACTCAAACAGACAAACTTCACACACTCTGCGGGTATCTTCCTGCACCCGACTGATGCCCTTTAACTTTTCTGGCTAAAACCTGACAGCGGGCACATGAAGCATTAACTCTGACATGCCTTTTTTTTAAGCAGAAAGTGTGGTCTACTTTTTGTCCAAGAAAAATACTCTATAGTGTGGCCTTGTGCTCTAAAGCTTTGCTTACGCTCTGGTTTGGCAAACATGTCCTGTCCTGAGCTGCCTGTCCTTCAAATCCAAAGCTTAGTATGAGGTGGGGCACTGAGGAGGGATAAGGGCTGTCACTGCTGCTGCTGGGGCGTCCACAGCAGCAGAGCATGGACACTAATGAAGACACAGACTGGTAGGACTCCACCGACCAAGCAGTGAGATGTCACCATAAATAAGCTGCAGGACATTGGCAGTAAACTTCATGGTTATATAATGACGACCCATTTTTATTAAAGGAAAACTGGAGGTCCCACTCAAGTGTGCCAGATAAATGTTAACTCTGAGGAAATAAGTGTTGCTAGAAAATCAAATAAAATAAAATTCATATGACTTTATATGAAACGTGTAAATATTCAGGAGAAATATTAGTCTTCATTGTGCCATAGAAACTGCAGAAGATTTCTCGCAGTTTTGCTTTCTCCAAAACACGAGCTAAAGGATTCTTAACCTCATTTTGACAGTTGCACTTGGTCTTTTCAAATTCGCATGTCAGAGTCCTTCAAATAAACATCAGCTCCATCAGTAACATGTGCATGGGTCACATATCATGTATGTCATCTTAACAAATATTGAGTGACATGCAGCAGATATTTTCAAGACAAACTGTGATGCGTGGCATAACTCAGCTCAGACAGGGGTTGTGATGTGATGTGTCATGATGGCAGGACAGATAACGCCACAGACAAATATTTTTATCCAAAATATACAACGCCAGTCAAATACTGACTGAAAACATAACAGAATAAAAACTATATGTAGCCCAGATATGCCTGAATGTCTCCAAAAAAGTCTAAGCTTTTCAATATGCAAATCAAAAAAAAAAAAAGCTACGTTTACACTTTTTTGTAGCTATTAATTATTAAATTATCTATCTGCTTAACAAAAACATATATCATTTTGATTAATTTCCTAATATATTGTATTTTAGATGACTTAAAGTATGACTATGTCAAAGAAAAAAAAAAGCCTGAAGATAAAACAGCAGGAGTATCACGGATGAACCTGAAATGTAAGGTTGCTTTAATTTGATGGTGTGAAATTGCAGTGGCTTTGAAGAACCTCCAAAAAAACCCGTTCCCTATTTATTTCTCATCAGTGGTCTGACGCTGGCACGTTCCTTTTGTACAACAGAAATATGCTCTGGCTCATTTAAGGTAAATTTAAAGAAATATGTGACCTGAACTGCCAAGTGAATTGAATGAACTTTACGAAATGAAAAGTGTGCAAGAAGGGCCTTGACTCCTGTGAATGCACTTTCACTACTGATGCTGATAGTGTTTTCACATTCACCACCATCATCGTCATTATCATCATCATCATCATCATCATCATCATCATCATCATCATCATCATCGTTATCATCATCATCACAGTCTCCGTCTCCCATTTCTGTAACTGAAAAAAAGTGGCTTGTCTAATAAATACCAAACCAAAACAATTAGAATGTAATGAGACAAAACAAAACCCTGCATTTAAAAGCAAATAAACAAATAAACAAACAAACACGTTAAAAAATCACTGGAAGAAACTGAAAGATCTGGTCAGTTTTCTGAACGCACACATTTAGGAAAAGACTGATTGATTCTGAAATGTGATGTGTGCTGCCAGAAAGTGTTTTCATTTCACTGACATTTTACCGCTCTGTTTTAACACAGAATAGATATTTAATTTTTTACATTTATATTGAAAAATATTTATTGTGAGGTGTCTAAATTATTGGTATTTTACTATTAACAATATATAATTATAAATCACAGAAATGTTTTATTACTAAAGGGTGTTAAATGTACTTTGATTGATGTTAAACTGTTAAAAGTTCATTTTAATTTTCTACATATATTGTCGCTAATTTTTGTGCTGTATTTATCAATAAAAGTAGGATAAATAATTAGTAATTCATTATCGTAATGGTAACTTAAAGCTGTGGATATTGTGCGTTTAATTTAATTTAATTTAATTTCTTTTTCTTTCATTTCATTCTCTGAAACTGAAACTTGAAAATTAACAGTATAATAAAAAAGTGTAATATTGAACATATATGCAGTTTAAATGTCTAAGGTGTTTTTTTAACTGAAAGCTAAAATAATAAATATGATATTTCCACAGCGATTTATATTTGAAAATAATTTTCTAAAATTCAAGATTTTATTTTTATTTGAAATGAAAAATGCACACAAAATGGGAATTTTTAGAGGGTATTGATACATACAGCCTTATCTCAGAATAAATGTGAAAGTATGACTGTCAACTTAACTTTGAGCTCTCAAAGACAAATTTTTGGTTTTTTTTCCTAAAAGTAAACCACTTGAAATATACAATAGTAGTTTATTTGTGATTTCAACAGACGGAGAAAAGAAAGTTATATGACAACTGAACATTTTTTCAGCTTATGTCAGACAAATGGTATCGGCAAGAACAATCAGAAAGTAATTAGACGTACTTTGTGTTAGTTTTGCTGTTTGTTTAGGAAGCCATCTGTTTATAAGTTTCTTTGTAATTCTTTTCAATTGTTTTTACATTTGCAAAACTTCATGAGAAGCTTCAAAAGACAATGAAATTCATTAGCTCTCGATTTCAAGGTGATCTAATTACCAGAAGATTCTTTTATTTCAAGTCTTTTTATTTCTTCAAGGGTTATTGTCTTGAATGCGAATGACTCTCATCATAATTTAATAATATGCAATGATAAATAAGATGCAGAGTTTTGATCAAATACTAAATCAGATGTTTCTCTTAGACTGAAATGTGAAACTTCTCTCAGTTTACAGAATGAAAGGCCACCATCTGTTTGACTATGTTCATCTGTAGTGAAGACACTGAACTGTCAGCATTGTCCCTCCTACTTATCAGGACAATTCGCTTTCAAGCAACAAACACAAACCTTCACTTTTCCACAATTCAATTCTTTGTCTGTTGCACAGTGTTTATAGTAGACTACTCAGTCAACTGTAATGGAAATTAAAATTTAACAAAACAACATCTTATCAATTCAAATAAAAACTATATAAAAGTAACTTCTTTAGCTGTGGACTTATTATCTGTATATTCTGTGTTTAAAACTGACAACACTATAAAGTATAAAAGCAGGAATAGAAAAGAATTTGCCTCTTTCTTTCTTTCTTACTTTCTTTCTTTCTTTCTTTCTTTCTTTCTTTCTTTCTTTCTTTCTTTCTTTCTTTCTTTCT
>JAPQRP010000002.1:19734897-19754373 GCA_037367295.1 Apogon hyalosoma
CTTTCTTTCTTTCTTTCTTTCTTTCTTTCTTTCTTTCTTTCTTTCTTTCTTTCTTTCTTTCTTTCACTTAAACTGTCAGAGATACTTTACTTGTGACGGAGCATATAATAAAACATCAAAACATATTTACCTCCATGTTCTACACTTTAAAATCAGAGATCAGTGGAGAAGTATACTGGGAGAGAAAGTTACTAGTCTTTCCTTTAAGTCTCAATTACAAAGAAATCTAGCTCACATGGTTTCCCACAGTTAACCTAACACACTGGGAGGAAAAAAAGGAGGAAAAAATTTCTGAAGCCTTTCCTTGTGTCATACTATGATGCCTTTTAACTGCAAAAACTCAGACTTTTATATGCGGCTGTCAAATTTGACTCATCTCGTAAATCAAAATTCTGGATGAAAATGTTTACAGTGTTGCACAACTTAAGCATGTGAAACAATATACTGGTATTTTATTTACATTTTCCATGCTAACTCAAGCGTTTGGAAACAAATCAACGATAATGAAACGCATATTAATATAAAACTAATGTCGGGAAACCCCTTATGAGTGTGAATCATTTCAATGCAATTTATTTTTATGCTCAAACAAAAAGGAAAACGTGTATATTTCCTAAATTGAGTTGTTTACAGCTACTGTCAGCGAGGAATGCACTGCTTTCATAAAGCACTCAAACAGTATCACTCCATCTTCTTCCTGCACTGTTAGCTTAGCAACAGCGGCCATTTTGTCTGCATTTACATTGGTAGAAATGCCTCTCTCAGGTCACGCTACATTTTTAAAAATTCTGCACAGGAGATGGTTGTGCCTGTTTCTTCGGAAATTCTGCAGGGATCTGATCTCTTAATTTGTGCCTTTAACACAGGTATAGGGTGGAAAATGTGAATTAAAGTAGTTTTATGCATGTTCGGCGTAGTAATACTTTCATTTTCTGTTCAGAAAATAACAGGGGTTGTTTAGCGTTAACCACATGACTGTATCGTAAATGCACATGCATGCAAGCTGCATGTGCGCGCACAAACACAAACGCACACTTGCACAAAATGGGATGAGCTGATCCCTTCCTTGTGTGTGCGTCAACCACCCGCTGTTCCCACCGCCACACTACGTAGACAACCAGCCACAGGATGTATAAACCCAGCTGTCCAGAGGTCACCTTGGCTTGTTTACTTCACTGGACTGGATGCACAGTGGCAGAGAGGGCCGCTGACATCCACAACAGCTCATATACTGACATGTGTTCTGCTCTCAACTCTTATTGGATCCTTAGTCACGCTGTACGGGTAAGTAGCACAATCTGTACTTTTACCCCAAGTCAGCTGCACGAGAAAAAAAAAAAAAAAACCTGTGATATGACGGATGGACGGACAGACCTGCTGAAGATGGCTCTCTCTCATGTCTTTCAACTCTTTGAAAATCTCAAATTTACACACACGTCATCAATTAGTTATAGTTCTACCAATTAGCGTCTTCCTTTTTAACTTTGTCGGAATAATTCACTTGAAATCAATACATTTTTAATCTAGTGTTTCATAGTTGCAGTGGGCCTAGTCGACTAGAACTGTACAGCACTTTCCCACCAACACTTTTCTGAGCCTGAAAAAGAAATTACCATGCTCAGTGATATCCCATCTCTAACTGCATGAATGTTATCCTCATATGTCACTGACGACCCAAGCACAGAACTTGTTTCTAACCAATGAAATGAACAATTTAAATATGTTTTTTTTTTAAATCTCTCTTAGTGTTACACATGTTTATGGGCCTATGTTATTTCACAGTCAGGCCCAATCCTGAAGAACAACACACCTGCACGTACCAGCTTCTAAGTCAGCTACTGAATGTTGTCACAGACTGTTCTGCACACAGACACACACTCACCTCTGCACTGCTGATACACACCACTATGGAAACACTGGAGCCTCGTCTGATTCTGGTAAGGTCCGAATGTCCATCTACTGGCAATGAGGGAAGACTGGGCTGTCTGTGATTTCCAGTGAGCTGTTTGACCACCCTGGTAAATATAGGAGAGAAAATCCTTTTCAGGTTGAGAGTATGACACGGGACTGCCACATAAATCAGTACAGGCCCAGCCCGGCACAGGCTGGAAACGCCATGGGAGTGGTAGGCGGCTCTACGGTGAGGTTTTTGGGGAAGGATTATGGATTGAGACGTACAGCTGGGAGGCTAAAGTTACACTTTTCATTACCACTTCGAGGGGGTCTTGGCTGCCTGGAAGCCAGTCAGATTTGTGAAGACCTCCTTCTCCCCCTGGAATGGTTATATTTCTGCAGGCGCATTCTTCACCTGAGGATAATTGTTTTTGATATAACAAAAACAATTTGGTGAAACGCAATGGGAAATGCTGTTTTTTTTTTTTAATGCCAATAGAAGGAAAAAAAATAAAGTAAAAGGAGGGGGTATTGTGAAAAGTCCTCATTCACCAAAAGACCAGAGTAAAGAGAGAGCAGTATGCCCCCTTCTGGCTCTTTTCTTCTCTCCCTCTTTTCTTCTTTTTTCCCTGGCGTCTGGAGATGTGAAGAAATGTCTTTTGATCAGCTCTGACAGAGCCTGGGCCATGTGAAGAGGGTGGCTAGCGGGACTCTGCCAATCCATGCAAGGCAAAAATGTTCCTAATAAGAGAGTAATAAGCTAACGAGTGCTGGGTGTCTGTCTGATCCACATTCTGGGTCCTGCTGGTGCCAGCACACCCTGTGCCTTCTGACGTGTCCACGACTCTTACGAGTCTTTGGACTCTTTGCCAGGTCATTGCGTTTCACCTGGCCAGTCCCATATGCTCTCAGCAATGGTGCAATCGTCTGAAATTTAGGAACTTTTGAGGCACAACAAAATTGGAAGTGGGAGTATTTCTATTTCTGATTTTACACATATTGCAGGGTTGTCCATGCTTTAAATGTACAATATGTTTTGTGCTTTGGCTTTGCTGAAAATATATAAGGGTGGGAAAATAAAGTGCAGGATTGGTTTTGAGGAAAGCAAATTTGTCTCACCTTGCCCACACAACATCAACATGGGCTATTTCCACAACTGACTGCTTCCATTGTATGTGTGGGTTTGAAGTGGTCACATATCAAAGGGCTCTGTCTCTGCAGGGTGGATTCTTTGGTACTCTGTGCAGCACAACAAGGAGATAGTTACCTCTCACAGCTTCTCACTGCAGCATCCCAGCCCAAATAAACACATCACCTCCACTGCAGGGGGAGGAGGACAACAGCACAGCTGCCAACCCCCTCGCTTTTTCCACCCAACAGCAGAACCAGCCAAGTCCACAGTGCTGCAGGGCATCGCAGGCATGAACAGGTGCACTGTTGGTGGAGCCGGGCCTCGTCTTAGGCCTGTTTCTGGGCCTGTGCTAAATGTTGGATGTGTGAGGACTGGTGAGGACCGGCTGGCCAGACTTTAATGGCGTGTTGGTGAGTCTTGGGCTCAGCGCTGGTAATTATGGTGGGGAGAAGGCGATTAGGCAGTGCTGAGCCGCCCAGCGAGGGGGACGGGCCCACGCCCAGCAGGGAGGGGAGTCCTGCCACGGGAGGGACCAATCAAGTGTAAAGCAGAGTGCAGACCCTGGGCCTTGGTTCAGTGGGAAAAGGCTTGGCCACTGGTTCAGAGCGCCGCAACTTTCACGGATTAGTAGAGACACTATTCTGAAGACTGAAAAGGAGAACACAGCACGGAGGCAGCATCAATGCATGCGTGCACACACGCAAACACACATTCACACAATCTCTGTCTTTCTTTTTCTCTCTCTCTCTCTCACTCACACATGCACAAAAACCCACCAACAGCTGGGAGGAGGGCTACAGCTATTGCCATATTACCATAGCAACGACATATCTCACATTTGAGCCCAAATGAAGATACTTTGGGCTGCAAACGGGATATTTATTCTTCCAGTTAATGGAAGTATTTTAATAGTTTCTCTCCGTGCTTGTAGAGCTCTTCCCCCTGACTGAGTTAATGAGCTGGAATTGGAGGAGCCTAGTGCATCAGATAAGCATCTTGTCATTTTGTGAATTACAAGATATCTAGACTGAGAATTTAACTCGTGTATTTATGTGGCATAGGGTCTCCCAAATCTACTTTGAAGACTTTCAAATTTTTGTTAATCGTCCCTACTTCTCTAGGTTGACAGAGGAATTCAGTTCAAACAAATGGTTCAGATTTGAGAGAACAGGCGCTTTCAAGAAAAGTGGTGGCAATTTGCTCAAATTAAATACCTTCTACTGTTCTGCGCCTTTGGCAGGTCCAAAAACTTTGAAGAACAAGCTCCACATGCATTAGATTCTTTCATTCATTTTATTTTAAATGTAATTCTTAAAAAGCAGATAAGAGACTGAGATTTTCTGTCAAATTGTCCCGTTGAAAAAGAGCTTGAGTGACTATAATTGACGTATTATTGTAGGATGATCTTAAATTTGTTCATATTTTGTGTAAAGTTTATTCAGATATAATACTCCTACTCTCTTGTGGATCTTGATGTGGAACTTTGTCATTACATACATTTTACATCTGATTTAAACAATTTAAATGAACTACTTTAAATTACTGTTTAATACATTCTAAAATTACACTGTACTGCATTCTGTATTCTTAGTGTGTGAGTAATATAAGCCTAAAGTGCAGCAGTCGCAGTAAACATCTGGCCTGAGCTGCTATTGTTGAGGGATAAATTGGAAGCTTTCATCAAGCATGACAACATCTTCAGCTTGCTTTGCATGCTTATTTTCAGTGACTGTTTTGGCTCACTTTTGTCCTCATTTTGGAAAAAGAGTAAACACATAAATGGTGACGCTGATTTGTTTTTGGATGGGGTTGGGGTACGAAAGCTCAGGTCCTATTCTATTCTGTTTAATGGCGTCTCTTCCCCAGACAGCCTGTGTGTGTGTGTGTGTGTGTGTGTGTGTGTGTGTGTGATTTAGCATTCTTTGAGATGAGTATGCCTGTATCCAGGGGCCTCCCCCCATCTTGCCCCCCCATTCCGTGCTTGCTTTTGCTACTATCATCCTGCAAAGCTTTCTCCCTCTCTGCCACACATATACACACACTTCCTGTCTCTCCCTTGGTTTCTCTCTCTCACTCGTTCTCTCTCTCTGTGCATTGCTCATCATGCTTCTACTTTGAAGTCACAGCTTTCTCTTTCCCTTTTTTTGTCTCTGTGTGGCTTTGATGCACTAACATTCTGTGAATAGTTCCTCTAATGCCTGGATCCTTGTGCCTCATTCTTCTTCCTCTGCCAGTGTAGGAACGGTGAGTCTTTTGCCTTTGAAACAACGTCCATAAATTACAACTTGTCAAGTGTCATTTTCCTTGTTTACAGCCATTTTGGGCTCTCACTCCCCCATGTTCCTCCCTTGTGTTTCACATTTAATTGCACCAATAATGTTGGTGGTACTCACCAGCTCTGCACATGCTGCTTGTTGCCGCTAAGGGGGTGCGGAAACTATTAAAATATTTTCCAGGCTTTATGAGTTTTATGTGTGTAATTTGTGTGGATATATCCCACTGTGTTACCACCAACCAGGAGAACAGAACGAGATTGTGCTGTGGCCTGTGTTACAATAGTGAGAGGGAGTGAGGAGGAGACGGAGGGAATGGGTAGAGGGGCAAGAGGAGGAGTTAAAAAAGAAAGGAGGGAGAAAGAAGGAAAGAAAAAGAGTCAAGTCTGTTCAGGAAATCTGCACTAAGTGTTCCTAAAGAGCTTGTGTTTTTCCTCCCCTGCACAAACAGTTTAATTTACTGCATGTCTGCTGAAGTCAACAGCACTTTATAACCCCACAATAATTTCCCATATGTTCCATATATCACCGCAGAGAGGGAGGAGTAGAAAGGCAGAGTGGAGAAGGAAAAAAAAAAGACTTAGGCAGCAAATATGTTCAAGGCCATACACACACATGCACACTCTCGCACACACAGGAGATCTGGCCAATTGCAGCAGGGACACAACCCTCATCTTAATCAGACTCGCATTGGTATGTGTGGACGTATGTGTTATTCCCCACACGCCGCTACACCTGTGGGTGGGTTATGAAATATTAAACACTCTTGTTCATGTTGTTTACCTTCATCATTAAGGGAGAGTCCTTGATAATAGAAAACTTCTCTCCTCTGGATGTGCAGCAGGGAGTACCTTGTAAGGGTCTGGCACAACCTCCAGTTCTCCTGCAGGACCAGTTTGTTCTTGTCAAAACCCATGTGCCACGATGAGGCTGACAAGGTGTAGGAGTGCTAAAATAAGAGGGATTTGAGTCAGCAGCCTTCCAAATCTGCTTCTTAGCTCCAGTTTTTGGAATAAACAAGGATTTACCTGTGTTCTCATGATCAGTTACAGGTAATGTGAGGAGAAAGTAGTAACATGTAACTGTATTATGGAATTAAATTACAATATCAAATAATCTATTACAGTTCCTGAGGAAAAATATGCAATTAGATTGCAGTTATTGATCAAAATGTTTGGGTAAATACACTGTTGCCCATAAAGATTGAATAAACCATTTTTACCTCTTCTCATGAAATGATTGTGAAAATGGGATTTATTCTTAATAAAGTGTAACTGAGACTCAGTATGTGATCATTGTACATGTTAAAAGGTGATGTGTATAAGAAGGAATAAAAAAAAAAAGAGGAATGTGTCTGAAAACAAAATTATTCAAACTTTATGGACAATAGTGTATAACATAATATTGTTCTGCATTTGGTCATTGAGGTTTAAAAACAAAATATTAAACATTAAATAAAATATGTTGAATAATTTACTATAAAACTTAAACAACAACCAGTGTTGACGTCCGTGTAATGGTTTGCAGTACCTGGTTTAAATTCATCAGATGTTTTTAGGAGTTTTCAGCTTTATTTTCTAACTAGAAGTAATTGCAAAGCAATGAAAAGTAATAAGCTACAATATACTACTCTGACAACAAGAATTAAACAAGTCACATTATGTATTAGAGAACATTTTAACAGGGTAATCAGTAATGTTGTAAGTTTATGTTTAATGTTTGTAAGTTTTGTAAGTTCTAAGTAAGTTTCCCGGAACTGGTTATGTAAAGTAATGTGTGTATTTAATGTGTACCATAATGACGATTTTTTTCATGTAAGTGTTGTAATATGAAATTAAGAGCAGCATCATATTGAAAAAAAATGGGACAATATTGTGTTGAATATACTACAGTACTTTATTCTCATCAGATGACCCTTTACAGGGGAGTATCATGTTAAGATTCACCTTAACTATTAAAATGACTCAGTCCTTCTGCTCAAAAAACAAGGAAGACAAGACAGAAGAAAAGAAGAAAAAGAACAAGTATTTAAAACATGTAACAGAGGTCGACAAGTAAAATGCCTCCAGAATAAAAGTAATGAAACTTTACCAAATGAGAATCATTAATAAAGTGAAAAATGAAGTCCAAATGCTGGTTGGCTGTAGTTTCCAAGATACAGTCTTGGGTCAAAATGTAAAATTCTGAGAATTAATGAGAATGACTTTTACTCAAAAGGAATGTTTGTCTCAGATCTACTAGATCCACTTCAAACCACTGTCTGAACATTACAACATTCACTTCACAGGTTCTTTCTTGTGGGAGGTTTATAGATCTATAAATGATAATAGGATGATATATGATAGATTTATCTATCATATAAATGCAAATAAACCAATATAAAAATATAATAACACTTTATCATAGACATTGAAAACATCAGCTAACTTGCACTTTTTGTTTTTCCAGTTTATCTTAGTAAAGTATGTAAGCTTTAGTCCATTTACTTGCTTCTTGGATCACTGTTGATTACTTACAGAATCCTCACTCTTTCAGACAAATATACATTATGAGTCAACTCAAAAGAACGTTTAATTCCAGTTGTTGATTAAATGTTGTACACTCTGTTGGATGAAGTATCCTTTGATGATATGAATTATTCATCAGCTGACTTTACCTTTCTTTTTCCAAACCAAACCATCTTTTTTGGTGTTTTTATCTGGTTCCTCACTTATTTCCAGGTTTGTGTTTGAAAAGTAATTGTGATTGAAAATAATTGTAATTAGTGGTTCACTGTGTGGAGCCTACACATGCAACAAACTCTGTGTATTCAAGAACCTTTGAATTGGAGTAGATCATGTTCCACCAGACAAACTTGTCTCATAGGTTAGTCACGGAAAATGAGAATTGCATCCCGTCCATGAGAAGTGACGCTTTTGGATTAAATTGTCTTGCTTGAAAATGTAAATGTTATGAAGTGACTAATGCTCAAATCCCAATGATGACACACAAAGTATTGAGGCATTTATATATTTATCTGTGCTTTATGTCATTGTGCATGTGCATGTGTGTGAGCTGATGAACTTTAAGGGATTTACAACAAATATCACTGTATGTTTAGCATGCAATTACAATAAAGGCATTCATCCATAATAGTGTAAACTTAAAGAACAATAAAACATTTTCACATTTTTATTAATGGCAAAATAAATAATTACATCTCAATACAAGACATTCATCTTTTTTCATTTGATATTAAATTCTCTATTTTATCTACGTGACATACTCTATGTGTACGCAATTTGACATCTAAATACACTGGTATGACTTGCCTCTCTAAACTACACAAAAAGCTTTGGACATGTGGGTTCTGTGGGAAATGTGCACGTGCTGTAAAAGTTTTGGTTAATAATGTTACTTTCACTGTGAAAACATTTGAGCCAAAGTTTGAGTAAACAAAAAAAAAAACAAAAACAAAACTTAACCCATCAAGACCCACTGCTACTTTTGTGGCAGTTCCCAAATGATTTTTTTTCTATAGATTTCAACTTTCTTAAATGATTTATCAGTTTTTATTATAATATTATCTTCTGTATTTTGGGGTTTGTCAGTGAAAATCATGTATTTTCCTATATGTAATTTACTGATCATGTAGAAGTTCATTAAAGCTTGGAATAAAGTTGAGAGTTATTATATCAAAAACAGAGAAAATTGAAGAGAAAGAGATTTTTCAGCAAAAATATTAATAACTGAACATAAAAACAAGTGTCTCCGATCACTGTCCTTTGTCAAACTCCATGGGTTTTACTGGTGAATCAATGTTGTAGAAGATGACGGTGTTTCCACATTCACTACGGAGCCTCTGAACGTCCAAATGGGTCATATCTGATGACCATGAAAAGATGACAAACTAATTATTTATATGTATTGATAGGATTAGTGGATCAACTGGTATTAAACATTTTAGATCAGTAGATGGTTTTGGTTAGTTGCTGTTTTGGTCTTCATTGGTTAAAGATTTGCGGATTTTTTCCAAACAAATCTACTGATCATCATGTTCGCCTAATGAGCTTTCAAAGAAAAAAAGAGAAGCTGTACATTTGTATTATAGCATATACAAGGGTGATTACAAAATTTTGTGGAAAATGACAGTTGGAAAAATTTGTTTATATTATATTGTTTATTTTTCAACATATGCTCCATCTAGGTCAATACACTTCTGCAAACATCGAGCCTTTAAGTCTATCTGTTTAAAACTGAGGGGCATGTGATTTAAACCATGCCAAAGAATCTTTGATTTTTTCCCTTGAACTTTTTGAAGCACCCTTGTATACAGGACGTGAAACCCCACTTTTAAAACTTTCTATGTGTTGCTAATGAACTTATGTTCGTGCCAATGATGTATTCAATTAGCTAATACTTTTTTTTTAGCAGATACTTAGTATGTAGCAGTATGGCTAGGACTGATGCACATCATGTTTATGCTGTAGAAACGTTTTTGAAATGGTTCATCTTTAATTGCGACACAGAAAGCTTTTCGAACTCATTATATGTTAGATTAGAAAGAGGCTGGTACAGATGGGAAAATAATAGTGCTCTAGGTTGCAAATGTCATTTCGTTACAGCATGTCAAGTGAACTTTGCATTTATGCAGCTTCTGTAAACAATTTGTATGCATGGAACTGCAGATTATTGTGTAGAATTCTTCTAACTGTTCAATCAGACAATCCACAACAGTACTGTCAGAGCTCTATGGCTTTGGGTATTGCATTTATTTGGAACAGCACCATTCTGTCCTAACATGTAATGAGTTTGAAAAGCTTTCTGTGTTGCAATTACAGATTCACCATTCTTCAAAAACGTTTGTACTGCATAAGGACGATATGCGCCAGTCCAAACCATATTGCTAGATGCAAAGTAATCTGGAGGGAAGATGGCAAATCATTGGCTAAATGAAGACGTCACTGCTATGTGCATGAGTTCATTAGCAACATTCAAATTGTGAGAGGTATTTCTGCTGGACCCTCTGTGTGTGTTTATGTGTGTGTGTGTGTCAGATAAAACAGAGCTGTATATAAGAAGGAATATTATAATTTATACTGTTAAAACATTAGCCCAAAAAAAAAATCTTTTGCATCAACTTAACCACTCTGCCAGCATCAGGCCAGATGAGGAAGAGGACAGTAAGGAACAGGGCAGACCTGCCAAGAAGAAGAGGGTCCATGTGCCCCAGAAGTTTCTCAAAAATATCAAGAGTGGTGGCCATGCTCCAGACCCTCAAAAGTTCCACATCATGCATTTAGCACAGTGTGCAATTATGATGTGGACATTATCCACCAGGGAGCTGCAGGTGATGTATAAATGAGCCCCAGTGACGTGTGCTTGTACACTGTGAGCCAATTTACCTAGAACATTCTTGAAAATAAAAGCATCTATTGCAATATATAAAATTATTTACCATTTTAATTAAATACATATGAAAATATTTGTAATTGATTTTGATAAAATAAGAATTCAAATTATTCAGTGCAGTTAACTTGTGGCTATCACATGACAATTTGGAGTCAGATCAAATTAAGTTTTTCTATCGCTTAATTAGACAAAATAAGAACTATGAACAAATGTGTGTGTCTGTGTGTGTGTCTTGCAGACTGTCGATGCCATGTGGAGGGTAAAAAGCATTTACAGATTGTGGCCAGTACAGATTCAAATTTAATCTTTCTTTCACCAAGGCTTGAGTTTTTGACTCAGTTTTCAAAATCATCCAAACCTCTATACATTTCCTATTCAAATAAGACCTTATAAGAGAAATGACGTTTGACTCCAACTGGAGGAAATCTGTTACTAACAAAGAGAAATTAAAAATATACATAAAATCTAGACTCAAACAACAGGGCCTCAATTACCATGACACTCCTGGAAAATGGTCACATGGAATTACTACTATTGCAAAAAAAAGCCACGACACAAGTGGTACTTAAAATATTTGGCCAAGGTTGGCAGGTCTGCTATAGTATCTGTAGTAATGCAGTTTGTACGTTTATAAGTTCTGCGTCAGTTTTTGTTGGTCCTTTGCACAGCCATGGCATCGCACGGATGCGAAATGAAGAAACAGGCAGCTCCCTGTTGGTCTGCGTCATACAGACAAGGACAGGATGGGATTTTTGAGGTGGGGGCCAGTTGATGGAGGGTTAGATTGGGGTGCCAGAGAACTGATTGATCCCCAGCTGCAGGTGGCCAAGCTAGAGAACAGCGCCTCGCACTCTGAAACCTGTTCTGACTACCAAGTAAACTGTATTCACTGGCACATAGGCACAAACAAAACACCATAAATGGAGGGACTATACGCTCCAGCAGACACATCCACCGACTTGAGAAAATAGTTTGGTGTGTGACTGAGTTGTTTGATTCAATAGTTATCATCATCATCATACACTTGGCCTTTATGTTTCATAAAGTCATGACCTTATGATCACAGCAACAACAGAAACTGATAATAGGGAAACAATACATGTTGTCCATAAAGTTGGAATAATTATGTTTTAAGATACATTCCTCTTTTTTTATTCCTATTTATACACATCAGTAATCGCCTTTAACCAAGTACAATGATTACATACAGAGTCCCAGTTACACTTTATCTATCAAGAATAAATCACACTGTCACAGTCATTTCATGTTTTAGTCCAACTTTATGGGCAACAGCATAATTCTAACAATGAGTTTATGACACTAAATAGACAGTACAATACAATTTACTTTAAGTTGCTCAAAATATGTCTAAACATAGTAGATCACAAAGCAATAAAATAAAATGTGTACATAGTTTAAGCAAATCATAGACTTTAGATTGTGTTGATTGATTATGTATTAAGTTGATCTATTTGTTACTGAAATATTGAGCTGATCATAAGACAAGGCTTAACTTGAGTTTGACTAAACTTCCCCTGGACAAATGATCTTGCTGTCATAAAAGAGAAAAGTAGAGAGAGATGAACTTATGTATTAAAATAACAAAACAGAAAATACAATTTCTTTCCACGTATCCAAAAGTGAGTGAATCATCAAATTATACGGTAAAAACATTCCTTCTCCCACAACTCCTTATTCATACAGAAATAGTTTAAGCCTTGATATTGAAATCAGAGGCAGAGTGTAAATCTCCTAAAATCCTTTCATGCTTGTTAAGACAAAAGGTTCTTGTTTGGGGGCAAGTCTTTAAAATCATAGTTTATAGCAGTAGCAGCAGCAGCAGCGGCAGCAGCAGCTCTATTTGAATAAGAATAAAGTGTGATGGTGGAAGAGATGCAAGTGAAGCTGAAGTCAGAACACAAGGGAAGGATGGGAAAATGAAAGTATTTCACTTTAAAGTTTTGTCTATCATGAGACCTTTGGCAGCTCTGCAGACACTCGAGTTAGCTTAAAATGAAAGAATGATTTAGGGTTTGGGTCCCTGTGGATAGCAACTGTCTGGACACAGTGTGAAACTCAATAGCAGATCAATATCTCTACAATATCAACCAGAACCAATGGCTCCCTACTTCCACTATCCGGAGCACAAACAAGAAATGAAATTTTATTTGATGTTACTCTATGGGCAAATGATTGA
The DNA here is from genome assembly GCA_037367295.1 of Apogon hyalosoma. NCBI lineage: Eukaryota > Metazoa > Chordata > Actinopteri > Kurtiformes > Apogonidae > Apogon > Apogon hyalosoma. Next base: position 19,747,784 of record JAPQRP010000002.1, read on the forward strand.
AAGTTGCCTCAGGCTAAAGAAAATTTGGAAGGAAACGAAAACTTAAAAATGTTACCTTTGGTTAACAACATTCTGTATTTGCAGGTTCCAGGTGCAGCAATAAAAGCGTGAATGTGTTTATCAAAAGTACGCAAGTATGATTTGTCTCAGGCCTATTGCTGTTCAATATTTTAATTCAGATGTATTGATTTTTAGTGTTGAAACGGTATATTTCTTGTTGTTCTTGTCTGCGTGCTCAAGGCCCGGAGGCAAAGGGGAGTTTTACTGCTGCTGGAAAATCAAGCAGGTCTTACATGCCGTTTCCTACTGAAACAAATCACAATTATTATCCCAGCAGCAAAGAACAGACATTGAAGTGGTGATGAATGCAATATGTTACAGCTGAGACTAGAAAAAGGAAAAATATTGGATCCTACTTGAAAACCTGACCACTCACTGTATACTTGATGAAAGCCATATCTCTGAAATTTAATACAGTGCCTTGACTTATACACATCTCTGTGAAAGTTGCAGAAATGTTAAAATGGTTTTCCATATTTATATTGATTTCTTTTGGCAGGATCATTATGAAAAATAAACCTGAGTTGTGCATTAGGAAAAACCTTTTTTGTGGCAGATTTTATTTGCCAGGCCTGGAAGAAAAGCCTGAATGTTGTGTTAGGGACCGAGTTGTAAGGGAATTTGTGGTTTTGTAATGAAACATAGTGAAATGTTTCCACCACTGCAACTTTCTTTTTGGTGTTTTTAGGTTGTAAACACATTAGGTTTAGTCACTTTCAGTCAATTAATTAATAATGTTGTAATGGTTTGAAACAACTAAGAGGCACCCAGATATCTTGTATTTTCTTTCTTTCTTTTTTTTTTTTTTTTTTTTTTTAAATATTTTTTTTCCTACTTTTTTTCTGGAAAAAATGTCATGCAGCAAACAGGCTGTTTTGGATTTACTCCTGGGTGGGTGCTGTCGGGCCTCAACATTTTACAGGGTATGTGCTCTACCAGGTGAGTTACCCACCAAGAATTTTGCATTTAATTTCTGCTTAAGATATATTCCTCTAACGTATAGTAAACAGCGACAGAAAAGATGCTGATGAGAGGAAATGAGTGAAATGTCAAGGACTTCTCTTCATTACAAGAAAGACCTCCTCAAAACTCTTCCTGTTGAATGAGCGCCTGTGAATAGGCTGCAGCATTCATCCAGTATCCTATGCAAACAAGTTGTCCAAGTACCACATTGTTTCAAAAGACCTTGTGACACACAAAAAAGTGGGCAATGTCTTTGACACACATGCTATCCCAGACTCTTTCACACCCAGGCTAAACGTTTAGCCACCCTGGCTAATTAACTGCTGTGAAAGAGCGTGCATCAAAAGGGAGGCGGAATTTGGAGTCTCTCTGACCAACCCTCAGGTCCAGAGGTCAGCCATCTCCAAGACAGAAGTTAGGACGTCCTGGCCCTGGACCTCTGGACGCTAACCCTTAACCCCTGCTGGAGCATATCAAAGTTCCAGCAGCAGAGGGTTGCACAGACGTCCCCCAACAATAACAGGGGGACATCAAAGAGCTGGTTGGAAAAAGACGAGAGAGAAAAAATAAAAGCCGGCCAATATCAAATTCCCTCTTATTCTGCAGATATTCCAAAAGATGAATATAATTAATCTCTCCAAGTTGTCATGGGCCTAAAGGGCCCTTGCTGTGCTGCAGCCTCCTTGGGGCACTTGAGGAGAATTATGTGATTAAACAGACCTGTGAATTCTGGACACAGGCGGAGAGAAGAAAGCTTCAGTCCTCTTCATAATGCCCCTAATGAAGTGGCTGGTGGCTCCGTCATCCCTGGCTGGGCCTTGTGCAGCCTGTTCACAATCTGTCTAATGACAGAGCGGGGGCTGCCGAGCGCACCAGTGCTTCCCAATGAGCCACAAAGGGAGATCACAGGCTCCATTGTGGCTAGGCACAGGAGCTTAGCACTCATCAGGCCCAATAAACCTGTCTCTAGTCATGGTAGGACACACCCCTCTATTGCCAGCCAAGAGCTCCGCACAGCACACTCCTTCAGTCGCTCACTCTGTCATTATGACATCAGGGTGACATGGCCTTATCACCCACTCAAACACAACTCACACTCTCTCACTACTGTTTATATTTACATGTTGAGAATGGAATAAGAGGCCTTTTTTTCTCTCTTGGCCACTGCTGTCGTGTGTACTGTATTGCAGATAATGTATGGGTATGTATCTGCATACACTGGGTGTTTACTTACCCGCCCTTTCGCCTCCATTTTAAACAGGGCCGCTCCTCTTGGCCTGAGCTGCCTCCCGGAGTTCCTGCCAAACGTATGCAAATGAGTATGTCCACAATAGTGCCCGCAGCTGCATGCAGTCGGCCAAAGACAGAGGACAAGGCGGCCATCCCTTTCATCCATAACCCCTGATCCCCTCTCAGTGACACGTCATGTTCACCCCAACACTTGTCCCCGCCAAAGAGCCATGTTGCCTCCCATCCCAGATACCCTCCCCACAGCCTTTCTCTATACACACAGACGAGCCTTTGGCCTGGCTCTTTGGACAGAGTGTCCAGAATCTGCTCAGACATTCTGCATAGTGATTCACATACCTCCACCCAGTCAATGGCCCTTGAACCTTTGTTAGACCAAAGTGAAAAAGGAAATGTGGAGAAAAGTAAACAACCTGTGCCTTTTTCTTCCCACTTTTTGAGCAGGCTATCCTCCATGGTCATTATTTGAGCTAAAATTACTGTGCTGAGCGGACAAGGGCGGAGGGAGGGAGGGCAGAGGGAGGAGGGTTATCCAAAAAGAGTGGGGGTAAAGAACCTGATTGCTTTAATCTCAGTGCTCGCGGCGCACCCCTTTTCATAAAGCTCTTTGGCCGTGTGATTCAGACCCAGGCCCCAGTGTTCTGCGCCCCACTATTGTTCTCACATGAAAATCAATTCCCTTGAAGACCCTCCTTAATCCCGTTTTTGGCGTCAACAATGGCCACTTGTGCACGGCCCTGATAGACTAAGAGCTGGGATGATGCGGCTGTCTGCTCTGATTCCAGCCCATTCAGGTAATGGCGGTCTGCATCACTTTGTAGTGCCAAGTGCAGGACTCGACAGGAAGACGTTTGCGATCATAATTTCCTGCAGAGCAGAGGCCCAGGCACCCTACACACCCACAAGACTTTTAATTAGGGCAGACAACCACAGAGATTAGAGATCAGCCTGTAACAATGACTGTCCCTTTGAACGGGCCTCAGCCTCTGTCTCCACTGAGTCCATATGGAGAGCATAATGCCATGATCACGCTAATAACAATCACCTCAGCAATAACAAACACACTCCTTGCATGTTCTCCACAGTTAGCCACATGTACAAATACTGTGAGTTTCAGAAAAAAACCCAAAACTTTCTTTTGTGTAAAGTAGATGTAAGTTGAAAAGAAAGTACAGGTTTGTTTTCTCAGAAATGGCTAGAATGACTTCAGTAGTTTGTTCAAGAGTCTGCTTTTTTTTTTTTTTGGTGAGATTTTTCAAACGTTCAGCCATCTGTTTGTGTCTTGAAGACAAAAACAGTCATGTCTTGGCCTGTCAGGTACTGGTTTTCGACAAGTTCTGATGTTTGCTGATCTTTTTATTGGTTTCATACATCAAAACAGTGCAGTTTCCGTGATTGCTGGACTCCAGTTATAAGCTTTGATGCAACCTTCCTCTAACTCTCCGAAGACCAACAGGAAAGGCAGCAGAGAGCAGCATCACAGCAACAATCCTCCTTAATTACAGTCAGAGCTATATCTAAAAATCCTGATGAGGGATACAAAGGCCCAAGTCTACAGAAGAGATTTCATTACTCGTTCCTCTCCTTACCTTTTCTGTGTTTGGCAAAGAAAAGGAACAAAGGAGGAACCCTACTGATTGAAAACTAGCAGAACAGTGAAACAACAGGACACAACTGATCGCTCATGCATGGCTGGGATTAGGATAAAAGTAGAAAGAGCATGGAGAAGAAAGCACACAACAAAAGAAACAGGGGACTGACAAACTTTTTTCTTTTTCTTTTGTGGTGAAAAGGATGGAATGAAAGGTCTGGTCATATGAAAAGATAGAGAGAGAACGATTACTAAACAGAGGCGGTCCTTTTTAGCCTCTGTACGCCTCCACTCTCGTTCCTTTTAACCAGCTACATGAAAGATGAAGTTGAGATCTCTAGTGACCAATATGAGACAAACATACCAGATGAAAATGAATTGTTTATCATGATATTAGTATTAATCCATTCATTATTTGTTTAAAGGCAAGTCGGTTGTGTGCCAGCTATCTTCAATGTGAATTTCTAAAAGCACAAGAATGGAACATTGTGATTCCCATTGACCAACTGGCTTGTGAAAGTTGTTCATTACACACTAACTAACAAGACAGCACTCTTTTCAGCCCCTGCCTCCACTAAGTGGAGATCATCCAACAATACTCAGAGTGCCTCCCCTGCCTTTGGCCTCAGTTCAAATTGTATTCTCTTCTTTATTTATCTCCCTCAACAAAAAAAGGAGGGGAAGGCAAGTGATTAGAATTTCTGTCTTTGACTTCTCCTCATTTAAAAAAGTATTTGTGAATGTGGGGAGGTGATGGCTACGCCTCTATTTCGCCAGGCTTGTTTTCAGTGGTGCGCCACTCAGCCTCCCTCAGTTTGGACATAGGGTGAGTGGAGGACATAGTTAACTTGTCTGGAGGTGACTGAGGTCATGGTACGAGTGAGTGAAGTGGAGCACAGGCTTCCCAGCTAGAGGATGAAGAATTTACAGCTATTGTGTGAGCAATTCAGACACCTATTGTATGAAAGCCTCAAAGTGTTTGTCTGTCAATGTGAAGTGTTTGTTTATAAATAATAAAGCGTACTTTGACCTACACAAACTGCACTAGACTCCATTATTACTTCGCATTATTGCAACTTTATTAATGCTTATTATTGTGTTATTGTCTTGACTTTTTGTCATGAGCACTGTCTTTCCTCATGCTACTTTTAAGAGTTAAAAAATGTAACTCCTGAAAAGAAGATCTAATATTAAACTTGCTCAGGATATAGTATTTGGTGTGTAGTCTAATTTAACTGAAAACTAAATGTAACAGAGTGAGGACTAATGTGTAAGACTTATATCTTTAATGATGTCTGGGCATAGTGTGAACAGTGTGAAGTAGCATGTTATACACTGAACTGTATTGAACAGCAGTTCACACTCAAAACTGTCTTCTTTTGTAAATTTATTGATAACCACTGAGGTGGATAATGGCAAAAATAGGAAAGTAAGGCCCAGATTGAAAATAACGGGAATTGATGAATGAACAATAATCCAACAATAGCCAAGAAGCAAAAGTCAGTTTGATAGACTGTGAGCAGAGCTTCACCAGTGAAGCTCACAGAAATCCCAGAAATACGGATCGGCATAAATAAGAGGAGATTATCTTTTTAAATGGTTGCTGAGAGAAAATAGCCTTTCTCACTGACCAGCTGTGCTTGCACCTCTGAAAACCCCACACCACAGTATGAAATTTGTGTCTGGTTTTGATAGACAAACAAAAATGCTCCATGCTCTAAGACACAAAAAAAACAAAACAAAAAAAAAAAAACATCCGAATATAAGTGTTTTTGTCTGCTTCACTGTGGCTGTCAAAGTTTAAATAGAGAAAACATCATTTTTTGGGAAACATTTTCATCTGTTTCTTTATAAATTTTCATTTATTTTGCAACAATTGTAAAATGACAAACTCAGTCAGGAATCCAAGAATTCAGTTTTCAGTTAAAGAACAGGATCTTTTCCATTGATGAAGCACTTATTTCTGAGAAAACATCTTGAATAGGGTTTTATTCCCCCAGAAGGAACTTTCTTCCCCCCAGAAAGACCTATCCAGATGATGTAAGACAAACACTGATGTAGCACTCAATTCAAAACGGGCGTCTGGTCAGAACTGCTTTGGTCTAATTTAACCAGACACAAAATGTCAAAGTGGAAGCTGGAAATGGAGGCTCAAGAGCACTTTGAATAAATAAAACAAACATTAAACCGCAGGGAGAGAACAGCAAAAGACATGTGCCAGCAAATACAAATGCTCCATGTGTTCTAAGACACCGCTGCATGTTATTAATGTGTTTGTTTAATTTACCTTCTCTCTGTTTTTCTGAAAAATAAACCACATATGTCGTCAAAGTGGCTTTTTGTAAAACAATAGTGTCTGTTCTAAGATGCAGGGGTCCGAGGGGGATTTTTCTATGCCACCCCCAATTCTCTCGCATCTTGTAGATGGCTCCCCTAATCGCCATGACTGACTGACCTTTAGGCTAGTCCCCTTCTGGGATTTACAGCTTTCTCTGGCTTGACCTTTGCCTCCCAACACTCCTACAGACACTTCCTTCACGTGAATGCAGCCCAGAAGCTGGACAAGAGGACTACTAACTGAAGTGTAGGCTGCCAGTGCTACCTCAGCATGTCAAAACCTCTCTAGGTGGTATGATTCAGTCAGTGGTTCATTAACCCCCACCTCCAAGAATCCCCTACACCCCCCCACCCCAGCCACCCGAAAGAAAGTTCCCCCTTGGCCGGGAGC
>JAPQRP010000002.1:19754473-19768451 GCA_037367295.1 Apogon hyalosoma
ACCCCCCCACCCCAGCCTCCATAAAGAAAGTTCCCCTTTGGCCTGGAGCTAGGTAGACCTGCATAAAGCTCAGCCTAATGACGTGTGCCATGGTAGAGGGGGCTAAATGCCACCGCCACATGTGGGGATGATTACAGGAAGTACTGCAGAGTTGCAGGGGACCTCGGGACTTTGAGAGTGGGTGTGGGGGACTCAGTTGGGGCAGGGAGCTGGTGAATTCCCAGGGGCTATTGTATGGGGCAACTCAGCAAAAGCCCCATCTTGGCCAGGTCACGCAAATTTAGGCCCAGTGAAATTAAGGATTGAATGGAAGGGGTGTTCTGACTTAATCTTTAATTAAACAGCCCCCACACTTTGTCTCAGCAGGTTTAAAACAAAACATAAATCAGCAGCCTTCTTTTAATGGTGATTAAATGCATAATTCGGGTGACAATGCAAATAAGGGGCTTTTAAAGAAAACCCGGCAGGCTCAGTCTCAGGTTGAACTTAGTGTCCAACCCTAGTCAGCATCACACTCCGCTGTCGGAAACACAGTAGCTAAAGTAATACAGCATTTCCTCTTTGGGGGGCAGTTAATCACCCCTGAGCAAATGTGTCTACTGGAGCGTGAAGGCACCATTTCTCGCACACTTCATAATGAACCTTGTTTTACTCCGCCGCTTCACCCTGCCACACTGGCCAATGCAGTCAAACCACAGACTGATTTTCTGGAGTCATCAGGAGAAAAATGTGTGGAGAGTGATATTATGGTAAAGTTTATGGAAAAACAGGTTTACCCTTTGCTCAGCAAACAACTTTCAACAGGCTAAACTAGTAGACTGTCAGCTTTAATTCCAACTTCCAGAGTGAAGCGTACTCTTCACACTTTTCAGCCTGTAAGACTTCAAAGGTCACAAGTTATTATTTATTGCCTTGTTTGACTGTGGCTAATGAAATCCCCAGTGCCTTAGCAGAGCAAGTTGGTAACCTCCTACCCAATGAAGTGGTCTTTTCTCTCTTTTCTCACAGACAAACAAAAACAAAACAACAAAGAGAGGCGGTACATAAAGGAGCTTTGGTCAGATGGGTCACATGCTGTCCATTGAGTCTCTGGTCCATCAAGACCATTCACCAGGCTCTATAAAACCGGCAGCCTGCTTAAATACCTGACAGTAAGAAAAGAAACAAAAACAAAGAGAAAGAGGGGGAACAACAGATAAAATAAATAAGACAGCCCCTGTGACTGATGTGTATAGATGGTGCCGGAGAGTCACTGACAATTCAAGAAATGTGGCTACGGCCACAAAAGGCGGCTGGAAAATACTGAAGGAGCTTGCTGGGCACATTTTTTAGGCTTTTCCTACTTGGACCCCCTTTTGAGTCTTTGTCTGTGTTCTGGGTCCATGAGAAAAGTCAATCACAGACACTTGGCTGTAGATTATTGAGTTTCTTTTCCTTCCAGCAGTACGTTTCTGAATTAAGCATGAAGCAAGATACTATGTTTACGTAACTAATTAAAGATGGGGATCTCTACTCCAGTGACACAACAATTAAAGGAAATAGTAGTAACACAGTGCTTTTCCTGTCATACCCTGATTAAGATGTTACTCATATTTTAGCCTGAAAATATGGCAACATCAAAAGATGAGTGGAGAAGAAAGATAAATACTGGGCAGTGATTAAAATCCATATTTATGCAGCCCAATTTTCCTTGCGAGGGAATTCAATGTGTTGGTTAACTGGCTCCATTTGATCTGTTCTGTGAAAAGAGATGTCTGAACCTCGGGGGCCTGTGATCCCAGGCTAATGCATGGGCAAAAACAGTCAATTATATTGTAAATTATGGGGAGAGGGGCGTCGAAATGTTTGAACTGTGCAGTTTTTTATAGATTAAAAAACTCTGTGGAACACAAAAAATGTGAAAATAAACAGGTTGGATCAGTAAGTATTCAGAGACTGAGATTTGTCAACATTGGAGTTTAATTATAGTAAGGTAATCATCAGTTGGTGCGACAGTGAAGTTCAACTCACACAGAAAAGCCAGGAAAACTGCCTTGACCGTAAAATACTTCCTAAACCTCACACACAACAATAAAATAGAAATTGTTCCAGAGACAATAAAAACAAAGTTTACATCAAAGCTTCTATGGTCTATTTCTATGTCTGTCTCTTTTTTCTGTCACAGAGAATAGACTAAACTGTGTGATGATCTTTAAGTCTTTTATTTCTCAGCTTGTAAATAACAAGTCACAAATTATTTTAAATAGTCAGAATACAGCGCTGAAATTTTTTCTAATATCTAAGTTTAATTTTTTTGGTAGTTGTTTATAGGTGAGGAGCATGAATACAGTGTGAGTATAAAATCCAGCTCCTTCCTTATCTGTCACCTTGTTCTCATTCTGACCCTGCAGAAATCACTATTAATATTAAGTTGCCACACAAGCTGTAAACCTGGAGGCCTTTTGATATGCCTCTGGCATAATAATCCACACTGAGACTCCTTTTTACAACAATATCACCCCTCTACAGTGAGTTATACACCTGATGAATACGGTTATCCACATGTTGGGTTAGACATTTTATTAGTTTGGTTGGTGTTCTCAAGTTTCTCAAGTCAAGTCAACTCCTGCTTTAATCAAAAACACATTTCAAACGCTGCAGAGACCCAGACCTAGTAGTGTTTTATCTGATGCAAATAAACCAAGTATAATGAAACAAAGCAAATGCAAGCATTGAATAAATCATATGCATAAGGTTTTTTTTCTGTGCTAAGACAAATGATGATAATATCCTTCTTTGTGCCATTCAGATTCTTTCATTCGAGTGGGCTTCACATGTGCATTTCAGAATAGAAATTTTCAGTTTTTCACCATGACCAGTAGGCAAAAACTAAACACCAGTTAATTATCTGCTTGAAATAGCAAATAGACGAGTAGATGCTGTCTTAATCTTGGTAATGTTTTTCAGTAATGGAATAGATATTATGTTATTTCTTGCATGATGAGATGTGGTCGGCTCTCTCTTTGATCTTGTGCACTCACCAGGAAAAAGTAGATTAAAAGGTTCATGAAATCAAAATAAATCTTGAATTGGTTTTTTACTGGAGCGCTTAAATAAAAAAATTAGCTTTATGCAAAAACATCAGGGGCACCTGCACAAAGTGGTGATACTAAGGGCTGTCTTATACTTATAACCTGGTATATGTCTGATGTCATTTGAAATGCAGTGCCTGCCAGGCGGGTCTAGCTTTATTAAGGGATCACGTGTAACCTGAAAATCCACACTTTTAGGTTATGCTTTTACATGTGCTCAGAGATCACAGTCTATAAAATAATAAGCATGTCTTTGGTCATGTTGCTGTGTGGTCAGAGGAAAGATGAGGGCTCCTTTTAGTGCAGAGCTGAAGTCAGAGGGGTGGCTATTTGAAGTGAGCACAGAGAGCTGGGTTTGATTGGATAAATCTAGGGCTTCACAGAGTAGCTGCCCCTGGTACGGGGAGAGAAGATTTTTTTTTTTTTTCCTGTGGCATTTCTCCCTGAACAAGAAAAAAAAGATGAGCACTGGAGCTTGGCTGGAACGTGATCATAGGCCAGCACCAGACCAGAGAGCTCCCTATTAAGGTTTTGGGTTATAAACAAAATCTGTTTCAAACGGGGCTAAGACTAGAGGACTACTCACTCTGTCTTTCCCTCTGCATGTACCACAGATCTGGCACAAACTATCACGTCTCTCTATACTCCTCCTTGCGTCTCCCATCTCCTCTCATTGTGTCTCTATTCTCTGTTCTCTTTAGAGTTTTATACGCCTCCTGCTCATTATGGTCCTTAAAGAAAAGGATTTATTTAGTGCGAAAAAGCTCAGCACAGCATATGCTTACGTTTTGGTTTGTATTTGGTGCAGTCACATTCGCATGCAATACTATCTGCAGCTTGCAGAGCTGTGAAAGTGACAACATAATCCACAAAATCACCAGTTTGCTCAACTGGTTTCCATCATGAGATCTTATCCCTGTTTGCACAAAATAAGAAGGACCAGGGCATTTTACACAGAAGTGTTCAGAACATGGCCTACAGAGCACAAAAGCCTTTTACAACTGTTATTTTTTTCAAAGTGTAGATAAATAGTCTGATATTACAATGCATGGGATAAGCTTCACAATTGTCATGATCTCAGAGTCAGCTGAGGCTACCTCTTATAGAAAGACTCTGAAAAAGGCTTTGTGCTGCCCTCTGCTGGACAACAGTAGTATTATGTTTGCCATGCTTCATTGAGGCTTCAATCTATGAGTAGATATTTTCAGTGGCATGACCTTAAAGAAGACATAACAATGTAGCCTCAATAGGTTATATATTAACAATTATAACCTTTTTTACATATCACTTTAAGTCATGTGGGGGACCACTCATTAATGCCTCAAACTACATCATATCAATAAATTGCATCTTTGCATTATGTATGCTGCACCACCTCTGAGACATGAAGGACCTAAAGATGGGCTCAGATAGGCTGTGCACAGAGTAAACAGGAAGCATGTTATATTTGCACCAAAAGCCCAGCAATCCTTTCTCTGTGGATTGGTATCATTAGGGACATGCACAAGAGTGTTTTTGGCAAGTTGCCTCTTCAAATAACAGCTATTAGGGGGCTGCATCATGTTTTTATCCAAATCCAGTGTAAGCCAGTGTAGAGCAGTCACTACAGATTTTTTTTTTTTTTTTGCCGTTGCAATTATTTGAAGATTCAGACCATTTTGCTTGAATCTGACATGCTTTTGTTGGTAAACGTTGCGGTTGCTGATTTTGAGTTTAAAGGTGAGAGAGGGTGACGGTAGGACTTTGTTCGCAGTTTGCTGAATGTGCACACAGAGCTCTGAGCCGCAACTGTCTGAACACTATGTATTAAAGTTTGTAGGAGCTTGAGACCCCTGGAGTAAGAGAGAGAAAAACAGAAGAGGGAGGTGAGAGAGATAAGGGGGTTCTAAAAAAAAAAAAAGAAAAAAGAAAAAAGTCAACGCTTTGTCTATTCAGAATTGACATGACACAAAGTTGCTTCTTTGTTCCTTGCATTTTACGGTGTGACAGCTGAGCTGCAATGAGAAATTCGTATGGGGCTCACTCATCGGCAGACTCAGCCTCTCTGTTTTTGACATGGGTGTCAAAATAAGCCACATCGTATCACTCCAGTTTGCTTGAAATCAACCAAAGGAGGGTGAAATGAAAGCATGTCAAAGGGACCACTCCATGATTTAAAGGCCTTTTGGACATGACAGGTCTACTCTGGGGTAATATACCGGCCATGATGCTTGGCACAAAAGGTTGGATAGGGACAGGCTTACACTATCACAGGACACTGTCTGGACTGGGACTAGCCAACAGATGGTCACCTGGATTAATAGAATCAATTAATTCATCCCATTATGTAATTAAGGATGTAGTCTGATGAGCAGAGAGGGCCAGGCTTGGCTTCCTAAGATTTTAAGCATCTGATTTATCCCCTAAAAAAGCAAACTAGTGCTTGTTATTTATCAAAGAGCACTGCAGTGTGAAAAATGTGTGTTGAAAACATGAGAAAAGTAGTGCACAAGATCCTGCCCTTTTGAATGACAAATGAAAACAAATAAATACTCAAAGCAAAGAAATCAATTTGGTAAAAAATAAATAAATAAAGAACAGAGGATAGTTGAAAAAAGAAGCCTGACATGTCCTGTCTACCTCAGGGCCCACCAGATAGGTAGATGTACTCTTACTGATTATTTGCTGTTTGTCATTTTGTTGTCGTCCTGCATACCTGAAGCACCAGAATGTTCTAGATAATATTAGTAAAAGAGCAGACACTTCCCTTGAAATGTTGCATTATATTCAGGAAATATGTTAAAATCTTTGCTCCATTTCCAGAAACCTAACACAAATGCATAACTACACACTCATCTACACAAATTGCAGTGAATAATAGTGAAATACACTGAAATTGAGTCAATGTGTGAATGCAGTGAGAAAATCTGCAAAAATATTAATGCAGAATACAGTAGAATAAAATAGTTTTCCATGTAATAAGTAACAACAAAAAGAAGAGAAAAAGAAAAAACAAAGTAACAATTCACATTTATTCTATTTCAGTGTTACATGCAGAGAACAGCAGTGTTTTTAGAAAACGCTTCTCAGCAGTCATGAAAAACTGTAAAACATAAGTTAAACCAGGTCAACATCCACAGTGAACCAATGAAATAACAGGTTCTTCATAAGGTGATAAATCATGTTTATCCTTAGTGTCCAGTCTCTGGTCCAGATTGAGAAGTATGTCAACTATTAATGTGTTTTCCTCTCTAAAGTTTTGGATTATAGCAGATTCTGTGAAGTAGCCAAGACCCTTTGTCCCCCTCAACAAGAACATGGGCAGCCACAGCTAAATGAGTCCCATCAGGAACAATTTTTCTGCTTCATCGTCATCTTCCTCTTTACCTTTGTGTCTTTGCAGATCCAAAACAAGCAATCTGACCCATGACCCTTTTATCTGGATCCATCCTGTGGTTGTGTTTTTTATGAATAATATTTACTCATGAAGAATTGTGTGATATTTGTGTTTAAGTTGTGATTATTTGATTTACTGATGCTAACAGCCAGTGTTTTTCAAATGGTCCAGTGGGTGAAATATAATAATAACTTTATTTATATAGCACTTTTAAAAACTGTGTTTACAAAGTGCTTTGACAGACAAAGCAGAAAGGCACAACAGCAAAATAAAAACATAGGAAACAACACAACACACTAAGAGATAGGTACAACAGCATGACCAAGTTTAACAGATGATGGCAATCATTACCGGGTAAAAATAAAATCTAAACATTAAAAGCATATTTAAAAATAACAAGGAGACAACATCACATAAAAGCAAGTCTGTAAAAATGTGTTTTAAGAAGTGATTTAAAAGATGACACTGATTCAGGGTTTATACAGGGTTTATGATTATAGTTTTGTGCAAAAAGTTCAACCAATTTCTTTCATGTGTGAAAAGGAGGAAAGAGTTTAGAGTTGTTTCATTTGGTTAACAGGACCAATAGTTCTGAAGCAGTTGAAGTACAGTTGAACAGGCCTCTGTGCAGTTGTATTTTATTCACTAGAGGGAGCTCCAGTGTAACTGCTCAGTTTTGCTGCCCCGCATACATTGATGTAGGGTATGGAGTGGATCTGAGGTGAAAACTGTGTTTTGAGGGCACAGCTGATGAAATGTTGGATCATAGTGAGAAAGGCATGACATGAAAGTGTTCACATCTTACGGTTCACCCCCTGCCTTCCTTCCCCTAGATCTGTGTGCACATCCATTACATCTGGATTCAGACAGAATTAAGTAATGTTTATTATGTGGCTTCCTGTGTTAGTGCAAGTGCTTTTTCAAGTGTGTGCAAGACTATTTCCTTTTGTGTTATTGTATAATACATGCACTATTTAGTCATCTGGCATGGTTTTATCTTTATTTCTCTTTAATATTGGAACCCTTTATCTAAAACTCTCACCAAATACACCCTATTTCAGTTATGAATATTTTTAATTCTGATTTAATCTTCCTATCATTATGAAGTTCAACATGAAAGCAAAAATTAGATACTCTTTTATAGATTAAGACATATTACTTTGGGCAAAAGCACATTTCTCACTACATATACAGGTTAACCCATTATCAATGGATTAATAAATATATGAATGGATTATTTGTTATTAAAAATACATGAAAGACACCTCAGCTCAGTGTATCAATTGTATCAGTGATATGCAATCACAACAGCCTTTATCTCCACTGTCTGTATGTCTGTCTGTTTACAGGATTATACACACTAATACACTGATTAACATGAAACTTGATTGAAGATGGCAAATCCTTTATTGTGTCTGTGGGGCCTTGGTAGAGGTATGGACCCTCAGACTGTCCCTCTAATTTTTCTTTAAATAAGTTTTGCTAATAATAGATACTACTCACACAACGTTTCCTCCTCTGCTGTGCACGAGCTCCATGTTTCCAGGCTGGATTGTCACAGTTCATATCAGGGTACCAACAAAAGTGACATTGTGTTAATTTGGCTGAAGGAGCAAAGATACAGAATAGCAGGAAACCTCTTAAACAGGGGCTCTGGTGAAACATTTCTCAGTAGGGGGCATGGTCAGTGGGGGGTATGTCCGGCTGGGGACCTCCTGTGAGCATGGAGGTCACACACTCATACAGATACAATCATTTTGTAATCTCGCCTACTCCTATTAATTACCACTGTGTAATCTCCCAGGGTTTTCACACATATCAAGAGCTGCGCTCATTTAATTTAATGTAGGTTAGTAAGAAAGGATAAGAGGCAGGACAGTTAAGCTGATCTCTCTTGCTCCCCCTTCCTCCTCAGCATCCCGCTGAAAACCCAGCCCAACCAGAAAAGAGGATGCTGTCTAAGACATGACTAATCTTGGAGCAAACTCTTAGTCTAGTCTAGTCTAGTCTGGTTGCAAATTGTTAAATGTCTAAGTACAATGTTACATCCATTGATCTTTCTTTGTTTTTGCCCTAAAAGATGGCCATTTGGGACTTTGCGGATTAGACTGTCTGTTTATGGGTCTGCGGAGCCTGGAGGTCTGAGTGATGCGAGGAAATAGCCCGGTCCTCAGTGTGGCCAGTAGGGTGTGTCTCACTGCCCTTTGCTGGATTGCATTTGCTACATCAAATAGTCTTATACATTGTGCTTATTCCACAGCCAAGTTTAGTTCTCACTGGAGAGCACAGGAAATGAGGTTAGCACAATGCACTTTAGAGAGGTTAGAAGGGGGTAAAAGGAGAGGAGAGGAGAGGAGAGGAGAGGAGAGGAGAGGAGAGGAGAGGAGAGGAGATGAGAGGAGGTGTCAGATATACTGTCTGTATTTTTAGTTTACACTGTTCAGTGAGCTGCTCTAACTGAACAGATAGAAATCATGAAAGCTTTAACCCGACCACAGTAGAACAGTTGAAAGTCAGACCCGTCTCCCTGTTAGTTTTGATCCAATGCAGATGTGACAGCTGTGTAGTGTCAGAAGAGACTGGTGTCATAGATACCAGCCATGTTTTGATTCCATGTCTTCCTATGCAAATTAGAAAAGACAATTTGCATTAAACTTATATTTAGCATGGCTACATATACATTTATTTACCCATAAATAAGTGTATTTATGCAGTACGTATATATTATATATTAATGCATATATGATTTGTTTTCTATAGTGATATTTAAAACTCTTCTTAATATCAATATATAGACAAAACTGTTTTTCCATATTTCCATACTATAATAAAAATGTATTTTTGTTTTTAAAGAAAATGGCAGTTCCTTATTTTTTCAGGAGGTGGCAGCATTGTACATAAAATCCAACTTTAAACTTGAGGTACACATATCAGACATGTCAAAATCACTACCCATAATTAATTCCACTTCCCTTCTTGATGTATTTATATCCACCACATTTTTTTATTGTTACCAGATAAAAAAAAGGCAGGTTATTTTTGAGGTGAAGATTATTTTTATGCTCATGAAATAATGACACTTGCAAGTGAGCATGTTTTGACATGAGTCTCATGGGACCGTTACAAAGTGAACTCCTGTCCCTTTACCATCTCTTTGAGCTAATATCTTTGTGAGTGCTGAATGCAAGTAGGCAACCTGAAAAATATAGAAAATAAACTATATGGGAATTTTATTTGAGGTTACATGCTGCCAATTAAACAGCAGTAAAATTACTGTTGGCTTTTATTGTTCCTGTGCTGCGCTGACTCTAAAAATTCTCACTTGAGTAAACAGAGAAGTAGCTGAGACTTGAACAATCAGTGTTAAACTCCTAAAGAGCTTTCATTTGCTCTTATGTCTTATCACCCAAGGCTGGTTATTGACCCTTGAGTGTGAAATGGATTGAGCTGATAGGCTGGAACTCCACAGGGAATATTTTCACTTTTGAGGGCTAACCTCTGGAGCCACTCTGTGAAAGTAGTAATAAAAGTGGGGGCTATCTGTCAGTGAATACTTAATGCACCAAAGAGGAAGTAAGAGGATGAGTGAAATCTGAAAGTTAGTGCAAATATAAGCTCATATGATGAGACTAAATGTGAACTGAGTCAATGGTGGAGGCTGTTAAGGGAAACATGACCCCAGGGCATCTTCCCACTGCAAAGACATACAAGTACAGTGAGATTAGCTTGTCCACAGAGGGCATTAAGTTTGAAATTTCTAGCATCAGTAGCTGTTTGAAAAGAGATAATCTAACAGTTAAGTAAGGAATTCAACCATATTAGATGTTACAAGTGAGGACAGTCAATACAGTTCTACTGAATAGACTTCAAATTCTTTCTCTGCAGTTTCTGGTTTTTAATTTGAGAAACACTACATCAAACACTAAAAGCATGGCTGATTTAATGAGCGTATTAGTATTGCTGCAATAATGCCACCCAAAATCACTCTGAAGACAAAAACAGTTTTGCGGATGTCTCTTGAGGGCTTTCTTTCCCAACAACAAATAATGACTGGTGCGCTCTATTTTTAACTAGAATAAAAATGTCAGCTGTGTTTTTCAGTTAGGTACAGCATTTGTGAATCATGTGTCAAGATAAATATATCACATGAAACTAATATACCTACACACACAAAGCTGGTTGTTAACCACAGGAACAAACCCCACAAGGTAATTTAGTCCCTTTTTGATGTGAGGTTAACTACCAAGGACAAGGGTTTTAGTATCCCCACGTATGCACGTTCTTTTATTTCTCCAGTGTCACTGCGCATTTTGTCCAGAGGGAAGATGAGACGAACCATAGCATTAAACAAAAAAGAGCTGCTTGTGTTTTTCATTTTTACTAGGGTCATTTTGCTTGACCCGATGCCCTGTCATTTGCCCATGTCCTTGTCTCATTTGGATCCCGGTTCAACTCATGCTGTTTTTCACATTATTAAGCTGCCAGAGAGAGCCCTTGATAAGGATGTACCGTGTGATAAAGCCCCTCCCTACCTGTCTGACACATGCGTCATGAGAAATCACTCCGACTGATCCAAATGACCAATCTAGTTTAGAAAGTGACTGCTAGACTGCCCTCGAGAGCTCACAGAGGCTTTTAGATATATAAAAGAGATCTATATCCACAGGCTGACATCCAACGCTGTCAGCCTCCACAGACCTGGCATGCTGTGATTACATAACCAGAATCTGAATATGGGAGAGAAGACGGGAAGGAGCAGACATACTGTACTGATGATAATTATTTAGCACTCCAACCCTGTAGTGAAGCAGACTCTGATAAAACTGGCTGTACAATAAATCAGAGACATAAACTCACCGATTTCTTAGGAAGCTTTGAATAACTAGATACTATCTCTGTTGAGTCTGACACCAAGACTCTGCCTATGTAAAGCAGGAAGCTTATCATTTGCATGGACTTTTTTAATAACAGCAAGTCTAATGATGACCCCTCTGTAATCTAACTGCACTATCAGTTCTTAATTAATGAGCAGATGAATCAAATTGCTTTATAAAGATAAGAACATTTTCCATTTATGTGAAACTCACACAGACCCTAATGTCAATTAACATCCAGGCAGTTGTAGTTTAATAAGCAAAGACAAAACGGAGAGTTGACCTTAACATGTAAAAGTAATAAGTACGATAATTAATTGCACAGTTTTATTAGGCCCAGCTTCGTGTATATATATATATATAAAAGTGCTTTCAAAACACACACATACATATTGATTTTGAAGCCTGTGTTTTCTCATTTCTTTGAGGAGCAGTGGTGCATTTTTGTTTACTTTCTATTGATTGATGAAAATCACTTTCCAAACTAGCTTAGCCACCTGCCATCTGGCTGAGGTAAAAATGAGCTTGTAGTGCTTGTGTTCTGGGAGAGAATTTTTATTTGTAATTTGCTAAATGCCAAATGTTTTACTGTGTTAACAAATGTGAATACAAGCAATTTAAACTACGCTGAAATCGCTCCATGCTCCAGACCAAAAAAAGACCAACTTTATGGCTTTAGACTTTAACACCAGGTCAAACTTTATGACACATTTGTTCCTCCAGGAGTTGTTTATAGGTCTCTGCCTGATTATGTTGCTGAGTCGTCCTGGGAATGGTGAGGTTGGGGTTAAGTACTGTCAGAGGTTAGTTTAGGGTTAAGGCCATGGGTGACATGACCAGGTTTGTAAATCCTACGAAGGAAGCATGGAGACAGAAAAACATGAATACCAGTCTGTGTGGAAGGAAGTCAAGCATTTTATTTCCCCTTCGCTATGTGTAAAACTCTGTGACCAAAGGCTTATGGTAGCAGCTTAGTGGGCCAGATGGGGGGCAGAGAAGAGAGCAGTCATCCTCTGATATGTCACTGAAAACCGGACAACACTGACAAGGACCTCGGGTATGTCTCCTGTGGTACTTAAAAGACCTGTAAGTCAGCTCAAGCACCATTAATCTTCATCCATAAAGCTGCAACTGCAGTCTGTTATTTACACACAGCATAACTCTTTCTTCTGAGTCAACAAGTGTGAGCAGTGAATAAAAACTGTACACTTGATACTGTGAATAAAACATCTTAAAACAGTAACTGCAAATAAGTACTGCTGCATATTGATATTATTTAGTGATTTAGTGACTAACACTGATGTAAATGACCAAAGTCTGCTTCTTAACTGAAAGGTGAAAGCAGCTGCTTTACAAATTTAGGTATTTTTAACCCATGAAGACCCAGTGTGACTTTTGAGGTAGTTCCCAAATGATTTTTTCTCTCTATTTAACCTTTCTTATATAATTTATCACCATTTTTTATAATAAATGGTATTTTCTGAATTTTCAGTGAAAAGCAAGTATTTTCTTATATTTAATTTACTGATCATGTAGGTGTTCATAAAAGCTCAGTCTAAAGGTGAGGGTTATTATATCTAAAACAGAAAAAATTAAGAAAAACTGACTTTTTCAATGATATATATCATTAAAGGGGAACAAGGCAACATTTTACCGTTTTGGCTCTTCTTCACTGTTTTTCTAGCATTTTTCTCAGCGGAGCTCACCCTACAGTTTTGGAGTACATCTTTACTGTTGTAAAACCCACCATTAACTCTCTCCCTCCAACCATCTGCATTTGTTTTCAATGAAGCTGGTGATGAGAAGGCAAAAATAGTGATCAAATAGCTACTGGAGTGGAGCAGAATGGGAAACTTTAGCCAGACACTGAAGTTTCGGACATTTGTTTTCACTTCACACTGCTCTTTAGCTCTTCGGCTAACATTAGCAGCTCGGTGCCAGCGGCTGCTAACCTCAGACCACCAGTCTCTGTACACACAACTGGTGTTGTCACTGTGACCTGTCTGTCTGGGAAGCCGGGGGGAACGTGCGGACAGAAACGTGAGGCTCTGCAGCCCCTAGCACCGCGCTGCTAACGTTAGCCACACAGTTTATGAGTTAATCAGTGCCCTGAGGCTCGGTCTGCAGCTGCTAGCACTATGCCGCTAATGTTAGTTAGTTCATGAACGAATGGTGATGCCCCGGTGTTCTACTGGATGTCTTAGGAAATCTTTTGTTCCTGCTGTTGTGCGTTTTTATAATGAGAATTTTATTTGAAATTGCTCTTGGGCTGTTACACTGATGTCCCAAGGGTCTGGAGCTGAATCCATAGTGATATTGTGTTTTTTGTACTGTGTGATGAGTGTTATGAGTCTATGGCATTTGAATTTCTCCATTTGGGGATTAATAAAACGATCTGTCTATCTTAGCTGCACAGTAGAAGAGCTAACGGGCTAATAAACATCAACAGCTCCCACCTGTCACCATGTCCCAGTCCCGTTAGCGATTAGTATGCTATCATCCCGGGGCTAACATTTACTGTACAACAGACAAGTATACAACACTAGCTAAGATTGAGCATCAAGGATAATTATTAGGCCTGTCGGTATTCAGATGAAACCAATTAGACATGGGTCATATAATGAACTACAAACATCTGACAAAAACTAGATTCAACT
>JAPQRP010000002.1:19769467-19780112 GCA_037367295.1 Apogon hyalosoma
GAAAAGATGACAAACTGTATTTTACACTAATTATTTACATGGATTGATAGGATTAGTGGATCAACAGGTATGAAACAGTTTAGATCAGTAGATGCTTTTGGTCGACGGTAGATGTTTGAGTCTTTATAGGTTAAATGCATTTGAGTACTCTCACACACATTTATGGATATAATGGCTTGGTAAAATGGCTGTGTAGTATCCACTCTATGCTCCTGTAACCACTGGCAACCTCCTTCTATAAGAACTTCACACCAATCTGTATGAGGCTTAAGTATAAAACAAGATAGTAAAGAAAACAGATCAGTCCTCTTATGTCACCAATTAATAATAGTTAGTAACAAAAAAAATTCTGTATATGAAACTTTAAAACAATTATTTTAAGTAACAAGCATCACAAATGGAAACAGGTATGTGAACAGTTATTACAAAAAACACAACATGCATCACGTAATTTTAATCAGGACCATTTCCATGTTTAAAATGGTCTGATTAACTGAGAAACTTTCTCTTTCAAAATATTTGACACTGAGAGCAAAATAAGAAAATGGATAAAAAAAAATTGATGAGAATAAATAACATAAATAATAAGTCAATCTATCACTTTCATTGCTGTTAGGGCATTCTAGTAAAGTAATTTCAATCCTTTATCTTCTTTTACAGCCTTCTGCATCTGCTAAATTTCTCTTGTTTCGGTGTTAGATTATGAAGGGAAATGAATCTGTGATGCATGAACACTAATGACTTCAAATACCACTGTAACAGATGAGGTCCTTTCAGTTCAGTTCTTTTAGTGTCTGCTGGTCCTTTTGTCATAATGCTTCAGTTTGGCCACACCTAAACCCTAAATCTCCCACTTCCCCATTCATCCTTCATCCTCACTGCTGTCTCATCCTCCCACAGGATCAACCTCCTTCTCAGTGTCTCCTGTGGTGGCTCCTCAACTCCTGTGCATGTTGTCCTGGGTGACATGAATTAATGATAACAGCAGAGGCTTCACAGACTGGGCTCATTTATTACATAACTCAAGCAGGTCTTCTGCAGATCCACACTTTTTTTGACACTTCATGTACAGTATAGTACTGCACCCTCCACAGCTGACTCTTTTTACCCTCCTTTCTCATCCCCTCTATCCTTGCTGCAGCACCCAGCATATGATGCAGTGGCTATGCGGCCATATGGCAATGTGTCACAAGTATTTATCCATAGCCTGTGCACTCAAAGCTATATTTTTGTACACAAAAGCTTGGCTAGTAGGGCACAGCAGGGTGGAAAGAGGCTCATTTGATGGTGGATGTTGACAGCTTAAGAGATGCTTTCAAAGGCTGAAGTACCCTAAGAAAAACTCTAAGACAAGGATATATTAAACTATCCTGCAGTTGTGGAGAGGGAGGCTCGATTTTGCTACCAATTAGAGGGGCGGTAATCTGCAAGTCATCTCTCCAGTGACATTAGACAGCAGAAGGCTGTTGTGTGTGATCATTAATAGAAATTCATCTGCTTCAACACTCCAGGGAGGCCTGAATGCCATGGGTTCCCTATGCACCTGAAAGCACCTCATTACGTACATCCTGCACAACCACAGAGGACATGGTAACTAGACAGTCAACACTGAGCTCTTGTTAGAAAGTCCATCTAAAAGACCAAGTAATCTGGTAAATTCTCAATATCCCCTCTCAGAGTGCACCTTATTTTTCATCACTGTAGGAAACTCCACAGCCTGAGGTGAGAACAGGGTCTCACTGAATGGAAAGAATAAAAATATTGCACATCCAACACGGTTAATTTGAATTCCCCTGTCTAAAAACCTTCTTTATATATGGTTTAGTATGTTTTATATCATATCTGTACATATCCTTGCATATTTGCACAACAGTAATAACATTTGCACTCAACATCTACCACTGCGACAGTATTTTGTATCTTGCACAATCAATCTTTATTTTTTGTTTTTGCACTTTGATAAACTTACTCTTTACAAAAAGTACTTGCTTCATTTTATTTTACCTAATTATTTGTCCTTGCTTAGTGTACAGTTTATTTGCTTTATGGTGTTTTTGTTTAGTTTAAATTGTTTTAACTGTACAGTTTACTTCCTTTATTTCATTTTAGTTAACTTTATTGTTTACATTAGTCGTGTGAAGGAACTCACAAAGAATTTCATTGCTCAGTACTGCTGTGTATATGAAAATAAACATCTTGAATCTTGAATATTAGTCAGTGCAGACGTTTCTGTTCCAAAAATTAACCTCTTTCACATTTATGAGGTGCAATCAATGTCTTGTTCACTTGGACTGTTTCTGTTCCTTCTTTTTTTTTTTTTTTTTTGCACAACAAACTAATGAAAACTTGAATAACTTCCGGCAGCATAACAAACCTACACATTTCCTGTCTTTGTTTTGTTGCACTCTGTCCTAGTTCCTTGAAAGCTGGACAAAATTACTGCAGTGGTATGGAACAGAACCGGTGCACTAATATTGGGCCATTCCAAATGAGCGTGGACACCAATACATTCTCCTGCGTAAAGACTAATGAACAGTGGACACAGGATTTGGCTGCCAAGACTGATAGTGGTTGCCTTGTTAAGGAATCTTCATAAAACTATAGTTTGCCAAGATAAGACAAAAAATATATAAGTATGATGTTTATACCTCATGCATATTAGTGAAAAATCCACTCAAGTACAGCAATTTATACTGTGCAAAGTAGAAAATAGAACTTTCTAACCTTACCCTGACCCCAACTTCCTTATATATGATTAATGAAAGTGAAAAACCTTCTTTTTTTGAAGTCCACGTGCTACATTTTTCTCTACTTTGCATCTTAGTATCTGTTTTTAAGAATGACAGTTCCTTTTTTCACTTTGGTCTGTGTCACCACTTTCATATTCTGAACATCCTTTACCCAGCTTCATGGTTTAAGATGTGGAAAATCTATTATCAATGGATTATCCATACCCATTTAATTTCCTCTCTATCTGTGTACAGTTATCATGGCCCAATGCTCCAAACCTGTTTGAATTGTTGACTCAGGACAAAGTTACACAACACAAAAGGTGTGTGGCAATTACAGTTGAATGCTCAGATTACTGCTCTCTGTATTATAATTCTGCTGGTGCTTACAATTCATGCTTTTAAGTATTACCCAGATATTATATTTCCTGTTTGCTATCTTGTTTATTGTTATTCAACTCTTGTTCAAACTAAATGCCATAGATTTGAATGACTGCACTCAAACACACACCAATGCCAAAAAATGATCTTAATCACTTATGACCTCTCCTTTGGTGGCAAGTTTGCACAGCTGTTAAAAAAGGAGGAAAACCATGAAGGAACACTAGCTGTAATGGAAGTATCATAAATAGTTCATAGCCATCTTCCTGCAGGCAGCAGCACCTTGCAGCCTCTGAATTGCTGTTTGGCTTTACAGTGGGAACTCCTCCAGAATTACATAATGGACCAGAAGTGTGTTTTGTTTGCCAATATACTGGCACACAATATGAGTGGTGCTCGCTCTACATTAAATTACTGCTCTCACAGTTGTACACATATGCAAATTTTATACATATACAGAAAATAGCCTAAAAATAGTGTCTTTCACAGCATTTCCAGCCTTTTAACCACCCCAAAAGATGTATTTTTTTCTTGCAGATTGTATGTGTTTGTAAAAGAAAAAGAGATGGTAAGATCAATGTTCTTTGATTTATCTATAAAATATGATTGTAGAAATAAATGTTTATAAATATATCTGAGGTTTCAGTTAAAGTGCTCCACTTCACTGAAAATTTCAGCTCTTTGCATGCTGGGAAGACATGATAGAATCTAAGTAGATTATACAGTAAACAACAAACCTTAAAATGCAACAGGCCATTTGAACACAGGCTGAGCTCAAAGAGCAGGTTCACACTGGTGAACATGTAATCCTAATTCCCTGTCTAAATGTTTGCATTTAACACGTCCTAATTTAGACATCACTTGAGCTGGTGCTTGAACGTTTGCCTGAATGAAGATTGTAGAGTTGAATCACTGCTGAGCGTGAAGGAAGCTAATTGAAAAGGAGAGGGTAATTGGGAAATACAATGTATTGCCTCCTCCTGTCACGACTCACTGCTTCCCCTCTTGTTGTTGCTGCCAACACTGAATACCCATAAAAAGCCACTGAAATGCTTTAATATGTGAACCAGTCAAATCTCAAAATGAGCTTTCAGTGATACAGTTTTGTTCCCCCCTTCACCCTCAGTGGGCACCTTCATGGTTTGCAGCTTATTGCAAATCAGTGATGAGACTGACAATAAAGTCATTGTATTTGCTAATATTTTCCTGTAAAATCTGGAAGCTGAATGCTGAAGGAGGTGAAAATATTTTTTTCTGTTGCAGTCTTCCTCAAATATGGGTTGCAAGTTTTTCAGTTTTGCTTTAAGCACCAGTCTGTCATGGTGACAAAGAAGAGTCTCAAGGTCTTGGTTTGTAGTAAGTGTCCAACATATCCACTGTTTTATATCATGTTTTTATCCTGCACACAGTGTATGCTGTTAAATGCTTTAAGTACCTGGAAAGGTGCTTTTAGGAATTATTTACATAACTAAGGGCATGAACAGAGTCATCAGAAATCATGTGGCAGTCATTTTCCTATTTGTGTAATGTGACACAGCACTGTGGCACTGTTAAAAAGTTGTGGAACTGTAGGATACTTTAGAATTCACCACAGGGTAAGATAATTTTCACTATACACTTGGGCAGTACTACAAAACAATGAGCTCACCTTGTATTGAAATATATAGAGTGAAATATTATTATTTTTTCATAATTTTTATATTTTATCAATTATTTAAACAATTATTCCAAGTTCTAAATAATTATTAGGCTTTTATCCAATATTACAGAAAGTGTAAAAACAAATTCAGGCTCAGTTTGTATGTATCTGAAATCTTGCCTACAGCCTGTACTCCACATAGTATCAGGAAACTGGCCTTGTAGGTTTTACACAATCTTTCTGACAGACAGACGTACAGACAGGTCACTGAACCACCTCGATAATGGTTAAGATGCTATATTCACTAAGGATACCACCTTAGAGTAGATCCACAACATGTTGATGGGATTACAGAATGTTTATACCACGTATAAAGGCACTTGGAAGCAATATGGAGAGGGTAATTTAAGTCCATAAGAAGCATACAAATTAGTTAACAAAATGACAGGGATATTCCACTATAGAAATAAATACCATTAAGAAGACATTTTAAGTGTCTACAGTAATATTTACCCATTAGGTTAGTTGAAATAAGTTTAATTCCATGAACTTTGAGAGCAAGTGAAGAACAACCTGTGCAAAACCATCTCTGCTGCACAGTTACATAAAACAACATTTAAAGAATTTGCAGTTAAATTTATTATTGGATTTTAATGGCCTGTTTTAGTCAGAGATGGAAGAATACGCTGCCTGATAATTGAAAGGAGAAAGGAGATTAGAAAGAAATAGCCCATTTTCATGTCAGCATTTTTTCCCTGAAACACTCAGTCATTGATTTCCACATTAAGCAGACCTTTATACTAACATTGTTCCCAGACACTGCTCAGAGAGCTTATTGATTGTGGTGGACAGCCAGACACCGCAGATGCATCCTCAATCACCAATTGCAAAATTAAACATGTCCTTATGGTAGACAGGTTGCTGGGTATCTGGGTAGCCTATCTAATTCTAACACATGGAGGATGTATGAGCATCACTGTGTAAAGAAACACACATTAAAAGCCAGGCAGATTCTGTAGCACCGCATGGACACTGAGGTCAATATTTGTGAAACAATAAATGTTCTGAGAATGATTTACAACCTTAGAACTGCAAGCAATACAATGATTTACATTTCACATTTACATTCATTTTTATTAGAAAACTGATATCATGTTACCTGTATATACTTCAGTTCCCCAAAATACAACAGATTGTCCTTACATTAAGCAACTAATACATCCATGTTGTCATCTCTTCCTGGGCTGATTATTGGCTTCTTCTTTCTGACTTTTTAAAAAAATTATTCTGATGGTTTCCAAACTTCATTTTTTATCTTTAGGCATTATCTATGACATAACCACTCTGGTTTTGTTTCCAAGATTCCACTCGGTATATAAGCAAACAAACACCAGGCTTCTGTTTCCTTTCAGTCCACACAGGCAGTAAGATGTGAGAAAATTGTCACAAATAAAGGAAGCAAGACTTTACCACCTTTGGTACATCTCCAACACAGCCCACACGACCTGGTTATGTCTCTGCACTTACCAGTTTATTGTACACAAACGTCCTTAGGGATATTATGGATTATATGATCAGGGTGGGAGTGTATTCAAAACAATAAAGAGACTTCTTTGTCCTTTTTAATGAACATATTGCATACCTACAATAGATGCATGTACAAAACACTACCAAGAGATAATGAGACACATACAGTTTTACACACTACTCGTATGCTATATAGTAAAATGCACCATTCATCCTTGTAACAGTTACATAAAACAAGCAGTATATGCAATATTTTCAAAAGGTTTATCAGGACACAAAAAAAGAAGAGTGAGGAGTCAACCACAGTCTCCATGACAGCAGGATCCGAAGGTGGGCGTATAGCTATTCATCAGGGATAGGCCCCCGCAGTGTGACCCTGATCAGTGGAATCAGAGGAACTAAGCTACTCACCTCCCTTGCCCTTGACCTAAAGCCAGGCTCTGGGATGCCCGCTCGCTCGCTCAAGGCTACAACTTTCTCAAAGGCATATTAAGTCCTGGGTTTCTTTATTAAGGAGCACAGTCAACACACAATTATAGAATCTTGCATGGCGTTTGGTGTAGAACACAGAAGCCAGTGGGCAGAATGTGTGGGACTGGATCTGCATACTGTACTTGGCTTTCTGTGTGTGAGCATGAAAGTGCTAAACATACCGCATAAAATATGCATTTTGTTTGTAAGTAGGTCATCAACTAAGCACTACTGTATACATGTACACATGCATGTATTCACATGTGTGTATGTATGCATGTATGTATGTATGTATGTATGCATGCGTGTATGTATGTATGTATGCATGTATGTATGTATGTATGTATGCATGTATGTATTTGTGTACGTATGTATGCATGTATGTATGTATGTATGTATGTATCTATCTATCTATCTATGTAAAAATAGGTAGAAACTGGAATTGTTTTTTGTTTTGTTTTTTACTCCAAAGAGCCCTGGGCG
Organism: Apogon hyalosoma; assembly: GCA_037367295.1. Classification (NCBI taxonomy): domain Eukaryota; kingdom Metazoa; phylum Chordata; class Actinopteri; order Kurtiformes; family Apogonidae; genus Apogon; species Apogon hyalosoma. The sequence continues at coordinate 19,776,698 of JAPQRP010000002.1, forward strand.
AACTTAAAACTAAGAATGAAAACAGAGGTGCCGAGTTACTACTTAGAACTAGGATCCTTGTTACTATGGCAACAGTCAGTTAAACTAGCCAGTAGCACCAGCGGAGAAAAACAGGTCATAATTTGTGGTTAAATAATACAGTGGGATGAGAAGAAGCTAGAAGTGGAAGGACTCTCAGTGAGCGCAGACCTTCACTAGAGCCAGTGAGAGTCTCTGGCTTTGGTGAAGGTCTGCACCCATTGAGTGCCCTTCCAGTTCAGCCTTCATTTTTGCAGGTGTAAAGACCACAGTGTAGTACTGAAGTGTAATGGCCTAACTTATATTCATGTAGTATGGATGGGCTGTGTGAAAAGAGTCTCCTGTAACTTATCTTGATTGGTAAAGGCTGCTGCGTACACTGCATTGATCGCTTGGTGGGCAGACTGATCCACTGAGCTGTGATAGACAGGGGTGTTTTCCGACCCCCTGTTGAGGCGCACCAGGAGGGTATGTAAAGGTGAAGTTCTGGGTCTCAGGGCCTACAATGCAGGCCCCCTGGGGAGGGTAATCACCATGAGACCAGCAACAGTCAGCACAGCAGTGGCCCCTCGTCACAAAGATACTCGTCTCTAGAGACATGGCTGCGCCTTTGTGCTCCCCTACACTCTGAGTGTGCCCCTCTCCAGGGGGCTTGAGAGGCACCACAGGGTGCCCATTAAGCCATTAGGAGTGGAGGACAGCCCTGACAGCCTGATACACGAATACACACACACACACCCATATGAACACTTTCTAAACCCACTCATGTACTGTAAGTACACAAATGCCCTGTGATGTCAAAAGCAAAGTATTGTTCACTTAACACAGCTGTCAGCCATTTAGTGCTTGAATAGGAGAACAATTTGTCATTTTTGTTTGCTTACTCCCTCATTTCCTGCCTAAATCACTCATTTACTCCATCACTTACTGACTTACACACCTACTCATGCACTGTTTAAATGCTCTGGTTTATCGCCAACCCAAACCAAGATGACTGTGACTTGTCTGAGAGAAAGCAGAAACACAAGTACACTTAACATCACAATATGATGACAAAAAGTAATGTAACACAGCATCAGAACAGCCCAAAATACCTAACAAAGAAGTACAAACAGGCATGTAAATAAAGAAATACATAAAATAATAATTGTTGAATGAAAGTGTAATAAACGGCACACATGTTGAAATGTTGAAAAGTTAAATATAGGCATGTTGATGAAAATGATCCATAGCTCATCTGTGGTGATGGTAGAGCACAATGTTTGTGATGAATTTGACAAACTGCTTATTATTATTAGATGGTCAGTCAGTGAGTCATAAGTTAATTAAAACACAAAAATGTAAGTTAGTATCATAGCCGTAGTAACCCATTTCAAATGGGGGATGCTGTGAGGATCATGCCAACGGTGATGCAAAATCAGTTAGCTTTTTCAATTGATGAAAATACATTGACTATTAATGTGATATTATTACGTAAGATAAATAATAATAATAAAACAAACACAAGCTACACAAAATATGAAACAAATGAGTGACTGAGCACTGACTCATAGAAAAGCCAGATTTACACAAAACTGCAGCAAGTACCAACAACTGTTCACTCCAAAGTAGACAATAATCCGAAGCACAGGCTAACACAACAGGCGGCTGGCTGCAGGAAGTAGGATTTACAAAACAGACTACTGATAAATAATATTCAAGGAAAAGAACAGACATATGTTTCTTCAAACCAAGGTGATGAGCAGGTCTAGGACTGTTTATGCCCACTCTGAGTAATCTGATGTGGGATGGGAAATGACTTGTCTCCCCTCATTAAAAGTCCTTCGCCGGATTGACAATAAAAACACCAGAATTTTCTTTTTTTTTGTTTGTTTGTTTTTTGTGATGAAAACAGTAATCAGATTAGATACCAACAGGTGAGTCTGTGACAGGTGACAGGAGTGTGAGTGGTGCTGTCCGCGGTTCTGAAAGGGTTACTGTTTGTCACATTTCATTACATTCTAAAGAACAGTGTTTTCCCACAGTTTACAATTTATGTCTGTTTTTTTTTTTCATTAGGTCAAAAGGAGGCTCTTCGCATACTGCTTGCCTACTGTCATTTATTTTCATGAACTTTTCAGAAGCATTTCCAACTTTACATTTTTCACAAATCGGACTCTGTGTTTACTGTTGTAGCAGGTGCACAGACCTTAAGCTGATGCTCCAAATGTGTTTTTGCATTCCGAGGTAACACTGATCAAAGTTTTCACCATCTCCTGTAAGTCGAGCTGTTCCAAAGTATCTGCCATATACATGCATGAGTGTGAGGTGCGTTAGTCAATGACTCAGGGACTTTAATTTATACATTTGGAGGGCCAGATCTTCTAAAGGTCTGCGTGTGCAAACTCAACGCACACGCAAAAAAATTTACAAACTGATTTACTAATGGTGCGCACTAAGGGTTGTGTCTTTCAAAGTTGCAAAATAGCGCGTCTGCATCCAGTTAGTATGTTTGACAGTGAATATGCAATATGGGGCGTTTACATGCAAGTGTGCGTGTGGTGGGAGGAGGAAATGTAAATATATTAATTCAGCACACGCAAAGTGACTTATCAAACCCAAAAGCAATTTTGTTCATAAAAACTGCATCTATATTTAACATGTCTCAAAGGGAGATGCAAACGGTTAGGATGCGTAATTGTACACAAATGGAAGTGGTTATTGTTGCAAGAAGGAGACATTAAAATGATGAAATGAGATGCAGAGAATGCATTTTTCACCCTCGTGTGAACATTTTTTAGAATGACAGAAGAAAAATTAATTGAGACGTATGCCCCCCATCCACCCACACACACTCACACACACTTTACGCGACTTTTTTCCACTCTTGATGATTGCGATTAACATTAGGCTACACTGTGACAGAACTATCCAACAACCCCCCCACCCCACACACACACCCACACACACACCTCTAAAATGAAGAATAAATGAGTCATGTAATACCTTCTATGTAGGGCTGGACTGGGACACAAAATTGGCCCGGGCATTTTGAGCTGAGACAAGCCCACCAGGTATTGATGGAAAGACAATGAAGCCTATGAATGAAAACAAACTTTTCGTGACAATGCTTGTACACTGCCTTATTGGTATATATGTAGTTGTCAAACTTAAACCTACACCATCCTCCCAGTCCCATTATTCTATAATAATTGATTAATCAATTAATAATTAATACATAATTCAGAAAAAGCCATCGGAGGGTAATAATTACATTTTTTTTCTACTAAGTACAGGGTGTTGCCAGTATTTTTGCTATATTTTTATACAGTGGTAAAAACGTTAAAGTTATCCGATAATGGATCCCCTCGCACTAGCTAACTTTCCTGAAGCTAGCCAACTTCTGAAGGAGTAATCT
>JAPQRP010000002.1:19780212-19794631 GCA_037367295.1 Apogon hyalosoma
CCCCCCCCCCCAAAAAAAAAAAAAAAAAAAAAAAACCAAGAAGAACTTCAATTCCATCATAGGTACTATAAAAAATATAAACAAAAAATGACTGTATTTAACATCATTGTGTCCTTATGGGGACTTTCAGCGGGGCTTTGTGAAGAGTCAATTAGGGTGAACCTGTAATATCTGTCTGCTAAGCTCCAGGTCATGTTGCACCCTGCACTTGCCAGACAACTCAAAATTTTGCATATGTCTTCATGAAAATCAAGTAAAATTATTTTAATTTAACATGTTTGTATTAATAAAGTACATATCTGTAACCTGCAGGTGCAAGCTATCCTAATAGTAAAATTAATTTAAGCTAAATCCAGTTAATATAGCAGCTAACTTTGCTAAATCAAAATTTTGAGGACTTGAAGACTCAATTACAAAACATTATTAAATATCTGACGTGGTACTTTTCATAGATGAGTCTAATGGGGATCTACATACCATATGTACTGGTACTTTATTTCTCTATGCTTTTGTTTATCTGGTCATCCCCATAAACTTTCATCTGTTCCTGGTGAGTTTAAATTATATATTCATTATTATGGGGGTGTCTCCAAAAAGTCTGGTCTGAATGCTAGTCTTTCAGTAGTTCTGTTGAGACACTGTCATAGTTTGTTACAGCGTGAGATGTAGCTAATTGGGAAGTTAAATTGGACAGGAAAGTCAGACTTGTGGTGTAATGCGTAAATTTGTCCTCATTATTAATGGCACTTAATCTTTTTGAGTGGCAGGGTTAGGCTTTTGTTGCAGTGTTCTTCACATTTTGCCATCATTTGACTATGACTATATAGAGACTCTTACTTTTCCTCCCGATGTGGCTCTTGTGCATTTATTTTAAGCATAAACTGCCAGTGCAGCTCTGTGTTTGTGTGATTATTACAAGCATTGGCTGAGGGAAAAAAAAGCATGTGATACATATCAGAGATATTGCATAGAAGTTGTATGGGAAGTGAAAGTTGCATAATATAATACACTTTCAGTCATTTTTATGAAGGTAGTCAAGAAAAAAGCGCACAAAACATGAGTATAAAAGGTTTAGAGGGAACATGTGTACTTAAAATTTTATGGCTTCAAGTTTCAGAGGCCTTTCACTGCATTTTTCAACATCACTTAGTTGGTCAGACTCCACTTTGATGACACACACTTACATTTTGTGGTTTGTTTTGGCCTTACGTTGTCCTTTTTCTCAATGTCATTTGATATATAATTTATTCACTGGTTCACAATAACTCATTAAAAAACAATTTACACTTAAGTTTCAATATCCTCATGCATATGTGGCCCTAAAGTCACACATCAAATGTTTTAAGCAGCAAAAACTCTGAGGGCTGGTAAGTGCATATAGTGTTAATTTTTGTTAAGTGATAATATATCCTAGTGACACTGAATTTACAGGGACCAGGGACGAGGATTTTGAAAAACAAAGTGACAGATGTAGAGTGAACCAAAAAAAAGTCCATCAAAAAATGGAAACGTGGCTCTGCTTAAGTCATGAATTATACATGGTGCAGCTAGGTTCAGACACTGAGGTGAGGTGAAATGGCCTCTTGCATCAGCATGGAATTACTATTTATGGTTCACAGCGACAACCCATAAAGATAGCTAACAATCACAGTAGTATTAAGATTATTATTTTGTGTTTGGCTTTCTTTATCGCCTGTATAATTTCTCTTAATCTGTTAATATTTGTTAGTCAATTGTTTAATTGATTGTTAGTAAAAATCTTAGTGAATTTCCCCCTGGGGATCAATAAAGTTAATCTGTATCTTTAATAACACACTTCATTGCATTCATTAACACGTTCATGAATTCAGAGACACACAAGTGCATTCTGGTAAGAGTTCATAAACTAAACAGCAGCCTCTCTCTGGGTTTCCTGCTGAGCTCGGCCACTTTAGATGCATTACAGTGTAACTGATAACTCTGAAGGCTGGGAGATGCCCTTTGTATGTTGTTATCATCGCTGCTTTTCTTTTAAAGCTTCATTCTGACATGATGATGTTTATCCGATGCTCATTCACATGAAGTTTTCGTAGTGGAGTCTCCAAATGATGTATGGTAGCGCTCGTGGATTGTATATACCATGACATTTTTTTCTCCTAGCACATTTAATTTACCCAGATTTGAGGCAACTAGACAATTTCCACACGCTAAAATTGTGAGAGGAGCTCAGACTATTATTATCATTATTATTATTATTATTATTATTATTATTATTATTATTATTATTATTATTATTATTTGTAGTAATACTAATAGTAGAAGTAGTAGTGATAATAGTAGTAGTTGTAGTATAGAAATAGTAGTACTAAGTAAGTAACTAACTAACTAAATAAGTAAATAAATAAATAAAGACATAAGTAAAGAAATTAATAAGAAACTAAATAAATGACTGATTAGTTAAATAAATAAATAAATAATAAATAAATAAATACATGAATATATAAATAATTAAATAAATAAATAGTTAACTAAATATATAAATAATAAAGTAAGAAATAAATAATTAAATAAGTAAACAAATAAATAAACAAGTAAATAAATTAATAAGTAATTAAAAAATGACTGACTAAATAAATAAATAGTAGATAAATAAATAAATAAATGAGAAACTGAATAAAAAAGTAACTGAATAACTAAATAAGTAACTAAATAGCTAAAAAACTAAATACATAAAAATAACTAACTAAAGAATAAATAAGTATGTAAGTAACTACATGAATAAATAACTAAATATGTAACTAACTAAATAAATACATAACAAAATAAATGACCAGATAAATAAATAAATAAATAAATAAACAAGTAATTAAATAAACACATAAATAAATAAACAAGTAAATTAATAATTATATAAAATAATAAGTAACTAAATAAATGACTAACTAAATAAATAAATAGTAAATAAATAAATAAACACATGAATATATAAATGAGTAACTGAATACATAAATAACTAACCAAAGAACTAAATGAGTAACTAGATAAATGAATAACTAAATAAGTAAATACATGAATTAATAAATAAAAAAGTTACTATATGAATAAATAACTAAAGTTGTAACAAAATAAGTAATAAATAATTGCATAAATATATAATTGAGTAACTGATACATAACTAAATAATAAATAAATAAATAAACAAACAGTAAATAAATAAATATATAAATGAGTAACTAGATAAATAAGCAACTAACCAACTAACCAACTAACTAACTAACTAACTAACTAACTAACTAACTAACCAAAGAAAGAAAGAAAGAAAGAAAGAAAGAAAGAAAGAAACAAAGAAAGAAAGAAAGAAAGAAAGAAGTAACAAAAATAACCTAATAATCAAATAAATAAATAAGTAAATAAATAAACTAACTAACTAACAAATAATCAATATGTAAACAAATAAATAAAAAACAAGTAAATTAATAAGTAAATTAATTAATTAATAAGTAACTAAATAAATGACTACCTGAATAAACAGTAAATAAAGAAATAAATACATAAATATTTAAAATGAGTAACTGAATAAATAAATAAGTAAGCAAGTAACTAAATAAGCAACAAAATAATAAATAAATAAATAACCAAAGAAACAAGCAAACAAACAATCTAATTAAATAATTAATTAAATAAATAAATATATAAATAACCAACTAACTCACCAAACAAATAATTAAATACATAAACAAATAAAAAATAAACAAGTAAATAAATTAATAAGTAGATAAATAAATGACTAACTAAATAAATTAATAGTAAATAAACAACAAATATATAAATACATAACAATAATATACATAAAAATTTAACTAAACAAACAAACAAACTAATAAATAAATAAATACAGGAATACATAAATGAGTAACTGAATACATAAATAACAAACTAACTACCTAACTAACTACCTAACTAACTAACTAACTAACTAACTAACCAACCAAATAAATAAGTATAAAAATAATAAAGTAAACAAATATTTAAACATGTAAACAAATACATAAATAAATATGTAACTAAATAAATAACCAACCAACCAACCAGCCAGCCAGCCAACCAACCAACCAACCATCCAACCAACCATCCAACCAAATAAGTAAATAAGCAAACAAACAATCAATCAAACAAACAAACAAATAAATAAATAGCTAACTAAATATACATAAATGACAAACTAGCTAAATAAATAGTGTATATATACACACACACACACACACACACACACACACACACACACACACACACACACATATATATATATATATATATATGAGTAACTGAATAAATAAGCAACCAAATAACTAATTAATTAACTAAATAAATAAATAGCTAACGAAGTATAAAAATAACTAACTAAACAAATAATTAAATAAGTAAAAAAATAAATAAATAAGTAAATAAATTAACAAGTAACTAAATAAATAGTAAATAAATAAATATATAAATATGTAAATGGGTAACTGAATAAATAAATAAGTATCCAGTGACCCAGGAAAGACCTGATTACATTTTGGGAACAGTGGGTCAAAGTTCACTTTTTAATGATTTTTTAAAATCTTTTTTTCTTGCAATTTACTTATAATGTGCAACATTTCAAATGTATGTAGCGGCAAAAGTATTGGTTGAATTCATACCAAATTGGGTTTATAGATTGCCAGTGACCCAGAATAGATCTGATTACATTTTGGGAAAAGTAGGTCAAAGTTAAAATTTTTTTAGTAATTAAAAATTAAATGTTCCTCCCATTTACTTGACACATAATGACATCAGCTGGATCAATACCAAAATAAGCTACAATACTGTGCATACAAGGGACGGGGTTTGTTGTGCCTGGCACCAATTGTAATTTTTTATTTTTTTTTGTAATTACAGTTAATGAGTTTGTACACAAAATATCAGGAAATGGTGACATAGTGTTTCCCCATGTCTTATTAGTTTGAAATATCTTCAGTTTATTGTCAAACAGGAGGGAAATAAACAGAAAATCTTCACATTGAAGAAGCTACACTGATTGATTATAATCAAAAACAACTGAGTGATTATTGTTGATCAATGTTATCATCAATAACTGATCAATTGTTGCAGCTCTGTTTGAGGAGGAACTCATGATGACAACTTTTAGACAAATGTTTTTGTACAAGTACTGGCACAAAGATTTTGTGCTTACAGCAGCTGAATGAACTGTGAAAGCTGACAAAGTTGGATATCCCATCAAAATATACAAGTCTTCACTTGATTTCTCTGACTGAATGTTTTTTGCAATTTTGTTTTGCCCCACTTCAGTGCTTTCATATCAGTGCATGAATGTTGTGATAATGTGTCAGTGTTTGACACCCACATGAGAAACTTGAAGTGTGCTTTGAAATAATCCCTCAATAATGCATTCATTATTGAAACATCATCTCATTTTTATTTTTGCCTTTTAAATACCAGCCAAGGAGGAGTAATTTAATTATTCTGTCATTTAAAGCTGTCATATTTTGTTCCATTTAAAAAGCATTTTCTGACTCAGGATGGATATCTGTGGCCTTTTTCAGATGTTAGGTCTTTATTTTGTAACTGATGTAGCAGATGCCAACAGAGTTTTACAGAGACATCAGTGCTGGTCCTGCCCTATGATGATGCCTTTTCTCCACATAGTAAAGCATCTCTTCAATAGTTTTGTGTACAAGTTTGTATTTAGTATCTAATAGATGTCACAATTCACATCTTATAACATCAGGTTAATGTCATGTGCCTATGGTCTATACAACACAGGGTGATCATACCACACACACTCAATCTGAGTTCAGCATACGATCTAATTTTAAGAGGGATTGTGTGGATCATGCCATCACAAAATAAGCACTACAAAACCTTTCCACAGCTAACATTGTTTTAACCCATAAAGGCCCAGTGCTACTTTTGTGGCAGTTCCCAATTTTTTTTTTTTTTTTTCGATTTAACCTTTCCTAAGTGATCTATCATCAGTTATACAATGTTATCGTCTATATTTTGCATTTTCCACTGTAAATCATGTATTTTACCATATTTAACTTTCTATACTTAATTTAAATGCTCACAAAACCTCTGCGTAAATTCAAAGATTACATCAAAACAGAGAAATCTGAAGAAAAAGTGAGTCTTTCAGCAAACCTATTAATAACTGAATGTAAAAACAAGTGTGTCCATCCACTGTCATTGATCCAGCTCCATGGGTTTTACTGGTGAATCAATGTTGAAGCTGACAGTGTTTCCATGTTCACGATAGAGCCTCTGAATGTCCAAATGGGTCGTATCTGATGACCATGAAAAGATGATAAACAGCCTTTTACACTAATTATTTACATGTATTGATAGGATTAGTGGATCAACAGATGTTAGACAGTTTAGATCAGCAGATGATTTTGGTCGCCAGTGGATGTTTGGGTCTTTATGGGTTAAGAGGGCAGTTTGACTGAATAAATTACATTTTACAGACCTAAATCTATGGGTTTGTAGCTTTAATCCTAAAAGTCCTAAACAGCAATTGGTGACTAAAGGCATCTACTGATATATTTAGAGTTAGAATCTTTATTTGTCAGTATATATTTTTCATGTTGACATGCAATACATACTGACCTGTATTTAACCCATCACTACCTGAACATGTAAGAACACACCACACACTGCTGCAGGAACAGTGGGCTGCCATGTCAGGGGGCCGGGGACCAACTGGGGGGTTGTATACCTCATGTAAGGGCACAGCAACTTTTAATCTGGGGTTTGGAATGGGAACTGTTTTTCCTGTTTTTTTTCCCCACTAAATTTTTTTCTTGTTTTTTCCCCACTAATTTCCCCCCACCCCCCACAAATTTTTTTCCTGTTTTTTCCCACTATTTTTTTTTCCAGTTTTTTCCCTCACTAATTTTTTTCCTGTTTTTTTCCCCCACTAAATTTTTTTTGCGTTTTTTTTCTCACTAACTTTTTCCTGTTTTTTTCCCCACAATTTTTTTTCCTGTTTGTTTACACAATTTCTTTCCCCTATTTTTTTCCTTACTAAGTTTTTTACCCACAAAAATGTTTTCCTGTTTTTTTCCCCACTAAATTTTTTTTATGGTTTTTATTTTTCCCACTAAGTCTTTTTATGGTTTTTATTTTTCCCATTGCCAATTTGCACATACATTTCTTTGCATTTAGAATACTTGGGAAGTGCACTAGTTTGTGAGTAGTGTATATTTTTTGTGTTTATTTGATGACGGTCTCACAATGTTAACCTTTCATGGGGCCCACAATTGCTAGCAGTGCCCCAGCGTTTGGTCACAAGATGCTTCCTCAAGCTCAAACGGTATGTTTCCTGACTGGGATCTGAACTTGGGTCGCAGCGGTGAGAGCTCCAATTCCTAACCACTAGACCACCAGGGAAACTGATGGTGTTAATAAATGCTGATGTCAAGTCGCATTAATATGTTTAAATAATCGCAGTTTCTGTGTTTTTCACCGGCGTCACACGTGTCTGTTTTGGCCGTTCAGAAACTCCTTAGTGAACGCTGAAACACTGTCATCATCTACAACACTGAATCATCAATAATCTCCACGTAATCTGCCAAATGACATGTGGTTGTAGACGCCCTACAGTAAATACATGCTAAAAAGTTATTGCTTCAAACTATTCCTGAATCATCTACAATATTACTTTTGTGTAAGAAAACTGAACTTGAAGTTAATTGCCCACTCAGAATTGTCATTTAAAATAGATAAAATAAGGTCAAAGGGGGCTGTCAAAATGCTAATTGGTAATTGCTCTACTGTAGTTAAAAAAGGGGAAAAAAATGAGGGCTGATCTTTACTGTCAAATAAACACAAAAATATAAGTATGAATCAATACTAAAGGAAAATATTCTGTCAGCTAGTATTCTAGATGAGGTAAAATAAGTCCTGCTGTGGGCAATTACAGACAATGATTTATAGCTGTGTGGAAAATGCATAACATTCTACAGAAATGATGAATTGCAGGCTGTATTCTTGGGAATGAATCAATACATTGAGTCCATACATTGGTGTCCTCATACACTATACATATGCTGTATAAGAGAGTAAGTTTTGCATGTACCAGTTGTTCTTATATATATGTAATACATTTGATGCTTTGTTCTTACTATTCGAGTTACCCTGAGGACTGTAGTGAGTTTTTCAGCTTAATTTTACTGCCATCCTCCATCTCTGTCATGGGAGGGCTGTTTTTGGACCTGGCTACCACATTATTAATAACGGCAATACATTCTCATTTGGCGCGCCAGGGGAAATGAATTATTCTAATGGGCATAATTCCACTGTTGCTCCAATTCTCCCTGCTTAACATGTGTGGCAAGATGGATGAGATGTGTGATTGAGTGGAACAGTGACATGCATGCAGTGGTTAAACGTTTTGAAACGGATCTGTGAGCAAACCTTCGAGGCCTGCAGAAACATGAACATATATGAAGAATTTTCATCAGAAATTTCATAAACAAGTGCAGTAAGAGAGTGTGGGGGTTGGGTGCTGTTCAGTGAGTAATCAAATAACTATGTAATGCATATTAATTAGCTGATTAAGCAGGTCCCCCCTGGCTGAACAATTTTTCAGCTGTACACTCATCTGTTGGAGGTCAGCCAAGCAATTGCTGTCCAAACACTAAGAAAACTGTTTGTTTATCGTGATTACTGTTCCATTTCCACTATAACACTCTTTATCCACTCTCTCATTTTCAACTGTCTCTCTCTTTCTTTGACTTCAACATTCCCCCAGAGCTGATGTTCTTTATGTATAACTGTGCGTTTCCTGATCTGAGTTGATGCCTATGCTGTCTGTGATATATAATAAACCCAGCAACCAGTTGGCATTGCTCAAATTGGTACGGAGCCATGCTCTAATTGGAAACAGTGCCATCATGCTGGACTCTAATTATGGTCTCCATAGTAACTGCAATAAAAAGAATGAGAGATTTGAGGAAAATATCAAGAGCATAGTATGGCAGGCTTTCATCTGGTTTTGTGTTACTCTCATAACTCAAATACTGGATGTTTTTTTTTTTTGTTTGTTTGTTTTTTTACCACCAAGCTTTACTATGGAATTGATACCATCTGCCTATAGATACACATGAAGAATCATAGTATTTTATGAGTGCAGCCTCATATGTTTCTGTGTACATTTCATATCTCATGCTGCCTAGCAATATTTGCAGTTTACACCCTTGCAGAGAGAAAATACATGTATTCAAGACCAGTGACCCTGTGGTTTCTGTTTCAGCTGCCTCTTCTTGCCCATCTTGAAAGCGACACTACGCCCAAAGACACACATGGCCATGCTTGGACATATTCACTGATTATGTTTCCTTGTTTTGCAAAGAAGCTCAACAGCTGCAACTTATATAATACTGTTAACCAACTACTTAACACAGCAGAAACACATTTTGGTATTAGATGTATACTTGTACCCGTGTGTGAAATCTGTGCATATTTTTAAGTTCTTATGTTTTCTGAGGGCATTATTTACAAGCCCCAGGAATAAAATGGATTAATCTGCATTTGATGAAGAATGGATTATTTGTCAGCAACATCCAAACGAAACAATACAGTAGATACATTTTGATATCCGTCTAAAACCAGAGATCTTGAAATGCGATCAAATAGCATTGAACAACACGCAAAAGGATGAAAATGCGTATATATAGCACGCCAAATGACATAAGAAATGGTGTGACATACAACGCAATTTCATGAGATCAGTCTGCAGTCTAAATGGATTTATTTAGGATGCTTTGGATCGAAAACTGCATCCTTGTACTGGCTGTATATCAAGCAAGCGACTGTAAAAACTGCTGATGTTGTAGTATTTTGTTCAGTGTGTTCAAGTGGTGATGACCCTGCTACATAAAGGCATATAGGCAAGCTTCGGCGAGTCATAACACTTCACCGAGTAGTCATCCCACTACCCGTGTGTGTGAGTATGTGTGTGAGTGTTCATCTATGGGGACAGGATAATGATGACGGCTAAGATTTGACACATGTAGGCGAGGGACAGTGCCTGTGTGTTCTTGGAAACCTGCGTTGATCCATCTGCTGCTGTTAGGCAACCAGCTGCCTGCCTCCCATCGGCCCAGCAACACCAGCCACAACTACGCCGAAACCATGGCAACCAGCTTCCTTCTGCGGGCTGCCCAGAATGACAGACCACCACCCCTCTACCACCTCCAATACACACACACGCAAACACAAACACACGCAAATCCTTTGTTATTGTTAAATCATGTCAAGGCTGTTTTCTCCAGGATGATATTTCAGCTCCTTTTATTCATCTGCTTTGTTACATTTTGCAGAGACAAATATAATCCAGTGCTGCATACTGTACTAACAGAAAGTGTATGTCGATACACTGTGGTATGTGAGTGAAAATCCTCTATCCAGATGCACCCACGTTACAATCCCACGCATTATGGTGTCCCACTTGCTTACAGCCTCTCTCATATGCTGTGTGTACAACTACCGGTAAATTCCATCTATATACACGCAAACACATTATCTTTAAACCAAGCTGCCAGCCTCTTCCCTCAAGCCTGATGTGAACACAGCCAGAGAGGATTGCTTCCACATAATGAGGGCCTGTCTCCTTTCCCCATCTCCTGACAAGAAACTGATTATCAGCAGTGAGAGCTTCAGGGACTCCACCCCCTACCCAAGTAACCTCAACCCTCAGTGCATCACAGATTCGCCTGTTTTATGACCAGCATATTTGGTAAACTGTATTATATCTTAGAAGTGGAGCGCTGGAAAAAGATTATACAGTACAACTAAGTCCTGTTTTGGATTGAACTTGGATTTCTTTACACTGAATAAGATGCTGAAGCTGTACAGAGAGGAGAGATGGACGTTCTCCCTTGTTATTTTTGCAGTTTTATGTACTGTAATTTCACAGTTTCGGGGATTGAGTAACAGTGAGGAGGAAAGACAGCTGATATTGTTTTTGCAGCTTGGTTACACATTGTTTTATAGGCAGTAATTAATGAGCTTCTGGTCTTATGGCAGTTAGCAGCTATTTGGTATATGTCAGATGTATTTGGGAATAATGTAGGCGCTTTTTGAACTGAGAAGTGCTTCAGCGTGACTGATATATAAGCATTGTATATTATGTAAGTACTGCTGACAAGAAAACAATTAAGGAGCATTTAATAAGATGTAAAACTAAGAGCAAAGGCTGAAAGGCTTATCGTTATTAATTTAAGCAATATGTACATTACATAAATCCACAAATAAAGTAATGTATTGCACAAATGGTTTGCTTTTTCTACAGCAATATCAAGCCCTGTAATCATTAGAAGTGGAGCTGGTGGAGTAAGTATTTCAGCTTTACAAACACATTTACTAATATACTGAGTCGGTAAATGTAGAGAAGATATGTAGAATACACAGCACCAAAGGTTGTGATTTTATTGACAGCTAACGTTGCAAAATAGCAAAATACTCTGACTTTATTATGAATAGCAGGAGATACTGGACCCAAAGATGGCACCGAGTCCTTCAGATAAAGATTGCTTACCAGTGCTTGAGCCAAAACAGAATTTTGGCTTACTTCTGTGCTGTGAGGCTGTGTGGGCGTAGGTGTTAGGAGAACATGCTTTTTGAGCCACAGAGGATTTTTTTTCCCTTTTTTTTTTTTTTTTGGTAGTAGCACCGGTGACAGCTGATGAAACTAGAGGTAAGGCTGAATGGAGGTAACATATCCTTCTCTTTTAGCACACACTCAAGCATTGATAGAACAAACTGTATACAGACAAGTATAGGAAACGACTGCAGAAGCTGCTTTACACGTAGCTTTGATCAAGCTAATGCCATCAAGTATACATGCAAGTAAATAAAACACTTAGACAGAGAGAACATCATTGAATCCAAGCAATTATTTTTCACCAGCTGTTCAGAAATGGAGGTGGATCCCTTAGTGTTCCTGAATTCCTGATATCTTATCACACTGCTTCCACTGTTAGTATTAATGAGAGGTTTACCACGTTATTTACAAAGGGCAGAAATGTTATGTGATTAACCTCTAGATATGTCATATTTACTGACATCAGGGCAGGTTATTTATTTTTTTTATCAACTGTCAAAGGCAAAAATCCTAGTTGTTAGTTTCTGATAGGTAAATAGACAGAGGTATGATATATTAATATTTTACAACCCAAAAAGTAACCTGTTGTAGCGTTGTGTTTTAATGGTGAAAACTAATTTGGATCTTCGTGCTTCTATGAAACTGGTCCTAAAAACAGGACATAGGGGCTAAAAATTCAAACCAGATGTAGACTAATGTTATGAAGCAAGTCTGGAAGCACTTTGGGTCTATTTGAAAAATAAATATTTACTGAGATAAAAGAGAAACTATATTTCAGATAAAACACAGTTTTTACATTGAATTATTAAAAAACTGCATGTAAGACGATAAAAAGGACACGAAGATTATGCACTACTATTTTTTCGAATATCCTTTTATTCTCTCAGAGGTGCATTTTGGGAATTGAACTATTTATGCAAGGCAGAGTGTTTCACAAAAATGACTGCTGTTGAAAAAAATCACTCACGATTTGTTTGTGTTTACATGGGCAGGTTCCACATGTAATGCAGGTGGACACGATGAGTTACACACGAAATCTGGAATGAGTGCCAGTTCATGAAAAACCCATGTCTGGATTAGAAAAACCACTATGATCATCAAATTTAACAGTGTCTTTATTTATAGTGATATATAAGACAATTTCAAGGGATGTTTTCCAGATCAAATGCACTGACACCTTGGTAGCTTTTCATTTTCCCAATTTTGGTCCCATTTTTAGCCCCAGTATTTTATTAAAATTCATAAATTTTAGGATGGCTCAGAGCAAGAGTATAATTTTTTTGCATTTATCTGAGGTCATCATTAGATATATCCTGGGGGAAATATGTCTAAATTTCTCTTTTATTATTGGGTCTTAAAAGCTGGCAAAATGCCAGATACCAAAATGAACCCAGTTTCATAGAAGCACCCATCTAGATAAGACAAATGTTATCTCAACAATAGACGTGCAACACATCTACACTACAAACTACAGTACAAAGTTTACATATAATGTTGTACATTCATAATAATTCCAATAATAATAAACTGCCTGTCAGATTCTTGTAGCCAAATTCTTGCTGGTTGTTGTTCAGTCAGATGAACTAACTGAGGAAGAGAAAACCTGATGTTGTGTTTTTACAGAATTCCACCTGTGACAGAAATGCCTATATATAGGCAAAAAAGGAGTGTGCAAAAAAAAAAAAAAGAAAAGAAAATAAGATAGACTCCCAAATAAACTGTCATTTTAAATATCCTTATCAGTGTATCTCTAGTATTAACAAAATGCTCATACATCCCATTTTTGCCTATAAATACACATACAGTCTTTAATTTTACGGCATGTATTCACTGTGGAATTATTCCAATAAGCTTATGTAATGTCACAGCATTTATTTCTAGCATTTTTGGACATATAAGGTGCTGATCCTGGACCTGACCAACTGAATCAACCCCAGATCATAACACTGCCCCCACAGGCTTGTACTGTAGGCACTAAGCATGATGGGTAATCACTTCATCTGCCTCTCTTCTCACCCTGATGCATCCATCACTCTAAAACAGGATTCATCAGACCTTTTATACTATGAAACAGTCCAATTTTGATGCTCTATCAAACTGATGGTTGTTTAAGAAAAGAGAATCTACTTCATCAGTTCCAGTTAAAGAACTTGTTAGAGCTGAAACATATTAATCACTGCAGTAAACTAAGTAATGGAAGGGTCAGAACTAACTGCTTCATTAAATCCCGGTGAGGACTTTCTTTTTGTCCAGACTGTGTATAGAAATAGCCTTTCAACCCTTTATCACATTATCTTTGCATCTTTGCATGAATTTTACAACAAATGTAAAAACAAAACCAAATAAAAAAACAAAACAAAAAAAACCCAGAACAAAACAGAACTTTCACAGAAAAATTGAGAAAAGTTGACCACAGCAATTGGTGACCAATATTAGCTAATATCAGTAAATAAAAGCCATATATAGGTACATTCCTCCGCTGTATTAAAGGATTTTGGGGGTTGGTAAATACAAACTATGGAAATCAATTACATTTTAATCAACAGTATAGTTACCCAGTGAAATCTATTATGACTGGTTAAATTCTACATACACTACCTATTTGTTTACAGCAACAATTGCTACTTAAAATAATATAACAAAATCTACTCCGTAATATTGTGACGTGTTGGAGGTGTTTCACAGTGTTCTGAATTGATAAGAAGTGTTGAAGTGAAGTGTTGTTCTATCTATCTATCTATCTATCTATCTATCTATCTATCTATCTATCTATCTATCTATCTATCTATCTAT
>JAPQRP010000002.1:19794731-19806621 GCA_037367295.1 Apogon hyalosoma
GTTTTTTTGTTGAATGAATATTTCTATTGAGTTGCATACTCTTGCACCATGAGCTAAGTTGCTCCTTTGTTTCAAGACTCTCTGTAATGGTGTTACATATAGGTGTGATTAAAAATAAAATACAAGATTGAAGTCTTCATTTCTGATTCATCATATGCTCGCTAGAATTAAGGTTAGGGGTCAGATGATGAATACCTCCTGTGTCTGTCAGCTATCCAAGTACAACTAGCCTTCCTTGAATAAGTAATGGTTACACTGATCAGTTGTTAATAACAATTGAATAGATGAAGATATTCCTATTAACAATTAAGAGTTAATATTACTCACTTTTTATGAGTAATTTGTTGTGTTAGGTGGATTTTACCTAATTTCTTTTAGTGTGTTATAGCTGTTAAATTTAGTTACATTTTACTCAAAATATGAGGTAAAATCTACTCAACGAAAATGAGTGCAAATTGTTACCTCACTTTTATTGAGTAGATTCTATAGGTTTGTTTTTACAGTGTAGTTTGTACTTCTAATGTTGCCAAATGAACATCTAGCACACTATTCCTCCTCCACAGACTCTGCATTTTGACAATGGAGAACCATCTCAACTCTACCTGACAATGGAAAATGTTTAGATTACATGTGTCATAAGATTTTGTGTTAATCTAATCACAACACAAAGGCTGTCACTGCTACTGTAGCACAGTGAAATTAATGAGACATTGTTACGCTGAGATCGTCTCAGTAGATAGCTAACGTTAGCTAATAAGCTCTAATCAGAGTTAACCTGACGCTGAAGAATTTCTTGTCATCTGCTTCCCAGACAGTAGCAGCAGCAATAACCCATCCAGATGTATAACATATAATTGTAATTTTCAACATTTTAATCCTGCAGCAGTGTTAGAGGAGGGGCTCTCTGCAGATACAACTGACTGCATATACAGTAATAGGATTTCACTGTTTTTAGTAAGAATCAGTGTGGTGAGAGCTGTATATGAATTGCAATTATCTGAAAATCATCACTTTTTTTTTTTTTAATTCTGAAACAAACCTTAAACAAACAGGGCTGAGCAGGATGTGTGAGATCTGTTTTTGCCTTCCACAACTCCACCAGGTCAAGCTGAAAAGGATGCATACTGTGTGTTGATTGTCCTACTTAGAGTCTTGACATAGTTTACTAAGGAACACATACCAGATGATGTTGGATATTCTTGTACTTCTTTGTGGACTGTATTTGCAAATTTTTTTATGTGCAAATGTACATATGTGTTACTGATGAACAGTGGGTGGTGAAGAGGCCTCTGTCGTGCCAGCTCACCCAGTGAGGTTGGCAGACAGTGGTGCCACTTGGTGAAACAAACTCTCAGCTTCCAAATGTAAATATTCAGTGACATTGTGCTCATACAAGAGCATATTATTTTATTTATCTATCATACAACCAATTATGTGTTTGCCTCTTATCACAAAGTTGTCATTATACAATGTAAATGGTTCATTAATCTAATAATGTCACTGTTATTAAAAACTGGGTGACTGGGACTTAACTGATCCGGCAAGATAAACAGTATGTTGCATCATTACATATTAAACTTAATTAACTGCAAATTAACCAATAAAAAGTATTTTATCTGTATTTTCACTGAATATAAGCGCTTAAACTGGATTTGAATGGTGATTTAGCTGAGAAAAAATGGATAAATGACAGCACACTGTGACTTAGTATACTGTAACAAACATAAAAGCAGGTGCTCACAGATGAGAAGTCAAAAAATCAGCTAAATGATATATGATCACTTAGCCCCAGAAACAAAATGCTAGTTTGCTGAAAGTGTTAACAAAGGCTTGACAATGGTGGTAGAAAAAGAGTGCAAAAATTATAGTATTTGCATACACAGAGTGAACACTTACGGTATGTGTGGTGGAACTTTATTGGATCTAGCATGAGAACTTTCCAAATTTTATGAAAAAAAATAAATAAATAAAAATAAATAAATAAATAAAAAAAACCAAAATAGTGTTACCATGTAAGAAAAGGGTATTATGGTATGTTTCCCCTTCTACAGTGTTTGCTTCTCCTTTCCAATGGGTATATTGGTGCTTCTATGAAACTGGTCCCTAAAAACAGTACATGACTAAAAATTCAAACCAGATGTAGACTAACGTTATGAAGCTAGTTTGGAAGTACTTTGGGTCTATTTTAAAAATAAATATTTACTGAGATAAAGGAGAAATTATTTTTCAGATAAAACATATTTTCATATTATTTTATACAAGAATCTGCATGTAACATGGTAAAAAGGACATGAAAATTACACACTACTACTTTTTCAAATATCTTTTTATTCTCTCGCAGGTACATTTTGGGAATCGAACCAGTTATGCAAGGCAGTGTTTCACAAAAATGACTGCTGTTGCTGTTTAAATGGGCAGGTTCTGCATGTAACACAAGTGGACATGATGGGTTACATGCGAAACCTGGAATGAGACTGTCGATTCATGAAAACCCACCTATCTAGATTAGAAAAGCCACTAGGATTGTCAAAATTTAACACATTGTCTTTCTGTATAGCGGTATATAAGACCATGTCAAACAATGCTTTCAGGAAAAAATGTACTGACACCTTGGTAGCTTTTCATGTCCTAATTTTGGTCCCATTTTTAGCCCCAATATTTTATCAAAAATTCATTGATTTTGGGATGGCTCAGAGCAAGAGTATACATACATATATATATATATATATGTTTGGTTTTTTTTGCATTTATCTGAAGTCATTAGGTACATCCTGGGTGGAAATAGGCCTAAATTTCTCTCTTATTATTTGGTCTAAAAAGCTGGCAAAATGACAGATACCAAAATGAACCCAGTTTCATAGAAACACCCATTACTGAATACTGATACTCTCAGCAGGTTCATAAGTCTCCCAAGACTGCTGGCTCCAGAGCCACTTAGAAAGCTGATAGACAGTCGGCTAAGATATTGGCAAAATGGTTCATCTTAACTTGAGGGTGAGCACTTAATGGGGATTTAAGCCACACATTTCCAGCCATGTGCATTATTTGCCCTAGCCACATGTCCCACTATTGACAATGGGATTCAGCAATCAATTATTAAAGAGAAGACACAAAAGGTGTACTGAGTTAAAATAATATCCACAACAGTATACCGCCTGTGTGAAGTACAGAGACGAGAATCACACAAAGACAGAGACTAAAGATGTGACACACAAGTATAAAGCACAAGAATGCTTTAGCTGGAGGGGGAGAAAGTGATTGTACGCAGGAGATGAGAGGAGGAGATAGCAGAGCAGAAAGCCGTAGAGAAACTGAGAAAGAGAGTGTAATGGTGTGGAAGAGGAGGGGAGATGGTGTGGACCTGGAGATGGTGTGTGTGATGAGGGGAAGAGAAAGATCACAAACAAAGCTTCATGCTCAGTGTGTAAAGTCAGACACACTGTGATTGTGGAGGCATTACATTTGATTATACCAGGATGGACTCTGTCAAGTCTAGTTTGGGCTATTGACAATAAGGAGATGGAGCTGCACTCTTTATTGTCTCTTCACTCACTGTATTCTCCTGTCTCCTGTTTAATGTCAAGGCCATTTATTTGCGTGGGTGTATAACTGTAATGCATGTTATGGAGATGGCTTTCACAAACTGTCATGTTTTCTTAGGAGAGCAAATTGCTTTCCTCAAATATCAGATGAGGAAATCACTTCATACCAATATGATAAGGGAGATAATATTGAATCCTGAAGCTTGTGGCAGTCAATCCAGCAGGATATTAAAGCTGCTGTTGTTGTTTTGACAGGGACAGACATCACAAAGTGCATCTTTTTCACATTCTGTTTTAGTGTTTCTGTTTGCCGGCGTTACATAGTCACTATATTATCAAAACATTATGACACACAGTTTATTATGCGATCACAGTCTCTGTTCTGATTGTATCAGAAATCCTGCAAATATCTTTCTCATGTCTGCTGACTGAGCTGAGATGTACATATTATTTTCGTGATAGACAAGCGGTGATCCGAGTTCTCATCAGTTTTCACTCGGGCAGTCTGTATTTCTTTTTTTTCGCCTCTCTTCTTGCAAGTATACAGCATACATCTCGCCCTCATCTGGGTAAAACTGATGCAGGATAGATGATTAGAGGCAAAATGTTTTCTCCACTCAGTCTTTTACCAAGAGCTGCCTGCTCCACTGTAGCGGTGCAGGGGGAGAATGCATTTATGCTGCAGAGACTTCATAAATATTGGATATAGACCCAGCCTGCCTTATTGCTTGACTGCATACTAACAGTGGTGAGTGCTGTTTTCTGGCTCACTCTCTCTCTGTTACGTAACACCTGACCTCATCCACTGCAGTGAGGCAAGAGTTGGGATTCCCTTCTGCACATAGAAACAAGAAGGGGAAGAAAGGATGAGTTAGACGAGGAAGAAGGAGGGAAAGCACCATGCAGCTAATGAAAAAAGGAGGAAAAATAGAGAAAAAAAGGAATATGCTGCCTATAATTCATTCTGACTGCAGAGGATGATGAGAGGATACCAACAAAGAAATCAACTTTTCTTATTCTCTCGCTCCAAAACAACAATGAAAATAAATGAGTATGAACGGATTATTCACTTTGTTTCACTTATGCACTAATTGTGTGGCTAATTATGCTAAACAGGAAGAAGTGATTCACAGTGCTGGAGTTGACAGTATGTTAGTCAGGCTGGGGAAATGAGTCGTACACCAACTGTTTTCCTCCAGTCCTGAGGGGAATGACTTGGCTTTGCAGAGCTGAGATCTGAATGAGTTGGTTTTGGAAATTACAGAAGTAACTCCAGTTGAAACAGGTAAAAAAAAAAAAAAAAATACTGAAACAAAAATATGGAACTGCTAGTGAAGTTCATTGTAGCTTGGACTTTACTGGCTTCAATTTCAATTTAGAAGTTTTTATTGTGCAAAATGAAGTGATATGTTTTTACCTCTTAAAATAAAAGCAAAGAATGCACATAGTTTCATATAGAGTAGAATTATGATTGAATGGTATTGTATAAACTAGACATGCGCACATTTCCTGAGGGGAATGTGATCTGTGTGCTTTTCTCTTGCCAGATTTGTGGCTAGGTGTGGTGTAAAAGTAAGAAATAGTACCAAAGAAGGACTGGTTATAAGTAAAGTACTGCACATCTTTTGAAAGAAAATAGTTTTTCCAACATTTTGATGTATAAATTGCTGCTGAAATCCCAGAAATGTGAGAGTTATGAAGAGTTGTTTCTAGATTTTGTAACATAAACCCAACCCTCTCCACTCAGAGGGAGAGGATTTCAGCCAATCAGCTGTCAGCATTCTGTTTCCCATTTGTGTGTGTGGTTTAGTGTATCGTGGTTTTGTGTGAAAACCGTATATGATTGTTACCATGTATCACATATATAATCTTTGGGCCAGGCCACACATTTTTCGTATTACGGAATAATTTTAGGATCAACTGTGTGGGAATGGTAGCCATTTGAAAATGGCCCAATTCATTTCAGATGGACAAATTTGGCCATTTTTTCACAATTTTATCGAAATCCATGCATCGGAGTGTCAGTCTGAATCTTTGCACATCTTTTGAGACCAGGGTTTATTTGTTTGGGTCTTTTTCCAATGCTCTGGGACACATTTTTTCCCAAAGCTTTTGTAATATAAGTCATAATAATAAATATGACAAACAATAGTACCTCGTGCCTTGTATATTACATGCAGGCACACGGTAATTAAGTAGTATCTGATGAAAATACTGAGCACGAGGTTCACAAAAATCTCCAAAAATTTTGACTCAAATGGTATCATAGTTAGCATGTGTTACCTTTTGAAGAAAATCTTATATAACATCTATCTTGTTTTGACTGGTGTGGCGTAAGGGGGCTGCTAGAGGAGAGAGTGAGGGTATGACCTCAGACAGTGGCTGCTATTTGAACCTGCAATATCAAAGCAGATGGAGTATTTCAGAGCCTGTACTCTTACATAAGTCTCACAGTCATACAGTCTCATAGTGCACATGTAAATGTTTGTGTACTCCAAGTAAAGTGGCAAATCTCATAGCTACACGCTCTGGGAAAAGGCAAAAATGAAATAACTAGAAGACAGCTGATGACTTTATTGCATCTCTGTTGCAATGGTACTTTCATTACTTTCAATGGGATAAACACAATGCCTATGTGGTTGTCCTCCTGTACTGAATAACAGGGAGCAATATGTTCATTTTTTAATATAAAAGCATGATCCTACCTATCTTAGACATTATGTCATTATGTATCTTGTATACTTTGGTTGAGGTTTGTATATGCCATGAAAAGACCAGGTAATACAGATATTTTTGTGCAACTTGCTGATGCTGCTCAGTTTTAACTGTATTTGATTTTAATGACAGCCTTGTATTATTTAGTTACTTATAAATGTATTAATAGGACCTGTTTTAAGCTATACATTATTTATTATGTACACTGCTGGACCTGGGTAATGAATTTTGTTTGATATGAAATAAATTGAACCTTGAACCTTGAATTGGTTGCACATGTTATCAGTGCAGTTACTGTCAGAGTCAAAGAGGAGCTTGTTGCAAAACTTCCTCTGCGGACATTTAATAATAACTCAGAGAGAAATTGAGAACTGAATCATTAATGAACCAGTAAGTCTCTCCAGACCAGTATTGCGATGTGTTGTAATTTTACTTCACAAATTGATCCCATGTTCCAATCTGTGACATCTGCTTAAGATGCAACAGGAGAAAATGGTGGTTCATGATCTGGTTCTGTTACAGCGAGTATTATGCACTTTTTAGTTTTTTCTTCTTCCTGGTTAGAAATGTCAGAACATTTTAACTTCCATCTTGACAGATTCAGGTATGTCTCCGAGGCAACTTTGACACTGATCTGTTAGTGTAACGCAACAATCATTTCCAAGTACTTTTAGATTATTTTTTTATATATATAAGAGCTAATTTCTATTTACACCAACTGCAAGCTTCCAGGAAACATAAAAGTCATGATTAAAACATTGTATATAAGATTCACTATTACAGTTACTGTAACAGTTTATATGAATACAACATTTATCCTTCTGTTCCATGTCATTAGAGATGTAATTTGGATTACATAAAACAGTAACACTGTTGTGCCCCAGAGCTATTGGGTGACTAAGATGTTTTTCAGATGCAGGTACATTATAAAAACTGCTGTTGTGAACCAGCTGCTGCACACAACAGAGACTACATTTCTTTACATTATCCATAATTCACATCTAAAGCTGCTCTCTCATGTCATAAACTGAAACCTTCATTAAATTAATGGGCTGGTCTTTGTCTAGATAATAACAGTGTTAATCTGTCCTCTGTCTGGGAATGGAAGATGTGATCACCCAGTGGTTTGTCATAAACCGTTAGGCTTTGGCACTATTCTTTCAACCAATTATTTTCATCCTCTGGGTCTAATTACTCCTCATGCATTTATATAATCTTTGTCATAATAATCAGTATTGTGTAAAACTGTCACAGTATATATGATCCCAGATTAAGCCTCCAGGAGCTCCAGATGTACAGCTGAGCTCTGACAGGTGTGCATGTTAAAATGTCATTACTGGATTTTACAAAAATTTGCTCAAACCGAACAAAGGGCCTTAGATAATAGATGTCTGCTTAGCTTCTGTGTTAATTACTATATACCGTCTGGTCAAACTCTGTTACATAATACAGAGTTAATGCAGTGTTATGTTGTAACTAAAAGCCTCCACTGTGATGCAACCCCCCCACCCCACCCCACCCCTTCAGCTCTCCATGGTTTTGGTGGAAAAAATCACCAGTTGCAATTTCCTCTTTGTAAAATGATACCTTACTGAGATGAGACTGACACAACACCTCTTTTAACATCAACCTGCCCACACATTGTACACACAAAAATTAATTTGCATTAATTTCGAGCTGTTCTCACACTACATTGATCTACCTGCATCTATCGTATGGCATCCCTGGAAAAGTAATAAATAGAGCCACACGGTGTTAGGATAATGTCCAAGCTCAGTAGATTTTATATGAAACAATGACAATGAGGTTAAAGTATTGACTTAGAGGCACCAGCAGGCTGTTTTCAGATTTTAGCAGTCTGGTACGTTTATTACCTGCCACAGCTTATAGCATAAATTCAATACATTTACTCTATACTCACTGTGTGATAGCAAACCCCTACAGAATTTAAAGCTACTTTTACACAGAGATCCCTGAAAAAAGTCAAAATGGTGATCCCACCTTTTCAACCACTGACCGATTTACACAGTCAAGGCAAAGGAGAAACAGAGGTGAGACAGGCTGGACTTTTACACAATGGACCTGCGTTCCAGAATCAAAGGGTGATGCAGCGTAGCGTATAGTGTGACATAAACTTGTGCATTGGAAACACCCAGAGCATAGCGGTGTTGCCAGCCTCTCCAGAGTCGGCCCGTCTTTCATCGTTCCACAAATGTTAGCATGGATAGAGTCCTCCACCCAAAGTGACAAGAGCTTGTGGCTCTCGGCACCTCCCCAGTTCAACATTTTTCTGATTGCATTGATATATTTGTTTACTGTACACAGCCCACACTCATTTTTAAATCCCCCCAACACAGGGGTCGCACATGCAATACATCATCAAAACATCACACTGTGGTTGTGGAATGAGAGGTGTTCCTTTTACATAGCATTCCGAAATCATGATTCCACCTTTATCACATCTCTGTTACTTCCTCCAGAGGCATTACAAAGCCGCAATAAAGGTGGGGCCAAATGGTCCCACCATTTTGTTGACACAGACTTCGTTCCTGAATAAAGGCAAAATATTCTCGTGATAGAAATGTTGTGTAAAAGGGACTTAAGGCTCAAATGCAAACCAAAGTACAAGAATTTAATGTCACTAACATGCATCATCTATCAGTGACACTAGAGCTGAGCACAAGGATGCTAAGATAACGATTATACTGTTACAAAATCGGCCGTCTGATGTATGGAAATAATCTAAAGTCAAGGGGGAGGAGGAGGAGTAGGATGTGGAGCCAGTTACATTATCTTTAGTCCTCCCTCAAATGTAGTGTAAGACACCACAGACTAGTACATTTATGTTATTTTTCTGCCTGTGACAGCTTAAAACTACTCAGTGTATGCTCAGATTTAAACAGGAACTACATCCTTAGTATGAGAAGGACTTGTAGTGAGTAATCTCGTAGTTTAAGGATAACGTAGCGGGACTATGATCTAAGGATTGTTCTGGAAGGAAGCAGATGGTTTAGTTTGCAGTATTGGCATCTGTTGTCTGTCTGTCATGGACCTCACCATCATCTGTCTGTGCAGAATTTTTCTAAATACTTATCTCAACTAAAACCAGGCAGTCATTTACTATATGAAAAAGGCTATGAAGCTGAAAAGCTGGCACTGTAATATCCTACAACATCTCTTCTTGGATTTAGAAGCCTATGCTGCAGTACAGAAGCAGCACAACCAAAAAGTATATTAAGAATTTTGTGCTCCAATCTATTCTGGCTCAGTTTTATTCAGTAATAACTGCTGTGTTGAGCTCCAGTGTCTGATAAACAATCCACATTAGATCCAACTATAGCCTGAAGAAGATGCAGGAGGTGACACCCCGGCTGTACTGAACCTCTAATGGGGGAAGCAGCGATGTCTGTTGCTATTTGTGGTCGATGTTATCGATGTGTCTTCTCTGGGCAGTGTGTCTAACCCAGCTTTTCTGCTTGTCCCTGGTGCTCTGATGTGCTGGTAGTCTGATAAGCAGAGGTGCGAGACACTTTGTGCTCAGTGTAATCTGGTGAGAATGGAGCTACTGCCTTTTCTGTGCCAACCACTGGCACATGTGGAGGATGATGGAGGAGAGGTTATTACAGAGACAAATAGCTGTCGACTCTATAAGGTCTGTCTGCTAACACAGGGCGCAGGGATGTTGAGGGACTGAGAGTGTTAGCAGCGATGCATTTCATTCAATTTCATCACTTTCTCAACCTGACAGTAGCCCCACATCATGTTAGTAAGCTTGTCTTTGGCTGTTGTCACTTGATGTGCTGTTTTTTTTTTTTTTTTGGCTTGTTTTGTTTATATCCAGCACCGTTCACAGTTTTTAATGCAAAACCTACATTCATGTGTCACTCATTTCTGCTGTTTTCTTCCCAGGAGGTCTTAAAGCACAAGTTTGTTTAGCTAACTGGCAGGCTGGTTTTATTTATTTCACTGTAAGCCTTTCTTTTCCATGTCTGTCTTCTCTGCCCTGTGTGAGTCCTAATTTCTCTGTCCCCTCTCCTGCCGGTTTTCTCTTAGTACTTCTCCAGGCTTTAGAATCACGTAGTAGAAATTTGATGTCACGATTTTCTTAATACATAATTTTTTTTCCTTTGAGAATTTTTTGCTTTTAATCAATTTTCAAAGAATAGTCTGGAGGAGATAATGTGGCGGTGAATACGAAAGCACTAAATAACTGAACAAAAAAGTGAATAAAACACCATTGTTCTGAATCACTGAGTAAATATAACCAAACTAGTACCTGGATTGAAGAGGAAGAAAAGTAACCAGGCGCTGCAGTTGGTCCTCATGGGAGGTTTTTGCATCAGGTAGTCAATTAATTTCAGTTGTCTTTGTCTTCTCCTGAATGATGTAAAGCATCAATAATTCTAGGAAGCTGCACTTAACTCAGTTTGCTGTACATTAAGTTGCTTGTTTCCTGAACAGAGTAATTTCATGCATTGACTTCTTGAATGGCAGGTAGAAAATTGGTTTTTGTATAACACACACCTCATGACAGCACTGTAAAAAGACGATCATAAAAAGCACATCTAATGACATGAAAATGGCACATCTGTAACCTTCACAAGAAAGAACTGTTTATCCCAGTAGAAT
This sequence comes from Apogon hyalosoma, assembly GCA_037367295.1. Classification (NCBI taxonomy): domain Eukaryota; kingdom Metazoa; phylum Chordata; class Actinopteri; order Kurtiformes; family Apogonidae; genus Apogon; species Apogon hyalosoma. The sequence continues at coordinate 19,805,618 of JAPQRP010000002.1, forward strand.
CATGGACGACGGAATTAGTTTACAGCTCTGACATTTCACACTTCACACCTCAGTAACGCTGATGCAAATCTTTTACATAAAATTAAAATGATTTTCCTGGGATAGATAAAGCTGTCACAATCATGAAATTTTCATTGATGATTAATTGCCAAACATATTACCGCTGATGTAATTATCTTTTTCATTTTATGTCACTAAAACCGTATAAGTCTAATAAACGTTTTTTGATACACATGCACAGTAATATATGAAACACAAATGTTACCTATTGGCACTGAACATGTAAACTGACTCAATGATATTAAGGTAATGGATGATTACCAAATGCAGTCAGTCAAATCACAGAAATAAAATGTAACACTTGGTTACACTGATTACACTGAAACAGAAGAAAGCATGTCACTGAACGATGATGGAAATATGACTTTTCTGTTTCTAACATCTCACATTTTATAGAGATGAATAAAAATGATTCTAATAATAATGCAAAAAATGATTAGAATAAACTCAAATAACCATGATCTGATCATTTTATAATGATGTGACATCCACAAGGACACTTTTTTTAGATGTTTTTTCTTCCAAGGTCTGTACCCTTCTCCCAACATTCATTACAATCTACAAGGTTGTTTTTGTGTAATCCTGCATAAAAATAGCTGTAACAAACATCACCTCCTTTTATGGGAAATAAACAGGGTTGCAAAGTGATTAAAGCATTTCTTAATGATTTTATCAATGGAAACACATATAGCACCGTTCACAAGTATCAATGAATCATTGATCAAAAATATCAATAGTAAAACCAAATAAAGGCTGTCATTATAAGCATTGCTATTCTATGCCATTGTTTTCCATTAACATAAAACAAATAATAAAACACTGGAAAAAATATAAATCTTACCAAGTGTATTTTTCTCATTTCTTGTTAAAATATCTCATCACACTTAAAATAAGACAGAATCACCTAAAGAGTAACTTTTCAGTGAGATATAAGAACTTATTTT
>JAPQRP010000002.1:19812408-19829571 GCA_037367295.1 Apogon hyalosoma
TCAAAAATGCTGAAGTGAGAGTTGGGGGTACTTGGCTAAAAAAAGTATATTTCAGGGGGTACTCCACTGTAAAAAGTATGAGAAACCACTCTTCTAGAATAATAGTATGAGTATCACCTACCAATACTTTAGTTGAATAACAGTGGAGTCAAAATTTGACACCAATACATTTTTTGATACTTGATACTGATGGAATCTCAGCAGTTTGGCTGGTGCCATGAAAGCACAGACACTGATCCTGTACAATTAATCACAATAGATTCTCGCGACTTAATTCTAAAATCTGAAAAGCCATAATGCAAAAAACAAGACAAAAAAGAAAGTCTGACACAGTTTAAAAGTATATCTTAATATAAACATTTTATTCAGTGCATTTTTGTGTATACAACAAATAATAAACAACTGGAAGTTATCAGACAGCCACAGTGTCTGCCTGTATATGTTGTTTTATCAGATTTAGCCTGGTAGTTTGGAACACATGATCCAACATGGGTTAATACACATAGCCTACATCATGCAGCTCTAGACCATAATTCCCTGCTTTCTCCCATGCAACAGATAGGTTCACCTAATACAAACCACCTCCGGAGGAAACCAAGAAAAGAAAGCCTCCCAGAAGCATGTACCAGAAAGAAGTTATGTAGCTGAAGGGAAGAGTACGTAGCCCACAAAAGGGGTCCTTTTTGTGTTTGTACATGCCCTGTGCAAGAAAAGGGAAGATGTTCTTTTTTTTTTTCTTAATTTTTTTTTTTCACTTTTACAAATATGACATGTCCTATAAAATGTTAAGCCACCTAAAAGTCCACAGTATTCTTTTTTAATATAGAAAATATTGTCACCACAATAATTTACTCAAACACATAACAAGCATCCTGGGAAGGGGCTTGCACCATATTCCTATGGTGAACTGTATCACTCAATAGAAGTTGACAAAAAAGGATGGTGGGGGATCAAAGTATGACACAAGCACAGGAAGGAAACAGATCACGAGGACAAAAGACGGAGACATTGTGACACAGTAGAAACAGAAGGGAATGGGGACACAGAATAATCGTTTCATACTTCGGTAGTCAAGCATATCAGCGAAAAGCACAACATCCAGTGCGCTGCCAATTCCAAAGTGTTTAAAATCACTTCCTTCGTCCATTGTTCATGTTTTGCACAAAATCTTTGCTTTCTCTCATCAAAAATGTACAGTGAAAAACAATTCCAGCTTTGCCTTTATACTGGCTTGGTTTTCAGCGGCTTAAAGGGACACTCTTTCATTCTGTCTTTGGTTTGCTGGAACCCCTTTCGATGATGAAATAGCAACAAAAAACAAATACTGAACAATGGCAAGGGAAGAGAACAAGAGGGGATAAAAACAAAACCAGTTACCAAATAAAAAGCTCTCGGCTAATTCAGAAAATTAGCAAAACCAAGGTGCAGCTGTGGCATCTTTGAAAAGAAAAAAAAAAAACTGCAAGAGCCACACTGTCCCTTATACTTCATTTTAGCTGAACATAGGCTTCTTTTTCCCATGCTAGAGAGCTCAGTCTCTGAGCGTGTGCACTAGGACGCAGGAGAGCTACCGTCTGGCTGGCCACAGTCTTAGCAGCACTAGGCTGTGCCACACCAGGGAGTTTATAGGCTTTGTATTCACAGAAGCATGGATAAGACAGAGATCACGGCTTGTACTGTACCACTGCAGCCTCGTAGACCAGCAACATCACAGGCTGCCCTGACGGCCTACGTTTCTAACTCCCTGTCTGTCTGATGCATGAGTGCTCGGTGTCTACATGACCTAAGAAGAGTTACTGTTCACAAGAAATTAAGAGAAATAAATTAACTTAAAGATGAGTTAACTGGTTTACCATTATCACCACATGAGTGATCAAATAAATCAATTTTCAAGCCCAAAACAATATTCTTAATTACACTTTTCCAGAATGGTTTATGTGCCGATACGTTTCTTACTTCTGTTGATGAAACAGAAACAATAAGTGACCAGGATGATACCTAACTGTTTTTTAGTGATGGTGTTTAAATGTTGTGGTTTGTCGTCGTAGCTAGTCCTGAAACGCTGATCGGAGAGAGAAATCTGCTTGGATTCACGCTCTGCTGGAGGTAAGGTTTCGTGGTTCTGCCCCAGGTCTGGGTTTGGCTGCCGGGCTACGTAGACTCATTCTGGCTCACGGCTTTGCCTCCGTTGAGTACAGCTGAGGCACTCCGACTCTTAGTAGGTGTGCCGCTGCCCGAGCGAGAGAATTCTGTCAAGTCATGGAGGGATGGCTCTCTGTACATTGCCACTGGAGAAAAAGAAATAAATGCATATCAGTCAAATTAGTACAACATCATTATAAAAGAAAACTTACTGCACTGTATACAAAGAGCAATTTCCAGTAAAGCTACTTCCATTTATTGGACTTGCTTTGTTTATAAGAAAAGTTCGATCAGTCTGCAGAATTAGAGCCTAGATTGCTGTTATTCAGATAAAAAAAAATGCATTTCATTATAAATTCAGGAGTTGCTAGTGGTTTAGCTTTGCTGTGTGAGCAGCATTGGCCCAATCTGCATCTCAGCAGCTGCTTTTCAGAAGAAATATCAGTAATCTGAGGTTCACAGTCTTTGGTTTCAGGATGTTGTCAACATTCTTCTGCCTAGAATGCTATTTGATGTTCGTTCCTAAGGGAGTCTGTGGCTGAAACAGCAAACCCAGTCCTTCACACACTTCACTTAGCCCAGCACTTTTTCGTTAGAGCAGCAATCTAGAGACCATCCCCATGTATACACATCAATCAATGGCAGGATTTCACAGAGAAACTGCTGATGATTGGTACCCGTTGGGACAGTGGCGGTATTGTATTTTATGATGATAATGGTGGGCCACAAACCTGCAGATTACACTGCCGCTTTAAAGCAACATCCCCTACCATTTTGAAACATTTATTCCTATCCCTCTACACTAATCGTCCTGTGTTTCAGTGACAGACATCAGTTGACAGAGTACACCCTGCCCTGATGAAGGCGGCTCTTTGTGGCATACTCCACGACTCTCAGCAAGAATTGTAAGAGGATTGTCCTGTTTGGGGTTGAATGACGTGAGCTGCACACTTGGTTCATCTAGAGGAAGACAGAATGAAAGGCTGTGGGCTGAGACTCACAGACTGGAACCAGAGGAGGAGTGAGTAATGGCTGGGAGACATTCCAGTGTCAATGTAGAGACAGCTTCTTAATTGGTGCCCTGTAACACCACTGCCTCTGAATCTTTATGAGCTGCTGGAACAAATTCTCCTTTTATTTTTCTTCCTCGAAAGGCTCTTTCCATACCACTAGCTATATCTTGAATTTTAATTGTGTAAAAGAAAATATTGTGCATTACTGGATACTTTAAAGTTTGTGCAAAGGAAGGAGAATGTCTAATATCTGTGGGTTATATAACACAAGTCTTTACTCAAAATTGGATTTTCTTTCAGATGCCAAAAAAAGTATTTTAGCTATTAGCAAAGAAAAAAAGCTCAAAAGGCAGCAGAAGTCAGTGCTTTCCGAAGCTGAGATTACTGTTTCACCCAGCCTACTGTAAATCTACCCTTATTATTTTCCTACTCTTTCTCAGTGCTCTCATTCTCTGTACTTTTCTTGGAGCGTAAAGCTAAGTAATCACTCTGTGGCTACTTCTCTTAAGTGTGTTTGAGACACCCAGGATGGCCAGTAAATGAAAGTGAAAAGATATTATAGCGTCTCAGAGGGCAGGCATGGGCTCTTAATAAGACAGTGGCTGGAGGAGCTTTACCTAAATCTCAGAATGATACAGTATAATATTGGCAGAAAGAAGGAAAAAGGAAATCCAATACCAATTGAAATATTCACTACTATCCTTTAGAATCAAGATTCAATATCTGAATGAAGCATCACATTTATTACTTTTACTGTGTGCCCTTTGGTAGGAAGATAATCAGCCTAACCAGGAATATATTTTGAAACTTTCTCATCTCTCTGTGAAATTAAAAAATAGTACTGTTATTACAGTTAAAGGGGGCAATATTGTATCTATAATAAGTTAATTTAAATGTCATATATTCCCAGAATGTGTATTTCATCACTAGCAAATTATACTAGGGATGGATGTGGTGGTTTTGGTTGGACTGACTGAGGTCGGTGACTGATGGACGTGATATTACACATATCAAACGACTTGTGTCAGGCCCACTTAGCCGAAAATGTATGTCTTTTTACTAGTGCTGTCAAACGATTACAATCTTAAATCAGATTAATCACAGGGTTGCTGTGGATTAATTTCAATTAATCAAGATTAAATATAGTTCATTTTTAATCTATATTAATTGCTTTTCATTTTGCATGAGCAGACTCAAGAAAGAAGGAAATATATATGCACTTAATGTATTTGATGCAAACTAGGTGATGTGTTAGCTGAAGTGCTAGCATAATCCCAGACTAACATATGCTTCACATTAAGGTGATATTTTAAGGTGGAAGTGCTTCAGTGAAAATAAAACTTCCTGCCTGAAATGCGTTGCCAGAAATGTTTAGATGGGTTAATTGTGTTAAATTTTTTAATCAGATTAATCATGACGATGGATTAATCTGCGTTAACATCGTTAGTTTTGACAGCCCTACTTTTTACATTTTAAAACAGATCTCTAAAAAAACATCTATACTTTACACTTGAGGGCAAAATCCAAGCTTGTTTTTCCACAGTCCCCCTTTACATTTTTGCATGCACTGATATGACTTTTGACAGAGTGTTGCAAAATTTGGCACAAATGATTAACTTCAATGCATGGATAAACTGAAAAGGCTAAAAGTACAGGTTGCTGTGACATTACAAAACATATTTGGTCATAATTGCTAGTAACTGAGAGAACTGCATAAAAAAAGTAGATTGTTGAGATTGTGGATTCATCTGGTTCAACTTACTTGTTCAGTTCTGAAACAGATTCTCAGACTTAATGGTAGAGGCTGATACCAGTGTTAATTAATAAGATGTATATGTACTTCATTGAATGGAAGAGTCTGGGATTGTTCTGTCATGTGTAAATCAGGCTTGTTTTCTAATTGTATATTTTTCAGTCACTATTATATGTAGACTGGCTCAGTGACAGGCCCATCCGTCAGGAAATGCTCTGCTATTGTATTTTTAAAAAAAAATGTGTTCATGTGGAGCTGAATAAATCTCCTGTCTGTTGCCCACCATCTTGAAGATGTATCCGGAAGGATGAGTAAAGTTGAAACATCGTGATACACTAGTGACAGTAGGGATGAGTACTGTGTTGGAGTTTCCCAGCAAAATTAACAAGCTTCCTCTGACTTTTTCTCTCCTCACTGTGGCTGTGCCCACCAAGTCTGATGCAAACCTAGTGTTAGAGCAATTCTAACATAACTCTTGGTTTTAGATGTCTCTTATCTCTGAGGTCAGGTTGCAGCTATGTTTTGCAGCCGTCTTCACACTTTGCCTCATACTTCATCCTCCAAGTGGATCTGCAGACATGACGTCTACAGCCCAAGGCTCATAGACTATCTGTTTCTGTCTCCTTTAGGGAATGTACACACATGCATCAGTTTCTATGTCATCTTTAATCCATAAAGACCCAGTGGTATTTTTATGGCAGTTCAAAAAAGATTTTTTCTCTCTACTTAACCTTTCTTAAGTGATTTATCACCATTTATTGTAATATTATCCTCTTTACGTTTTTTTCAGTGAAAATCAGGTATTTTCCTTTATTTAATCTGCTGATCGTATAGATTTTCATAAAAGCTCAGATTAAAGTTGAGGGTTATGATATCAAAAACAGAAAAAAACGGAAGAAAAAGTGACTTTTTCAGCAAAATATAACATTAACTGAATATAAAAGAAGTGTCTCCACCCACTGTCACTGATCAAACTCCAAGGGTTTTACTGGTGAAACAATGTTGTAGAAGATGATGATGTTTCCACATTCACTACGGAGCCTCTGAACGTCCAAAATGGGTCATATCTGATGACCATGAAAAGATGACAAACTGTATTTTACACCAATTATTTACAAGGATTGATAGAATTAATGGATCAACAGTTTAGATCAATAGATGCTTTTGGTCAACAGTAGATGTTTGGGTCTTTATGGGTTAAGGTTGGGTCCATCTCTAGGACTATATAACATGACATGTATATTTAGAGCTAAGTTCTCCTGTACTGAGCAGCCTGTTGTCACAAGCTTGGTCCAATAAATGTTTCCTGGATAATACACCTAGAGAGTCTTCTACAAAAAGTGTTCCTTGGTCACCTGCATCTTATCACACCCCCTCAAAACAAAAATTCCCTATCAAGCAACAGCTTGATCCTGGACTTTTTTCCAACTACAAGGTATCAGGTAACAAGGAGAATTTTTTTCCTTCAACCTCATTGTACAGTTGTGTAAAGCTCTCCTTCCAGCAAAAGGTACAGGTCTACATATCAGGTCTAACATATGATATAATATAGATATAAATGTGGAATAACAGAATTGGACTGAACAGATCAGCCTGTGGATCTGACCTTTTGTCACTGAAACCCAACCCATTAGTGATATGCACATCAGTATCAGATCAGACTGAAGTAGATGCCTATGTAAAATATACTATTTAAAAGAATAAGAAATGATGGTTTTGTTTCATTTTTGGGAAAGCAGTAGAAATATACAATATTTATTCCCTCTCTCCCAAAAAAGAGCATGTAAAATAAAATGGAAATGATATATTTAAGCCTATACTTAGTTCACATTTAAATGTTAGTGTTACATTGTGAGTTATGTGTTACACATACATTTTTTGTTTGAAGCTATAAAAAGAGCAAGCCGTGACATCCCAAATGTGACAGAACTCCACTAAATTGCCCTCTTTTCGTCTTATTTTTTCTTTTTGTGAACGTTCATGTCTGTGTTTGAAGATTTTCATTTCTCGCAGATGAAAAAAAAAACTTAGACTGCATTCCTTTTATCTCACCAAACAAAACAGTCCATCTCCTTTCTGTCTCGTCTCTGTTGACAGGTAAATCTGTTTCTTGTAGTAGATAAAAAGACCTTTTTTCCAACAATGAACAGAACCATTTTTTTCCTTGTCTTTCAGCCACTCTACCCCACACAGTCTAATGGGTGGCCTTCTCTGTGCCATTACTGAACCAAATCCCAAATCCAAGTCTTGGTTGTAACTAGTTCAGTGATGCAACCATAGTTTCTCTGCTGCCTCTGGTGACAGACAATGGCTCGTCCTTGGTCTGTACTCTGTCGGCACTGAAGTGTGACCAGAGGAAGCTTCTGAATAGTTCCAGACCTCCACGTCTAAGGAGAAAGGTAAATGGCAGGGACTCATGTGGAAAAGAGCTCATTTAGTCTTTAGTAAAAAGAGAAAAATCCACCTGGCGGGAGTATAAAGAAGATGGGGACATTTAATCATGGTGAAAACCTAATGGCTCCAATACAAGGACGATCTATTATTTTGAAAAACAATCCCTGTGCCAAGTAGAAAAAAAGGCATTGCTGAACAATCAAGAAACTTTCCCAATTGATTATGTAGGTTCAGAAACTTTATTCTTGTTGTCAAACACTGTACTGATTTGAAACCTGGTTAATTTACTTATTTATTTGATTGAATTTAATGTATTTTTAATATTCTGCTGTTTTATTGTAAGTGTTAGTGTTGCAGAATTTGAATTATTCTTTGTTATTATTTTAACCCACAAAGACCCAAACATCCACTGTTGACCAAAAGTATCTATTGATCTAAACTGTTGATCCACTAAACCTATCAATCCATGTAAATAATTGGTGTACAATACAGTTTGTCATCTTTTCATGGTCATCAGATATGACTCATTTGGATGTTCAGAGGTGCCGTAGCGAACGTGGAAACACCGTCATCTTCTACAATATAATAACCTTTGACTTTACTCTGAGCCTTTATAAACATCTACATGATCAGTCAGTTAAACATAGGAGAATACATGATTTCCACTGGAAAAAAAAAGCAAAATCCAGATGATAATATTATAATAAATGGTGATAAATCACTTAGGAAAGAGAACAATTCATTTGGTAACTACCACAAAAGTCAGACTGGGTCCTTCTGGGTTAATCTTCTGTTTTATATGAAGCATTTGAGCCATGAAACCAAAGCAGAGTTAAGATGTTCTTCCTGTTTAACAGTAGTAGTAACAGACAGTACAGTGCTGCCCTGGCTCTCACCTTTTAGAGGTTTGGGAAGGAAATGGGCTGCTGGCTTGTTCTTCTTGACATGGTTCCCCTTCATGATCTCTCCTTCTTTGTTCAGACCGAGGTACCAGCCCCTGCCTGACTGCTGCTGCCGGTATATCATGGAGGAGTATGTCACATAATAGTTCTCGAACACTGACTCCTTGAATTTGCACTCTGGCGTAAAGTGTTCCTGTGGGGGAAAAGGAGAAGCACATACACAGCATATAAGAAGTTGTTGGACACTAATTCAGAAGGCCTCGAGAGTATTTGACATCTTGATGAACAGAGAGCAGCTGAAATGCAATAGTTCATTACTTGGGAGTGGAACTTAATAACACTACATTGCGTTTGCACGTCCAACATACTCAAGCATGAAAAGAGCAAAGGCGGTATCTCCAGTTCTACGCCCTGACTTTAATATTTTTGTCTCTTGAGAATCCTCTAAATCTATTCTTTCCATTTACCGTGGTGAATAATGTAGCACTTGGTGGCATAGATAACAGTGATATGACAGATACAGAGAAGCATTAATAAAACATACAGCCAAGACGACGAGTATATTCTCATTTCGCTCTGAGCTGTTAATTATGTATGGGTGGCTCATTATCTTTCAGAGTATTGTCCACCGGAATCAAGAATTTGTTGGACAAGATAATGCATTATTGCCATTTGGCTTATTATACAATGTATTTAAGGACTAGCTTTTTTTATACCACGTTACAATCCGTTATGCGTTCTGTGTATTTGCACATAGAGCCTGCAAGGTGTGAGTGTGTACCCTCTCTACTTTTTATGGTATCTATCTAGGTACCTTCACTAATGAACTCACTGTAGGGACTCTCCATAGAGATGCGATTTTGCAGTTCATTTTCCAGACTCCATACTGCGCAAGAGTTCACTCCCCCATTTTGTTTAGTTTAGAATCCAGAGCCTATATAGGATTTGCCCATTAATACTACAACAGTGTGGCTGTGGTTTATTTCCCCTGAGGTGAGTTTTTGTGTGTGTGTGTGTGGTATATGTGTGCATGTAGGTGTCTATACTTGAGTTCTTCAGTGTCTCAGTGTGTGTGCGTGTTCGGCCAATTTGTGGAGCTGCATGGGCAGTGCGTCTACAAAACAGTCTAATCAGAAGACAGTTCCCCTGAGACAGATCGAGGGACAGTAGTCAGTTGTTTTTGCCATGCCTCTAACCTTTATTATGGGCACAGAATATGCACTTTGTTTGTAAATGAAAGTACATGCGCATTACATTAGTAACACAGTTTCAAAGCAAACATTCAATCAATCATATTCACACTTTGAAATGTCTTGTAAATTCAATGGGTTTAACTCACGTCAGATATTACAAGGTCCGCTTGATGGATGCCTCGCTCAGTTTGAAACATATCTACCCAGTAATGGTCCTATCTGGGTTAAAACATGCCACTACCACAGAGAGTCATCAATAACAACTTATGTTTTTTTCATCAGTTCCCCAGCATCGCTCTTCATGTGTAACACTAAAACAACTTCAAAATGTTCAATGAGGATCACGCCTGGAGTGTGTGCTTTTCTATGGCGTTCACAAAACTACTAAAGTAGAAAAGCAGAATAATTGTAATTGTTTGCTGAATTTTCACTTTCTGAACCATACTAAAGAGAAACTTAGAGTAGCATGTTGTGTTTTACTGTGCCTTTTATCACAACGGACCTACAGAGCCTAGCCGAGACACAGGTCCCAGAGGTACCAATTATAACTGACATATTCATCATCTCCTCTCACTGTTCATACATATCAAGACCACAGTGTCTGACAGTGTGACCTGCACTTATTGTTAGGACTTAAACCATTTTAACGATCTTGAACATGGGTCATTTCATACTAACTCACCCCAGCTACTTCATATCATAGATTTTCCTTTAAGAAAAAAAAAATCACTATCATCAGTCAGACTTTAATATTCAAAGGTACCTTGTGAAATCCTAAAGCTGTATTTTATATACTTGTTAGTTTTGAATTTTCAGCCCCTAGAGCTTCATTTCATTCACTGGCATGAAATTTGCAGTGAACATCCAAGAAAGGATAAGGATAAATGTACAGTACTGAACACCTAAAGAATAAACTGGACTGGACTGACAACACAGACGCTCTGTTCAAGAAGGGCTGGAGTCGCCTCCACCTGCTGAGGAGAATGAGGTCCTCTGGAGTGAGCAGAGCTCTGTTCCAGACATTTTATAACACTGTGGTGGCTTCTGCAGTACACTTTGCCATCGTGTGCTGGGGAGCAGGCAGTACGGACAGAGACGGGAAGAGACTCAATAAACTGATAGAGAGCCGGCTCTGTCCTAGGCTGCCCACTGGACTCCATCGAGGAGGTGGTAGACAGACGGATGTTGGCAAAGCTGACATCCATTATGGATAACCCCTCCCACCCCCTGCACCACACTGTGGAGGCCCTGAGCAGCTCCTTCAGCACCACACTCTTCCATCCCCTGAGCAAGAAGGAGCGCTTCCACAAGTCATTCCTCCCCACAGCCATCAGACTTCATAACAGTTCACAGTAAACCCCCCCTCATCACACCATGTGCGTGAGCAATCACAATGTAAATATGTAAATATTATTTCAATTTCAAAATGTTTCATTCTAGTTCTCTATGTATATAAATACCACATTTCTCATTTTCTTTTACATTTCATTTCTCACTTGTGGCTTTTTTTTCTACCTGTCTGTTGTATGTTGCTGCTGTCAACTGTGAAATTTCCCCATGGTAGGATCAATAAAGTCTTATCTTAAAAGTCCTCAACCAACAAAAGGCTTGTTGCTTTAGACAAGTTCTAATAACCACACATATGCATTTCTCAGTCTCTGTATTTAAATACAATGTTGATATTTTTGAAGTTTGTACAGCAGTAGAAACACACATTTCAGGGAAATATAATCCAACACATGTCAAATGTTTGTAACTGTTTGTGCTGCTTCTTTACGTGAGGACAGGGGACAGACCAAAGAGCAACTTTTTACAAAAACAACAAAGCTAAAGGTCGCCTAAGACTTTTGCACAGCACTGAATATATTCATTTAAAAAGCTATTTCTAAAATCTAATTGTATAATAATAAATAATTAGACGTGCTTTATTGTTTTCTAATGCTACCATTAGTTGATGTCAGAAATCAGTTCAAGGTACATGCATTGCACTAATGAAATAAGATCCATATTTTGTCCAAACGAACTGATCCATTGATGCTATAATTTCTAAATTTCCTAAAACAAAAGAAAAACAAACTCAATAAGTATCAGTCCGATAGAAAACCTTGAAGTTTACAAACACCCATCTATGAAATTAACTATCTTCAGAAAAGTCTGCAAATATACACTATAATATCTTCTAAGACATACATGCAGGTAATATTAACACTTCCTGATTAAAAAAAACACACGGTTTTTAACATAAACAACCCTTAACAGGAAATATACACAAATATATCAAAATGTGGGTTTTTCAAAGCTGAAGCTATATTTAGCATATGTTGCAGTCACTGTTTATGCAACTTGTAGATAAAATAGAAATACAAAATGAAGGTAAAGATTCCCATTTTGTTGACTAGTGGTGATGTAAGTCTATAAAAATGAAGGATTCTGTAATGACCTTGTTCAAATTGCTTGAAATGAATTATATAATTTTCTCTACCACCAATGACAAAATTATCTCTAAATTCAAGTGTCAGTGAATTGTTTATTTTGTGGTGTTATCATTATACTTACACTGAAGGTTATATTTACATGGACATTCATTCATTCTATCTGTGTACGTCAACAGACATATTTAAGAGATTTTTGCAGATCCTTAGCTGAATGTGTCTACTACTGAAAGATATCCACTGTTTTCCTGCTGGATCTCAAAGAGGCTGTGAGACTCTTTCTGTGATAGACAGCAGTTTGCGTGGCATCCTCTTCTCCTGTTAACAGCTCCAGAGTAGCTCCAGCACAGTCCCAGTGTTTTTGATCAGTGCATTCACTTTGTTTGCATAGCCAGCTCTGATGCTTCTGCCCCAGCAGATTGCTGCAACATTGCACTCATGACAACAGTGGTAAAACATTGGCAACATCTTGCTTCACAAATTCAAGGAGCTCAGCTTCTTCAGAAAACATGACCGTCTTGTTCCTTCCTGTTGGCAAATTAGCTTCGCTCTTACATTTTAACTTCTTGTCAAGGGGAACGTCTAGTATGTGCTCCTCTAATTATGACACTGATAAAAGACATTCAAGTCATGCTAAAGGAAGACCAAAAGTTCCAGTACTTATGACCTATGGTTGTCTTTCTAAAACAGTCTACTCCTAATTGTCTTCCCTTTCTCTCTACTTTTTTTTACTGTTGTCTCTGCACTGCAGATTTTTTAAATTAGATAATTACAGTGTATGCTAATGACATGTATAAAACTTAATTCCCAATGTTGTCTTAATCCTTCGGACTCTGTCCAAATTTCTTATTACTATCCACCTCCATGTCTTGTTTTGTCTCTTTCTTACTGTCTGACTGTCTTCTTCTGGTCGGCCTGATTAGCAGCGGCAGTCTGGGAAGCATCCATCTGAGTTATGCATGGACAGTGAAAGGAGAAAAAAAAAGTAACGGGCTGGTCGGCTCTCGAGCCAGGATTTCTGTTCTACCTCTAATAATGAGCTTATGTGGATTTGGCAGGTTACACGCACCCTGGAGAAGAATAAGAGTCTATTGATAAACAGATACAGGCACATTCAGAGCCAAGATGGAGGAGATGCTGCTGGCTGGTGCTGTCGTATTGGAGTGGGTCTATGGACAAAAGACTCACTCAGACTGACACAGGGAGGGTCCAAAATGGCAGGGGATCCCCATCTCGATTCTAACAGGACTGTGATAGACAGAAACATTTAGATTCTTTTGAAAGGGCTCCAGCAGTGGCTCCTTCAGTCAATAACATATCTATTGTTCACTGAAACCAGTCTCAGTGAAAAAAATCTCAGATCACTTTAATCACGACTGCACTGCCAGATGGAGTGAGGGGAAATCACTTTAGAAATAAAATGCAAGACAGTATCTGCATAGATATAGTATCAGTTGTGTCTACCCCCCCTCACACACACACACCACCACCCCCACCCCACCCGCCTCTATAGTGATTTGGCTAAATGGACTTTCAATGATCCCATTACACTACATTGGCTTTTCTTTGAAATATGCAACTATGACAAGTGTTTGTTCAAATGATGCACAGCCGGCATGCTCCCTCACACACTGTCCAGGAAGAGGTTTATGTGAAATAACTACACCATGTCTTACATGTGCTGTGAGAAACATGCCACCTGAAAATAGAAAGTCTGATGTAACACTGGTGTGTTTGATGCGACAAAGAGACAAGTCTGTCAGCTGTTTCTTGCCTTCTCCCTTATTTTTGTAGCTGTCAAAAATGTTATTTGACAGTTATGCTGCTTAGAGCTCTGGTACATTTCTTTCATTTAGAGAAGTGAAGTATTACAGTGCATCCTATCCTTTGTCTTTACCATCTGTGACTGAATAAGCAGTGTTAACTTTATAAACCCGTCAAAGCCTGTCAGAGTTATTACGTAATCGCCACGTAGCAATTATTTCAACTAACTGCAATTATTTTGCATAACCATGATAATAATATCCATTCACCTGTATCAAAACAGCAGCATGAAATGAACAAAAATGTCATATTTCTGTCATTTCTTCTCCCTCATTTCCCACTGTTTCAGATTTGACTGCTTTCTCACCTCATTGCGTTCCCTTCACATTAAAGAAGCTAACTTCGACTGCTATGTTCCATTATCAGTCATTTCTTTGAAGATGACAGTGATAAGCTTTTTACATTTCAGTTATTTAAGCCAAATCTATGGTGATGATTTTTTGTATCAAATGTATGGTGTGGCGAGCAAGGATTTTACTGTGGCACTGCACCACGGCAAAACCTTACAAGCAAAAACGCTGACAATATGTATATGCTATACTAGTATGATTAACAAAAGACTATTGTGTAATTGAATTTATATTTTATTATTGTGAGAGATTATTGTGAGAGTCCCAGCCAAAGCTGTGACATCTGTTTTTGCATTCTAATACCCTACATTATCTTTTTACTTTTTAGAGTTGCTAGTGTTTGTTGGTTGGTTCATATACATGCTTCACATGAGTGTGTGAGTAGTTGGACAAAATTAGCATAATTAGCATGGATTTATTTATCCCTAATGATACGAACCTTAGGACTGAATTTGATTAGAAGCCCAAAAACTTTCCCAAAGATCCCCCTTCACTCCACTGATACACACTCTTCCGGTGCTTCTTACTCATGAATTAAATCCACACTTGTCTCTAAATGGGGTGAATTTTATCTCACCGGAAAAGAAGAGAGGGAGGCAGAGGAGCCTCTTATGTTGTACAACAAGGGGAATCCCAGCTGAAGTTATGTTGCCTGAGCTCTTTATTATCTCATAGCTGCCAATAAAGGAGTGGCTGATGGGGGTGTTGACTGTAAAGTATCAAAGGATGTCCCCTGCACATATTTAATATCTGTGATTGTACAACATATGGACACATACTGTCCATATAGATAACATCTTGTCACACAACTGATTTCCCTGTTAAAACAGCATTCGGTGGGGTTCAGCGGAGTAATTACAGCCCGATGATGTTTCCCTTCAGTCAGCAGGAGGAGAAATACTAGTATAATGGATCTGATCTCTCCTGTAAAGATATTGGCTGGATTTTTCACAAGATGAGCCAAATCGATGCTGCACGCTGCCCCATGTGTATTCAGCTGCCACATGGAAACTAAAATGACACCAATTATGCCAATGAAATCAGGGCTGAGTGCCGTTCTAGTTTCTTTGCAGCCACATCAATGCTTATGAGACTCACAAAAGATAATGCTATGGCTGGGCAGTGAAGATAAATCTCACTAAATCCGGCTTTTCACTGCTCCACTCTTTGCTCTAGAGTAGAAGTGGATTAAAAAGCACCTTTTTCTTTAGCCAAAGATAAAGTACACTCTTATTGTTCATTTGTTTGGGAATAAATTGGAGAGCTTTAAGCTAGTGGAAAAGACCCTTACAAATACCACATACAAACAGACACACCCACACTGTGCACACACTGAGCAGCACCACATGCAACGCAAACTAGTTAATGACACAGCTCACTGGAGGGAAACCTTACAGCAGTGGTTATTTACCAAAGGCATTGTGCTTCCTGAGTAAAAAGACAAGGGTGTGCAGCAACTACGCATCAAACAGGAGTGCAGGAGTGTAGTGAATTCATAATGTACAACCACTATGATACACACACGTCTTTGCTGCCTTTGGGTTTAAATCAGTGGTAATGGCAAGATTATTCGTTGTGAAACTCTCACAAGGATTGAACCAAACCCTATTGCTCACAAATTACATTCATATGTAACTAATAGAAAATCCTATTAAGTTTTGTAATGAACACAATGGTGCCACGTAAAGTCCAATTCACTCTACAAATATGTACCTTGATTTTGTTGCAAGAGTGCATCATTTTTCCACATGACTTCTCTCGTCAATCCAGGACTTTGCAACCAGTTAGCACAGTTCAGGAGCACAATTTATGTCTATGGAATTAAAGTGACTAGGTTAGAGATAGGAAAAAGATTAGTTTAATCTTAAATATTAATAAATCCACTGTGAGTTGTTTTACATGAAGCCTTAGCAGACTTTTAATCTAAATCAAATCAAATTTTATTTATATAGCAACAAATCGTAGCAAAAGTAAGCTCATGACACTCTATGTTAAGCGATGGTCAAGACCAGATTCATAATAATTCTATTAAACTAAGTAATTCCATCTTTTCCTGACCCTAACCAAGTGCTGTCTGTGCCTAAATCAAACCATAAAAAATTGATAATATTCTCACCAAATCCAGCTGGTGTTATATATTAAGGATGTGCACAATAATAATTGTATTTATTAGCTGAAACAGTAAGCATTGTTGACTTTTTTAAGAGTTGACTACTTTTCATTTGGGGAAGTTTTGGAGGATATTTACATTTTGCTTCATAGAGACACAGAACTAATGATTATTTTTCTGCAGAATATGTCAAGTAAAGTCTGAAAAAATGAGTGTTTTGAAATATTAAATGATATACTTGTTATATTTTAATCATGATTGTCAGTATTTTGGTTTAGGTGGAGGGAATGTGTTAACAGTGACATCATTACTAATCGACTAACAGACTTGAATTGGCTCGATTATTCAACTTCAGAAAGTAATAAAAATGTGCGTCCCCACTGTAAATCAAATTGATGGATTTTTGACCCTTTCACTAGAGGTCAATAAATAGTGGATTTTTAAAGGTTGATATAACAACAGTAATTTGGAACAGGGAAAAGCAGAAACATGACATGAAACATGAGAAACGAGGCATTTGACTTTAACCTAAACTGGATAATTGTTAAGCTTAATTAAGACTAAGCATTGAATTCTGTAAGTTTTTATAACTCAACATCAAAATCAAGCAAATAATCAAGAAATGTGAACCTGAGGATCAAACTAAATGTTAAAAAAACAGGTGACTCTAAGTACAGTTTTTAATTTTTTAACTCTTATTCTCAATGCAAAGTAGGACTGGGTGATAAAATGATAACAATATATATCGACGTAACTTTTCCTCAATAGAAATTATGAGACACGCTCGATACAATTTCGATAGAATTCATTCGTCCATGTTTTGACAGATGTAAGAACAGTCAGTCATAATTAAGTAGCGCCATACCAAACCAAACACACAAGAGCCACATCAAGTTAGGTTGAGGCACACAAGTACAGTAAAAGCAGCCGCAGCACACATGCTAATGTTTGGGCTGCAGCGGGAGGTAATGAGTGTCACATCTCCGTCTTTTCTGTCATGACCCTTTGAACTCTGCCACTGCTCATTAGTGGATCACATTCACCTGTGAG
>JAPQRP010000002.1:19851055-19864466 GCA_037367295.1 Apogon hyalosoma
CCACTGACAGACGTATGAAATCCGTCACTGGCATCCGTCATCTCACTGTAAACTCACGTCATTGCCCTTTTGAGGATACATATGACTTAGGAATAATATAGTTAAACATCATCTGGCGTCAGCATTAGTGTTAATACAGGATGAATAATGAAGAAGAAGAATAAAATCAGACGTAGGCTACACAAAGCCAGGTCAAAAATGGATGAACCTCATACAATAAAAGTCAACATAATGTCAAAGACGGACGCGTCAGTTTCATACATGAATAACCTGCCTTTTCCCCTCCAGTGCATCCATACATCCTTTTTATATTTATACCCGTGCTTAGATTTAATTACTGTCCATTCTACACATTTACTACCCTTAGTTCCCTTCTATTTAGATTTATACATAAACTGTTTTCTTTCTTCTTTTTTTTTATCCGGGGTACTTTACAAAAATGTAGATGAAATCTCATTCAAAAATTATATCTATACACGAGTGACATAGACTTGAATAACTTTTAACCCAGAGGTTAAGGGGTTTTCTTTTCGGCCAATTTGTTCACTCCGTTCCGTGTATCCTGCTTGAACACATTTAACAGCCTAACCAATGGTGCCATCTACAGTCCTCAACTAAAACTACCTTTAGTCTTATTATTTATTTCGTCTGAATACTTAAACATGGCAGTGATGCACCTCAGGGTTATGCATTTAGCATAGATTGAATATGGTACTTTGTGTAGTTATCCCTGCAATCTCTTCAAACGGATGTACAGTGAGTATTACAAGTTTTTAAAGCTGAGAATAAAACTAAGGCGCAAAACCAACTAAAGCGCAAAACTACGCTGGTTTACTTCTCAGTAACTGTAAAAATGTCGAACTAAATCGTGAAAACTTGAGAGTCAAACAGTGAAGATAATGAATTGCTTTAAAACTATTGCATTAAAGGAATTTCTCCTTCAGCACCACGGACAGCGCCAAGTCGATTCATAAAGTAAAAGACAATCACGACCAGCCCTGAATGTTGCATTCAATTAAATCACATTACATTAAACACTTCTGAAATGTCCCCGTCCAAGTAAACAGTCCAATTTTCGTTACAATACCAAAAGTTTGGACATGCAAAATTACAAGAACAAACAGAAAACAAACAGAAAATGCAGAACAAATGCTGAATCTAAAGCAGCAGCCTACCTGAAACAGATTTTCTCAGTGGGAAAGTCATTATTCTCTAAAAGCCAAGCGTCTTAGATTCTTGGAGTCCTTGGTAAAGCGAAGTGAAGGCGAGTTGTCTACATTCAGCAAAGTTCAAACCATTGTCAGACAACTGTCAGAGGCGTAGTAGAAGAGAAAGCATCGAGGCGTGGCCATCAACAGGAAGATCATTACAGGACATTAGCGACATGCCATTATGACTCCTAAAATGCTCATTAAACATTCATTTAGAGGGCTTGTTGATCCGGCGTGTGTTCATTGTATTGCTGCATTCGGCGGGGCCGGATTGAAGAAAAGTGATCGAAAATGCAGGCTGAGATTGTACTTCCTTCTCGGGGCAGACAAGACTTTGCTCTCATGTTACAAAAATGATGTAAAATGACCCGATAATGCGTTGACTAAACCGGTTACACAGGCTCTCCACTTTCGACTGAAATATATCGATGTACAATCAACTGAGACAACAGCTGCATTAGGCAAAGTGTTTTTACAAAAGCAATTCTGTGTTCTCGAAAAACTGAAGACTGGCACTTTTTATAAATGGAACCGACCAAATAAAACATCTGATTATTTATTTATTTGTTTTAGAAAAACAGTGATATAACTTTATAACTTTAATAGATTTATTTCTATGCCATATATAAGTCCTCATGTGGTAAGTGTGTGTAAGATATGGATGCTTAGAAGGCCTGAATCCATGTGGGATCATAAGTACAAGTGGTTTTGTTAGTGGACTGTTTGCAATTACAGTCGTGGAAACAATTATTAGACCACCCTTGTTGTCTTCAGTTTCTTGTTCATTTTAGTGCCTGGTACAACTAAAGGTACATTTGCTTGGACAAATATAATAATAACAACAAAAATAGCTCATAGTAGTTTAATTTCAGAGCTGATATCTATCCATTTTCCATGTTTTCTTGATAATAACCAAAATCACTTCAGTTCTTCCATCAATAGTTATGTCACTGTACTGACAAAAACAGTGCTTTTAGACATCCCATGTTTTCTTTTCCGTCCGTTTTAGTCACATGATACACATAGGAGTTAGTACTTGATCGTAAAACCATTGTTTCTGATGACTTTTGATGGTCTAATCATTTTTGCGCGCCTGTATCACACAAGAATGAGTGGACAGTTGACAATACATACATTTATCCACTAGATGGAGCAAGAGGACTGGCTCTGGAGAGCAGCCTTTCCTACTCAACAAGAGAAATTACAGCAACAGCAGCAACTGGACAGTCATAACTACATTATTCACAGGGTATTATTATTATTATTATTATTATTATTATTATTATTATCAGTAGTAGTAGTAGTAGTAGTAGTTTACCTGTGCAGTCTTCAAATAGATTTAAAATGTGGAGCTTATTGCCATGAATCAGAAATGCCTTTATCTTCCAGTGAAAAATAGCAATTATGGAGTCTTTGGAACAGCTTCAGCACCATGATAAGGATTAAATGAGATGCTTAGACATACCATACCACATGACACCTGAAGTGGCAGACCTTTTTAAAAAAACAAAACAAAACAATGATACAGAGAGAGAGCCTATTTCCTGACATATTCTCATGACCTGGGTTATGTGGTGCTCCAGCACAAGGGTACAGTCTGAAGGGGTACTAATAGACATATGTTCATACAGCTACATGTATAAATAAATAAATAAATAAATAAGTGGAAATGTGTGTAAATCACTTTTATTTCCATTGCATAAGTGGATCATAAACACTGTTGCCCATAAAGTTGGACTACTTTTGTTCCTCTTTTTATTCCTATTTATACACATCAGTAATCACCTTTGACCAGGTGTTACACTTCATCTATCAAGAATAAGTCATAATCATTTATGGAGAAGAGGAAAGCATATTTTATTCCAATTTTATGATCAACAGTGTAGTTTAAACCTTAACACCTTCCCCGATAACAGCCTTGTAACAATGAAGGCCAGTGAGGTCAAATCTTCCAGAAAAATCTAACGAGTGAGATTTATCCTCATTTCTGAATAGCTCAGTGCCTCTTCTGCTCTCCTCCAATGGCAACGATATTCAAGAAGAGCTACCATTTGCTTAGAGAGAGAATCTGTTAATGTCAGCAAACAACAGCTCCCAGCACAACACAAAACACATTGCTTTTGCACCTTTTAACCAACAAATCCCAAAGCTTACTCATTTTACTACAGAGTTTAAGAACAGAGCAACAGCTAAGTAAAAAAGTAGTTAAATGTAAATGCTAATTACAGCAAAGTCTTAGAAATGTCTATAACAATTGCAGCACTATATGGGTGCTTTATGTTTCTGTTATATGTATCCTTTCCTCCTTTCTTGATGTTGTAACCTTGTAGAAGCACAGTGACAATAAAACTGTTACTTCAAAGCAAGAATACAATAATACCATCCCCTGATGCACTTTGAAAAAATTGCATTTATACAACCTGATTTACACTGCAGCAAACATTGTCCCTGGCGTTATCCGATACGTCTGCCTTCTCCCTGGGCAAACACACCGACAGATCCATGTACTAACAAAAGCAGATCCGTGGTTTTCCTTCAGTTGTCCCACCACTGATAAACCCAGACCATCAGTCAAGCAGACAGTGTGGCCCTTCAGGAGGGTGGCTGGGTTTGTCACTAACAATTGGGCTGCATTGTACAACAGCGGCACTAATCAAACACCTAAGATCATACTAAAGAAAGTGCAAATGTGTGTAGGCCTGATAATGTCCCTCCCTGTGTTAGCGCTGTTCTGCATTATTGGCTGCTGTTATGCTGGAAAATGAAAAATGCAGACAGCCGATAATAATACAAGTGGACTTGGTAAGCACCCTGTAAGATAAGAAAAGGACAAAGACGTGTTTTTAATAGAGAAAATGGATTAGGACTAGAGACAACTTTTTGAATCCAGTTTTGACAAAAAGTAAAAGTTGTGTGTTTTATGCAAATAATAATTTAAATGTATTAATTATACATGTATCATACGTAATTGTTTTATTAGAATTTCTCCTGCGTCCTTATATTTCTGAAATTATAGTGTTGTGACTCAGTTGTTTTTTTAGATTCCTTTATGAAAAAAAAAAAAAGTGGACTCTTGCTTTACATTATTTTCTTCTAACCTTCCACAGTCTTAGTTTGTTTCTGTTCCAGTGAAGGTTGATGGCCACACTATCAGACAATGATACATTCCAGATAAAAGAAAATACATGGTCCTCTGGTTGTATCCAAATGCAAATTGTGTTTTTGTCTCTGGAAATATACTGTAGATACAGATAGTGTCCTCTGTAGTTACACAAGGACAAACATCTATTCATATACACACTCAAACAGCAATGCACATGCATAGAAGCTGCCTCTGTGTATTTGCTGTGTATTTTTGTGTCTGTGAGTGCGCTGGTGTGCTGTGTATTTGTGTGTTTCTGTGTGTGTGTGCTGGGTTGCTTGTCTAGCGATGTGCCAGGGGTACATTAATTACTGTAGTGCCCCAGTATGCCAGTCTATTGTGGCCTCCTGGGGGCACCTTCACTGTACTGTACTTTCACACATACACACAAATACTGAGAGAGTGAGCAAAATAATTAGAAATGACTAAATGTAGGTCTGTACAAATCTGAAAGTCTGTTTCATAATGCTGCCATATGACGACATGTGTAATGTGTACAATAAACACCACCTGTCAAATATGGGTAGGTCTGTACAATCTGGCTTATGATAAATAAACAAACTAACCTGTGTGCAAATAAATTTAATTATTCTCTTCACTGCACTTTCCAGGCACTTTTCTTGTGCATTGTGTTCATCCTAAATGTTCATGTCACAATCAAGACAAATTAAATACAATATCAACAAACACACTTAATATTACAGATTTCTTTGCGTATAGACAGCCCAACTGAAGAATAAACCTTGAAAGCCCATACAAAGTGTGACGACCCCATCCACTACGGAGACTATTATCATTGAAAGTGATTTACTAAGTCAAGGATATAGGATTAAATGGGATCTTTGGGCATTATGGAATATAATATTCAGAATTACACTTTCATTTGTGTTTAACCACTTTTAAATAGGTACTGTTTTTTTTCCTTAGAGTGAGTTCACCATGGAGTAGCTCCTAAACTTCTCCTTTTAGATTTCTTCAGACATAGGGGTACATTAGTATCCCATGCTATGCTGTAGCATAAACCAGACTTAATATCCCTCAAATTAAACAGCCTACAACAGACAACCCAAAATACTGGCTCTAATAAGAGAGTTTTATGTTCGAAGAGGTCAACATAAGTCAGGGTGAGATGGTTAGGGTTAGAGGGTGAGAGTAATGCAGCATAATCTGAAATTTAACCACCAGATAACACAAAATTGTGCACACAGAACCTTTAACCACCTTTAGAGATGTCCAGCCTGCATACGTGTGTGAGGACAACAAAACTTCACACAAACCCAAAGGATCCTGAAACCCTGCTGCTGTTACCACCCATGGCCACTAGAGAGCAGATCTCCAAGGAAAAAAAGGGAAAGATAAGGTTATGTTCTGCCAAGGTTAAGCACTGTGCTGACCTTTGCATTATTAAATATAATCAAACAATTAAAGCTATCGCTTCATATTAATAACCTGAAGCTGTCACGATAACACCCAGGGTTTAATGAATTTCTAAATTCAGAGGGAAAAGTGGCCCCTGAGGGTAAGCACTGAATAAATGGGGAGGTTAACCTTGTTCCAGGTGTCTAATAGAGGGTAAAGTTGTATACCAGGTTCGGACCGCTGATTTTATCATTATATTCCCGCAATTTATTATTATCTCCACAGTGGAAACTGCAGATGCAAAATTTCTAGGTTAACCTCTTGGTATTAAGTGTGTGTGGGGGGGTGAAGTAAAATCTTAACAGATGAAAGAAGAATGATCTCTCATAAGCTCAGAGGATGGCTGCTCAAGCCCATTGAGACTCCTGGCAGAATTCTGTTGGCTGTGTGTTCTCTGAGTGTGCGCTGGTACAGTAAATCCATTACAACAGCAGCTTGCAGCATGCTAGGCCACCAGTGCCATAGTGATACCACGCGTTACCATGGAGACAGCACATACGTAAGAGGGTGTGTGAAAGATAGAGAGGGAGAGAGAAAATGTGCACTGAGAATGGGGGTTGGGTATTACAGAACAAGAAATCATCAGTCAGTCAAGGTTCCAGCAGAGGAGGAGGCGAATGTACAGTCATGGCTGACTGGCAAGCCAACGGCAATGATTGTGTGATCTGTCCCACCCGTTGGAAACCACAGCGCTGTGTTCAGCACATGAAAGCCTGGAGGAAGGAGGCTGAAACTATAGTACATGTCCCTTCATTTTTCATCTAATCCCTAGTAAACCTGGATAACCTACACCATGGGGAAACCACAAATTGGAGGCTGTGCCTGGGTGAAGCACTGACTGCATGGAAGCCTTGTATCCCTGAAGTTCCACGTCAAAACTTACTATATTTTATAATTATTATAGCTATTCTTGGCCATCGACTGTACTGCTTCAATGTCTATATTTCTTTATTTCTTTTTTTTTTTTTTTTTTTGTGAAGTGCCAGAAAGCAACTGTCAAGCAGAACAGGTTTTCATTCTAAAAAGAGACTGACAGTGGTATATTTTTAGACATCAATACACCATTAATGGTGAGATTTATCTGCAGTGTGTGCCAGTCAGTTCCTCATTAAACCACCAGCGTCTCACTTAAAAATGCTAAATCTAATTAGAAGCAGACACAACACTTGGTATTTGTCACCCAGCCTCTCACCTTTTGTCTAAACATTGGCTTCAAAGTCTTTGCTGATCAGTGCTGCCATATTTTGGTTTGCACTGAGAATAAACTCTCATCTTTTTGTCATCCATGCAAAGAGAACAAAATTATTTTTCATACATCAATAAAAAGCTAGAGATGGCAATGAAACATAGAATTGAAGCAGTTTCAGATATTGAGAAGCTGCCAAACACTTCGTAGCTGTTTGTATCATGATAAAAAAAAATGCTCCTAAGAACTTTTAGCCATTAGATGCAATCTGGAGCTAAATGCATCAGTCAAAAAGCAGATAAGCTTATTTTATCAAGAGTTCTATTAATTTTCTAGTGCAGAATATTTAAATGAGACATTTGAAGCACAAACTGTGAGAATTGCTGAAACTGAATTTACTGATTTCTTTCAATTTCTTTCTTTACTGAATGCTTTATAAAGGTGATTATTATTGTATTTGTGGCCAGTAAAATGTGTTCAGTCAGAGGCATCAACAGTGTATGAAATGGCCTCTTTACCCCACAGGCCACAGGAGCTACCCAGCCCTCTAACCAGTTGAATGGGGTTTTTTGGCAATGGCCACTGCCACAGTACTGTGGCACAAAATATGGGTTTGTCTATTGCCACGGAGCCAATCAAATGTTAGTATTTGTACTAGAGCCAATCATGGATACTGTTACATGAACTCATTAGGCTCTTGTTGCCACAGGACTGTGGTGATACATGGCAGTGCATTCTTTTGTGCATTTTGTTACAACAGTACTGTAGCAATTGATGGAAGAAATGACAAATTAGTGATAGTATATAGTATAGAATAGGAATTATTGTTCTAAATACTCTATATTGTTTTATGGTGTTCTTTGCTCTTTGCAGTCAGTGAGGCTGGAGAATGTGGGCGGAGCTACATGTTAGATGCGGCAGTGTGCTGAGTGCCTTCTCAGATCTGTGTCAATTCTGTATCAATTGAGTGTATTGAGTGCTGTGGTCCTGTGGAATTCTGCACTCTGAACGTTGTCCCAGTGGCTGATTTATATCAAAGGCAGATTTACCTACCGGCACCCTTGGCAACGTGTACCCCCCAAATTTGAAAATCTTCGGGAGGGGGGGGACCTTTTCAGACCAGGATTTGAACCTGAGAATTCTGTGTTGCAGTCCAATACATTAACAAGTGAGCTAAATTCCCACTTTGTCCTGATCTGACCTATTTGCTATCTAATTGCTCTCATAAGTTACCAGTCTGCCATGATATAACGGGGGTGTTGATTGGCTCTGTGGTATTAGACAAACCGATATTTTGCACCACAGTATTGTGTCAATAGCCACTTCGTTTTTTTTTCTTCTCTTCAGTCTATCATGGGCATATTTGGTGATAGTTTACTAAAAGGGTCCGGAACACAGACCTCGAAGAGCCTCAAGCTTTATCTCAATGATATGAAAGCTCATTAAGGAAGTAAGTAATGTGCTCTTTGTCCCTCAGGTGCCCTTAGCAGAGACTTGGAAAAAAGAACCACGTTTATTTAACACACGCACAATTATGATACGTCAATGAGATAATGTCAGCAGGCTACGGTTTGTTTGGATCAGTAATGGAAATTAAAATTGAAGTGTGTGTGTGTGCGTGTGTGTGTGTGTATGCGTGTGTATGTGTGTGTGGGCTTGTGTTTGCATAGTGTCTGCCAATTCTGTGACCCTGTAGCTTTGAGGTCCCCAGGGGGATTGTGAGTGATTCATAACAAATGTGGTTGTAAGCCAGGGGAAGATGACTAAAAGCCCCTGTGACTGATTCTTGTGTACGGGGTTCTGGGCAGTGTAAATACTCTGAAAAGCAGCAAGACTTTCAGAGGCTGAACTGCAAGGCTGATATATTTAACAGAGCTCAGTTTAGATTATGTGGGAAAGTAAATGGAAACTGTTCTGTTGCATGGAAGAGAAGAAAGTTTAACACTAAAATAACAATTCCGGGTGAGTGTTCACATTCCAAACTGGACTAATGCACTGACTACATGATTATAGGAGTAGACGTATATATCTCACTATGGTTTTCCTTTTTTAGCAAATATATCCTGAGGTTAGAATATAATACAAATAAGGAAAGGCTGCAATATAAAGGTTCAATATTTGTAAAGGGATATTTTAGAGACACTGACACTAAGCACAAACATAAAAATAATATGTAAAAATCCAAATTAAAGATCGTTACTTTTGCAAATGTTTATCTATGTAAACACCATTTTCATCTATCAAGTATAACTTATGTTGAATTGTTTTATGATTCTGAAATAATGGAAGAAAGTAAATTCAAGAATATTCAGAAATAATGTTTGGATAAGAATGCATGTTGAATGTTTGCTTCTAACGTTGGGTAAAACAGTTTGTGTTATGTTGTTTGCCTGTGTGGCTTCCATACTCCTGTTTTGAAGCTGAGAAAAAGAATGTTATTGGCACAGTGATGAACTGTCAGAACCAGAAAAGCCTTCTCCACTGGCCTAAAAACATCAGAATCACTGACCTACATTTACACCCTACATTTGTTCCATTATTTTGTAGTTTCTCTTGGTCAAATGGCTTCCAGTAGTCTATGTGTATGTTAAAGCTGTTGTCCAATCATATTTCATCCATTATGTGTTGCCAAGTTAAAAAAAAAAAGCCTGCCTTGAGGCCTTTAGAATCAACCAATGTAGCCTCTGTAGATTCAAATAAATGGTGATGAACCTGTTGTTTTAACCAATCAGATTTCATGGTGGCTACACGGGGGCAATCTTGCAGGCCTACAATGATGTCCGATTTTTCACATCATTTGATTGGATGGTCAAATAGCGACTAGTCAGAGCCAACTTGGCTAGTAAACCATATCTGTAATGACGTGCATAAGCAAAAATATAGTGGTTTAGATTTAATAGCTGTTTTCCCAACATACAATGGCTGACAGAAGAGAAGAAATGGATTTGGTTTCAGAGACGCTCAAAAATAAGCAGTAGTTTTGGTGAGTATAGTATATTTTATTAATATTTGAATGTTTTTGTCATTCATTAAGTAAATATTGGTGCTTGTGGTTGAGTTGATGTACAGTACGTGGTGCAGCTGTTGTTGTGTTGCTGGTGTTCATTGGGCTGGTTGCTTTAGTAATGGCATTCATTTTTGCTACGTGAGATACCAGTCTGTGATGCAACACCTGTGATAGTGTGTTTGTTGTGTGGTATTGATGGTAGAGTATTGATATTGAAAAGTGGGTTAAATCAGGTAGAACACCGCTGAAGGCCTAGGTGTGAAATACACAGCTCACCGCTATGTTGACAATTTAGTTTGTGAGCAGATGGTGGAACAACATTGTAGTTTTACAGTGGTGGCTGCTCCATCATAAAACTCATCATATTATTGCAAAGCAATAACAAATAAAAGGAATATTTAATTATGCTTCATCTATACCATAAAACCACAGCAACGCACACTTGCAGGTGTATGACTTGACCCTTTTTCTCTTCAGCTGATGTAATCACAGCATTTTGGCAAACGAGCTCACTTCCACCGACATCCACATGGGACTGAGCTCCACTGTGCTCCGATGCCGGGATGTTTCAACATTGCTGTCAGTCAAAACGGGTTCAGCCTTTTGAACCAATACCTACTCTTTCGAACAGTTCATCCAATCCAGCATCCAAAGTCCAGTGTCCTGGCCTGCCTACTGACCCATTCACCCCCAGAGATGCTGAATGTCTGTGGGAGGGTTTTGGGTGGGATGATTTAATGCATTTAGCCAATGACCACCATGCTTCCCTGCAGTAAAAATTAAAAAAAAGCTGGGTGCCACCTCAAAGACAACCCACTGACGCTCGACGTCAATGGGGAATTCAACAGTGTAGGCTACTGATACGAGAATGTATCGGGGAATTTGCATTGGAAAGCAAACGATAAAAAGCTGACCAGAACAACATGGTCATAAAATTAAGTGCATGCTTGCACAATTTTAATGTATATGTAATTCGTATCATTTTTGTAAATTCAACAGTGCAATTCTGCCCATTCATTTCCTGAAATATAAGGGGAAGTTCAGCTTCCCTTGCAGTCTCAAAGCAATCGCCTCTGTTTTACCGGTAGTTTGACATTAAGAAATTTAAGTTTAAGAAGTTAAGAACAGAAGTTAACCACTACAATGTGATTTTATCCAAATTAAAGTTGGATGGGTATTTGAGTTTGAATAAATCAACAGTAATCTGTGCATTTTCCATGATAACAAAGAAAACCACCTCAAATTACAATCGTAGTATTATCAGCAGTTATCTCAGTATGACCTTTTTCAGCTAAACAGGCAGTCCTACACCCTGAGCACACATCCATAAGTAGATCTAGAAGCTCACTGGCACACAAAGGCAGCTGGCCTACCCAATTGAATTAGAGTCTCTAAAAGACTGTTATCAGAACAACATCCCATATCTGCCATTGCCAGGCTCTCAACAGGAGGTAACTACAGGGAGCCGAATGTTGGAGATGCTCTCAAGCCAAAATGGATGAGCTGAAAAGTCTTGTGTGAATCATAGATGGTGAGTCAATGGAAGCTGTTTGGTCATATCCATCATGGTAAGGACACGACACAAAGATACCATTTTCTTGTTGAAAGATGATAAATAACATCACTTTTACTGTGTTGCTGTCCCTGATCCATTAACCAGTACACACCCAGGAAATGGGCTATCATTACAGTAAAAAGGGACATCTGGTATCAAAGCCAAATCAAGGAAGTGTGTTGCCGCCAAAATAAAAGGAGCTCAGACTCTCTGAAAGTTTGTATTAATACCTCCACACTAATTTTAGCCCGTCTAGCAGTCTTAGTCCTAGAATACAGTATGTTAAGTGATGTTGTCCTACATATCCCTCCCAGTATGACACATCAAGGAAGAAAATGAGGTGAGATTAAAGGCATCATCGCAGACACAAGTCGGCTTAAACTGTCTACTTACAGACAGAGACACAAAGTGAAGCTCTGAGACTGGCATGGGAGCAGAAGGTCAGTTTTGCTGCTTTTTTAAGAGTTTCTAACTTCGAATGCTATTAATGTCCCAGGTGATAGACACGTCCTAACAAGAGTAATGAAAGCAATAATTATACTGTTCTTACAAATTACATGGTGCTGATTTAGAAATGGTCTAAGAAATGAAAAAAACATCATTTCTTTTTGCCCTTTTGGTGCAAATAATCACTGACTCATGTCGAGGTGTCTGTCATTTTTCTCTTGTAAGTAGCTATAATAGCAAGTAATCTTTCCATTAACTATGTCTCTTTCTTCAAAATAACACGGGTCATGTTCCTTTTCTAACCTCAGGAGTGAATGTGAATATTATGTAATGAGGTCAAATATGCAAAGCAGTGAGCTGGATGTGAATATCAATTGAGCTCATTTTAGGTTAGACACTCTGGATTTCCAGTGTCTGACGCATTTTCTCAAGGTAAGTATCAGGGGTTTCATATTCCTATTAGGAAGTGTGGTTTTATGGGTGTTCATTGCACAAAAAAGTGTTGTACATACTGTAAGTGATGAATGGTTGTATATGGAGACCAAATTTATGGCACAACAATTCAGGTTAAAGACTATATTTAAACAAAGATCAGAATTTGTTTAAACATGCCAGTGTGATTGCATGGTTCAGATTGGCATGGATTATTTCTGTATACTTAAAAGCCCAGTGCGATAGGTGGAACAGATCGACTTAGCTGGAAATGACACGACAGGAGACATGAGTCAACTGATGGGAGTGGGTGGATAAATAGGTCATGTTCCCTAACATAGAGTATCCCACTTTTCACGTTCATTCCCTGTGCTTGTTAGTAAAGTCAGCACAGGCAGAAATCAATGGAAACATAATGACAATGGATGGTAGAGGACTAGTGTTTGGAGCATAACAGGTGGGAGGAGCTGGTCAGAGCTGATATGGGACTACAAAATGTAGGCCAACATGCAGACACACACAAAGCAGTAGTGGCTCTCGGTACCCTGCACTGCAACACTATTAAAGAATGACCTCCTTCTTGACCACTGGCAACAGTGTTTAGTAAAACTAGTTAGACATCCACAATTAATCAAAACACACTTGGCAACAAGTGCAGGAGCTTCCATTTCTAGATAAAGGTTAAATGTGTCACACTGTGCCACTGTAAATGATACGTTGCAAATCATGTTCTCCAGGTGAATATGAATATGCTTGTATGGTACAGATTCTGGCAAAAATCATATCAATGTCTTTTTACCTTCTTCAGTTAAAATTACCATTTCCATTAACCCTTTTATTCATTTTCAGTTTCTCTCTTGTAAATTTTAACTGATGTGAAGCACTTTGGGCTGCAGTTTTTATATGAAAGGTTCTATACAAATAAAGTTTATTATTATTATTATTATTATTATTATTATTATTATTATTGTTGTTGTTGTTGTTTTATTGGACAAGTGACTATTTTTGGTCA
>JAPQRP010000002.1:19865901-19877305 GCA_037367295.1 Apogon hyalosoma
GAATGATGTTCAAAGGGATCATGTGGATGTGGACAGGGGTCTGGATCAGCACTTATGTTGGTCTGATGTTCTAAAAGTGACATTCTAATGTTCTAAAATGCATGTTCCTTTCACCTTACAAGTATATTTCTTGTATTTTTATATATACTTCTTGTATTATTTATTTATTTATTTATTTATTTATTTATTTATTTTTTGCCACTTAAAGGTAGGGAACCAAATATGGTAACTTCATTTACCTTGATTTTCTACACAACAATACTTTTTTTTTTTTTTTTGGCAAAATTTCACAAAAGTAAAGTTTTGTAATGTCCTCCAATAACACACTAAGGTTGAAATTTTGATTTTCAGAGTATTTCTATGAGTGACCTGGAAAGGGTTAAAGGCATGACTCATGTCTCAGTCACAGCATCTGTCAACATAATCACAATCTGATTTTTTGTTTTTTTTCTTCTATTTTTTCCATATCATTCAAGTGACTGTAAATGCACAATAATGGCAACTAAGAAATAATAAAACTGAACAAAGTCTTGATTCCCAATCCTATATTTTAATTAATGTTAATGTCATAGTAAATCAACTACAAAATCATTATCTATCATCACTGAGAAGAATGGGATAGTGCCGTGGAGAGACATTATTTTGACTGAAAAATATTCCCTGTAACAGATAACAGTACTGTGCAGAAGTCTCAGGCTGGAATCAGGTTTGTTGTGATAGTGAAGTTACAATGACCACTCAAATGCATTTCTCTGTCTTTGTATTAACATACAACCAGGAAATACAGGATATATTTACAGTACTTGACATAAAGATTTCAGGGACAAAACAGCTTCCATAAATCAAACTACTAGTATATAGTGTGACCTCCTTTTGCATTTAGTCTTTAACCCTTTTGTTCCAACAATATGGGATTTCTGACATTAATTTTCTGTTGTTTTATTCTAGGTTTCATTCAACATATGCCCGATGTTTCTAACTGTTTATGCTGCTGCTTGACATGGGGTCAGGGGTCACACTAAATAGTGACTTTAACCTTTAGACCGCATTTGGTTCAGTTTTTTATGTGTGTTTTAGAGTTGTATACATATTTCCTATATTTTCTTGTTGTATCTGAAGAAAAGAGATTGAGAAATAAATACATATACTCATTTCAACCTTGCAAAAATGACAAAACTAAAGGTGGCCTAAGACTTTTACACAGTACTGTGTATCTGCATATTCAGCTTCAATATAATATGCTTTAACCCATAAAGACCCAGTGCTACTTTTGTGTCAGTTCCTGAATGACTTTCTTCTCTGTATTTAACCTTTCTTCAGTGATTTGTCACCATTTATTATGATATTATCCTCTGTATTTTTGTGTTTTTCCACTGAACATCAGATATTTTCCTATATTTAATTTTGTGATCATGTGGATGTTCATGAAATCTCAGCTTAAAGTTGAGGGTTAAGTCACTTTTTCAGTGAAATATATCATTAACAGAACATAAACAAAGTGTCTCCATCCACTGTCATTGATCAAACTCCATTGATTTGTTTCCATGTTCACTATGGAGCCTCTGAATGTCCTAAATGGTCATATTTGATGACCATGAAAAGATGACAAACAGCATTTTACACCAATTATTTACATGTATTGATAGGTTTAGTGGATCAGAAGTTGTTAGACATTTTTTGATCAGTAGATGGTTTGGGTCGTCTGTGGCTGTTTGGGTCTTTATGGGTTAAGCGTATACCTCAAATTGTAAATAAAGCCATTAAAACAACAAGCTCTGCAGCATTATGTATCCATACCCATCTTATTCTGATTCAGTGAACAGTTAAAAAAGAATGAATCTGCGCAATATTCATGCATTTTTCAACCCTGCTGTTTTTATGAACCCATCAAAAAGGATGAGGAGGGAACTAAAACATCCAAAGGCAGCACTGCAGACTCATTGCTGCAGTGTATTCTGTGTGTGTTTCGCAATTCTGATGAGAAGGAGGGTCTGAAGGATTTTGAGGTTTAGACTTTTTATCTGAAACAATAACACACCGATGTACAAACTAAACAGGGTATTGTTTAAAGTATGTTATGAGTGTCCTGTATGTCAATATGTGTAAGATTCTTCAACCTCACGTCTTCTCTGCAGAATGAGAGACGTAGACCCATCCTTGTCTGGTATTTATCTTATTTTTTACATACTATATTGTGGTATTTTCTGCTGCCTAAAATCCTAGAAACTTCTCAAACCATTGTACAGTACGATCCATCGCTCGTCTGTCTATTATCAGTATGCTCGAAATGTTCTGTACAACCACAGATTCTGAATATTTTGTGTAAACCTTCAAGAAAATCAGCAGATGTACAGCCCTGTGTCTGTCCAACCTCTTCTTGAATGTGGAACAAATGGATCTGCATTAGTGCGACAAATATTACCATTGTTTATGCAGTACAGTATAAAAAGTACAGTGCATAAACTGGGTCTTGTTATTACTGACTCTGACAGCTATGGCCTGGAAATGGCTCACATGTTTGAGAAACCCACATTTCAGTGACCTCATAAATCATATTAATCAAATAGAGTCAGATGAACCCAAGTTAAAGCACAAAACAGACACAGTCGCGGAAACAATTATTAGACCACCCTTGTTTTCTTCAGTTTCTTGTTCATTTTAGTGTCTGGTACAACTAAAGGTACATTTGTTTGGACAAATATAATGATAACAACAAAAACAGCTCATAAGAGTTGAATTTCAGAGCTGTTTTCTTGCCATTTTCCATAGTTTTCTTGATAATAACCAAAATCACTGCAGTTCTTACATCGATATCTATGGCATTGTACTGACAAAAACAGTGCTTTTAGGAATTCCATGTTTTCTTTTCTGTCTGTTTTAGTCACATGATACACACACAGGAGTTAGTACTTGATTGCATAACCATTGTTTTTGATGACTTTTGATGGTCTAATCATTTTTTCCGTGACTGTATTTCAAAACAATACTATTAATATAGAAGGTCTGAATAACAGTACCTTTGTGTGGGGTCAGAGGTGGATCAGCTGTATCGGACTCAATTTTCCTTGGCTGGAATAACAGGACAATGCTCTATGCTCATACTTTCATAAGGCCTTACAGCCAGATCGACCCCATGCAGGCAGTAATCATGCTTTAACATGATTGAACGGTCCCACTGAGCCCTCTGCCACTGACTGAAGGATCAGTACTATGTTAGAGCTGATATCTGAGGCACATTTTTTAAGCAAAAACAACTGCTGTGGCACTGTATCTTTCAAAGTAACAGCAGATATTCATAGAGTCAGAATGAGGTTGTCTTTGAAGCACTTGCCCGCAAACTGTATAGTAGCATTCCTGAATGTCGAGGCATGACCTATGATATGCACCATCATCCAGGGTCAATGTGTGTATTTGCAATTGAGAAGATAACATGAGGAGATTAGAACATATTAACCAGTGCTTTGGCAGTGAGGAGTGCAGATTAGAGCTGGAAGGCTGCGTGACACTGGCCTGTTGTGATGATGGTTTACGTGTGATCATCAGTGCTGCTGTAGGGCTGACTCCCTGTCTGCCTGATTGCTACCCGTTACATCACACTGAACATGTATCTGAGGCCTGTGACAAACAGTAATACTCACTAGCAACATTGCAAAGTCAATATCATTTCCAGATGTAGCCATTACATTAGAGCATCAATCTGATGTAATTACCAGGAATGTGAAAGTCACATGATACATGCTTTTTAGTTCACCTTCTAGCATTCTCACATACTATTCATATGAGTATTTTTTATAAGCTTTCTGCTTTCTTTTTTGTTTTTCTTTGCTTGTGTGAACAAGAAATAAAGATAGATGAGGTGAAAAGGAGAAACAGCTGTCAATATATACTGGCAAGGCTTGATGGGACTTGTAAAGTGTAATTATCTCTCCAGTCACTGGATTAGTGAGCTAACACTAATGGCTGCCATAAGGCTGCAGGTTCCAGTGTTAACACATCCTGTACACACACTCAGACTGACAGACAGCAACAAAATACAGACAGACAGACAAAAATTGTGGTCAGATAGTTTAAAAAAAGTCATTCTCTCTTTTATGTACTTCGGCCTCTGACACATCTAAAGGGATGATGCAGTGAGGGCAGCTATGCCGTGCTGTTTGGGAGGACATTTGGTGGACTGTTGAGGGGTTATCTAGGCTTCACAATGCATTGCTGTCTGAGCAGTGTATAATACTTAGATACAATCTGCCTCTGTTGTGCCAGCTGTGTGCATGCATGTATGTGTATTTGTGGCTTTCTGCCATGTTTCATTCACACCTGGCAGCTGAGGTTCAACACAGCCGCATACCTCTATGCTATTGTTTAGCCAATACAATCCACTGTCCTGTCCTGCTTGGTCGCTCATATATATGCTGTAAAATTAGATTTGGGTCTCCAATAATGGCTTGTGGACCTCATGTTCACAGCATACTGATGCAAGAAACCCGGCCAGGGTGTGTGTTTATGTGTGACGAGAAGGATGAGTAACAGAAAGGCTGTACATCATGGTACACTCTGCTTGAGGAGGTAAAGGGCACGTCATACAGGCGTGTCTTGACTGAGTTACTCACATCAGGGCTCATGTGACAAACACCTGCAGAAGGAGTATTGTGCAGCCCAGTGAATGAAACTGAATGACAGAGGAAGCTGTGGAAGAGGACCAGACTGCCAACCCCCAAAGCAAGACAGATGACTATGTGACAGTCAGGAATTACATTTTATTAACACTATACATTATTTAAGTCCAGCCCATCTATTGTCCTGGCACACACATTTACAATCACCCCACCCGCTCCCACTGGGATACTGATGATAGCGAGAGTATGATAAAATATTCAACAAGACTAATAAATTTCACTGTTATTTTAGAAACTGTTCTTGTTTGATACATTAACTTTTCTAGTATGAATTTTCTTCAAAAAATGTATTTGATGGACCTAATATAATTCACTGAGGCCTGAGTTTAAGAATGACTAAGCATGTACACATGTTTTTCTGTCTTTTAACATAATAGGGTAAAACTACAGCAGAAATGTTTATGCAATTTGGTGGAAGGATAAGGTATGGGCAAAGGAGAAACCGTTTAAATTATGGAGCAGATCCATAAAAAATAACAGCAACTGCAGAACCACAGGCTAATCTCAAATTTCTAAGAGACAAGCTCAATCAATCAATCAATGGTTTATCTTTACAAATAGCATTCTATGATCACCATGATACAATATCTTGACATCACCACGGAAGTGTCAACAAATGACAAAAAAATGAATAAATGAAAACCTAGGTTGTAATTTGTAGTTTAATAACATTGTGGAATAAGATAAGTGGGTGGTCTGGACTGTGTTCTGAGTGTGCTTCCGCATAGAGCGGGATGGTTCATCAGTCAGATCAGTGGTGAAACATAAGGCTGTGAGTATGCACGCAATGTAAACTGCAATTACAAAACATCAACTTAATGAACTGTTTTTGGCTGGTTTTGCAAAGCTGAGGCACAGATAACACAGTCCACAGATGAGTGAGTTGGCATTAAATTGGCCAGGGCAACTGTGGAATACACTGGACACTTTCCAGACATTTAACCACTATTGAGAATTAAGTAAACAAACAATCTGTCTCAGATAGCCAGAAAAATACAACTAAGATAGTGATGGGGGAAGAGAGCAGCCTGACTGGTTGGCATGATCTTTAAGCAAAATGCATGTGGCAGCTTTACTTGCTTTTAATTATCAGTATTATTATAATTATTATTATTTAGCTGTGCAAACAGTGTACTGTGCTATTTTTAACTAAAGCGTCTAAGCTTTGCAATTCTTTTCCAGCATCTGTCAATGTACAGAGTATACACAAAAGTAAACCCTCTGTGTATGCAAAGGACAGCGCCACTCTTCTGCTCCTTAATCTGGGTTTCGTCAGGCTCAGTAGAAAAGTAAAGCCATCTCAGGGGCTGGCAGGCGACATGATGGGAGAAATTGGGTGTCTGTAAGAATCTATAGCTGACATTAGTCCTGGCTGGCAGGCTGGCTCATCACTTGGTGCACCCTGAGATGAAACATGGGGAGGCTTTACGTAACCCTGCAAACACCTAAGATGACCCCCCATCTATCTACATGAAACACAGTCAAACTGGCCTGGTGTTCTAATGTGGTTCTGCACGTCTTAGATTATTCATTCACACACAAGTGTAATGTGAATATTGTGTATTAATTAGCTGAGATTTAAGAACAAATGGGCTGATTGATCATACATATACAGAACTGTGCAAAAGACTTAGGCTGGAATTAGGTCTGTTGTTGTAGCAAAGTTATAATGACCACTCATATGCTATTCTCAGTCTTTGCATTGACATACAACCAGGAAATAGAGGGAATATTGAGAGTACTAAAAAAAAAAAAAGGGATAAGGGGTAAAACAACTTCTACAAACCAAACAAGTATTTAGTATTTAGTGTCACTTCCCTTTACATTTTATATGTCTTTAACACTTTTGTGTTATGATGTTTCATACCAGGTTTCAATCATCACGTCAGATATTTTTAATTGTTTGTGCTGTTTCTTGTCATGGTAACTTTAATCTTTTGAACCCATTTAGTTCGATTTTTTGTGCATTTTTTAAGCCTGTGCATATAATTCCTGTATTTTCTGTATTTGACAAAAGAGAATGAGAAATAAATATGCACACTCATTTCTAACCTGAAAAAACAACTAAATTAAAGGTGGCCTAAGACCTTTGAACAATAATGTGCATACTGATCAGTTTTGTAAATTATAATTAGCAAGTTCAGATTTTTGTGATAATTCTGATCCTTTTTAATACTCTGCTGTTGCTTCTGTGCTGTTTGTACCTATAATAAAAGATGTGAATTTAATAAAACGATAACAGTAAAACAAAGACAGAGACAACGAACCAAAAAAGTGCATTTCAAAGACTGTCAGATAAAAAAAAGAATCTGATACAATTCTAAAATTGTAGTTTAAGTTGCAGGATTTAAACCCAGAGTTGCTGTCTTTGCTAACAGAATTTAAGTAGACATAACCTTCAGTGTAAACACCAAAAGAAAATGAAGCACGGAAAGTGAAAGAGGGAACAGTTAAAATGTCTGGATTGTGATTTAAGACAGAGAGACTAGATGATGAACAGCTAGCAGAGGCATGCTGCAGTGTTGGCTCAGAACCAAGCAGCCTACTGTACTGTTCATACCATGCAGCCTGTTGACTTTGACTGGGATCAAGTATTGCGGTTCTAGACAACAGTGGGTACTACTGGTACAAGCTCTGTTGCAGTAATGCCTACTGTAACCTCAGATACTTAAAGGACACGCACTCACCTGTGTACTTAAAAAGAGAATTTATGCGCTGCCTTTATGGACAAACCTCCTCTCCCTGATAAAGGACACCAATTTGCGTGTTTGGTCTATCTCAGCAGCTGTCAGCAGCCACTTTGCCAGCCTTCCTTTAACATGCTGCTGACTAAGCAGTGTGCCTCATTGCCCCAATTAATTGGCTTATCACACAGTTCCTCTGGGGAAACATAGTTTGTGTCATGCTTTATCCTGACAACTAAACTGATTGTTCCTGTTTAACTCAGATTCAGAACAAGATATTATTTCAACAGTAACTTTACTAACTGGAACGATACTGAATGAGACAGGCTGGATGAGGACATGCAAATTTGTGTCAGAGAGAATGATGTGGACTATATGTATTAGAATTGCTAATGTAGACATGATCATGCAGCATTTGGTGACATGTAAGGTATAAATTGAGATATTTCTAATATATTTGCAATTCTGATTCCTTGCAGTGCAGCAAAATGCATAATTTTATTGTAGTAAGAATAAGTATGTAAGAAATGTACTCAGATGTGTTCAGATACTTGTATTTTTTCACATGCACTTTGATTTCCATCTCACAGTTTCAAGGTGGAGCCCTTGCAAATGACAAGACAGGCAGATAATTTACCAAATGCAGGAGTAAAATACACAGTTCTTAAAATACACACTACGTGGCAAAAGTCACACACAGCATTTCATTGGACCACTTTAATGCTTACTAGTAGATACTTTGCCGTGGTGTTGTTCATGCACATACAAACACAATGTCACAATAAATGCCACAGCATTTGATTCTATATCATGGATGGGAGTGTCATATCGCTGCTATAAGTCTTCTCCAGCTCATCCCAAAGATTATCTCAGGGGTTCAGGTCTGGACTCTGTGGAGGCCAATCCATGTGTGAAAATGATATCACATGCTCCCTGAACCACTCTTTCACAATTTGAGTCTGATGAATCCTGGCATTGTTATCTAGGAATATGCCTGTGCCATTAGGGAAGAAAAAATCCACTAATGGAAAAATGTGGTCATTGACTATATTCAGGTTCGGCTGACCTCATTTCTTGGAGCAATAGTGTTTCTGATCCCAGACCTGATCAGCTGAAGTGAAAACAGACCATAACACTGGTTCCACAGGCTTGTACTGTAGGCACTAGGCATGATGGGTAATCACTTCATCCACCTCTTTTCTCACCCTGATGTACCTGAAACAGGGTCAATCTGGACTCATCAGCCCACATGACCCTTTTCCATTGAATCACAGTCCTGTCTTTATGCTCTCTAGCAAACCAAAGGATGTTAAAGATATGAAAGGCTACTAGTTAAATCAGTTAGGATTGAAAAAAGTTGTTGCAGCTGAAAGGTGCAGAGAAAAATTATTAATTAAACAGAGAAACCAAGAAACTTTACTCCCTTTCACACCCCTGCCCATCTCCAGAGTAGTATCTTGCTAATGTTGTTGTCGACACCTGCTCTTATTGTGTGTTTATGCTTTTGGTTAATTCTTCACAAGCAGTAAAGCATTGGTAAAACTGTTTCTAAACTTGCATGAGTATGTTAATTTTGGGCAGGTATATAGCATCTCTTTGGTGCAGATTAAAACAGTGTACAAGATAATGTTTTTCCCTTTTTCCGCGGCTTTGTTCTGAACTGACTGAAATGGAATTACAGTGTAAACTATGGGATACTGAAGCAAATATGATTTAGAAAATTCAAATCAGTTCTTTAATGATATTAAAAATCATAGTCTCAGGACACTGAATCTTAATTTATACAGTATTTAATGACACGTGCTGATACATACTACATTAAAGGGGTCATATTTTGCTAAACCCACTTTAATTAGTCTTTGGTTCATTTATTTGTGTATTTGGACCCTAATAGTTCCAAAAGTTTGAATTTGAACCCTCCAGGTGCTGCAAAGCTATCTTTAGATTCATTTTGGCAAAAATCAAGTGGATTTCTACAACCTGTTTTAATTCCTTCTTAATTTGTTACATCTATAACTAGTTACATCACGACATTTGCACATATAAGGTCAACACTTCCGATAAACATTTATCCAAGTGTGACATAATTGTTTGTCAGCAGCAGCGGTTGTAGTCCATACCGAAAATATGTCCAAACTTTGAGCTGATTACCTAAAATGTTCAGTTGTTGGTTGTACTGACGAACACAAGTGGCTGAACGGGACAAAGAAGGACCGTCAACAGCCTGGAGGGGGTGGGGCGTGAAGTGGCTTGTTTGCATTTAAAGGGCCAGCACTCAAAACGACCTTCCTGGTGTCATTACTCAGAAATAGGGTTGAAGATGGACCTGTGGAGTTGAATGAATGAAGACTTCAGACCCAAGCAGAGCATTTACAGTTTATGTAGACCACAGGGAAATGTTTTAAAATGCATAATTCCATTTTTAAAAAAAGCTAAATATCACTCCTTTAAGGCAACCAGGGAGGTCAGATAAGCACAGAACCACCTCTACTGCTGATGATGCGACATTGACACTTTCCTGCCAGCTTACTCTCTCCAAGCACCAAATCACATTACCATATGCATTATTTATTCATGCACAGTCTATTTATGCACAGTATTGACATAGACAAACAGAGTTGTTGCTTCAATGCAGAGAAACCAAAAGAATGAAGAATAATTAAACACTCTAATATTGGAGCAAGAGCATATTTGTCTGTTTTGCTGAAGTGTGGACTCAGTGAGACTCTGCCTTTTGTGCTCTAAGCGGGAGTGTTGCCGCCCTGAAATGTAATTGCACTGTGTCAACTGTGGTGAATCACTGCCATGCATTTTACATTCGGTGTGGGAAATGGATGAGGCTACTGCTCATTTCTCTTGCACTTCTGCTTACATTTTCATGGCTGAGTGGGCAGCAGATGAGTTATTTTGTCAATAAGGCTGAAACAGATTTGATAGTGGCCTGAATGTTTAGCTGCACAGGTGCCTCACCTTTCTCAGTTCATAAAGACATATCACATTACACCTTTCATCACAGTGGTTTAGATGTGGCTGAACACTGGAGAAGGTTAATTGTTGGCTTTGATAAGCACTTTCTGCCAGTTTTGAATGAGTGGTAAATCCACTTCTACCCTGCAGACACGGGGGGTTTGAGATTACAGTGTAATTTTTCCTCTTATTATGTTTACCTGTAAATGGTTTTGGAATAATGAACTGATAACTGGAAACTTTATACCTGTGATGACGTCCACTGTCAAATTTGTGAGTATTTTGGAATCCCTGCAATCTAAATTTGGACGGAAGAGGAAGCAAAGTCTGTCTCTGAGTCAGTCTGTTGGATAAGGCTATGCTGGTGATACTGTACACATTATGATACAGGGGTTACAATTCACTATATTGTAATACCGAAAGCTGGAGATATATCAGGAATGGAAAATTATTTTAGGAAAACTCTCAAAGTATTAAAAAGCAGACCATAAAAAAATGAACCAAGTTTTCTTTTATACAATAACTATAGTGGGATCTGCATTTACATTTTTCACAGCCCCATATCATAACAGTACCTTTGAGCAAAAGTATTAACATTCATGTGTATCAGAGAAAAATTATTCTGCTATTAATCTTCACATGTAAACTTCACCATTAAACTGGGAAAAAAAACATTTCTTACATTTTCTTATGAAATGATTGTGACAATGAGATTTATTTTTGATAGATAAAGTGTAACTGGGACTCAGTATGTAATCATTGCATCTGGTCAAAGGTGAGTACTGATGTGTATAAATAGAAATAAGAAGAGGCAAGGGGTATTGTTTTTGGTTCGGTTTGTTTCTTTGTTTGTTCACACTTTAACGGCATAACTATTAGTTGAATTCATACCAAGTTGGGTTTATGGATTGTCAGTGACCCAGAAAAGATGTCATTACATTTTGGGAACAGTAGGTCAAAGTGAAAACTTTTAATGAATTTTTAAAACCTTTTTTTCTCCATTTACTTATAAAGGGTGACTTTTCAAATGTCTATAAAAACACACACACACACACACACACACACACACACACATATATA
>JAPQRP010000002.1:19877405-19895441 GCA_037367295.1 Apogon hyalosoma
AATTTACTTCAAACCTGGCACATATATAGAGGCAATTGATATGCTGACATCACCACACACATAGACATGATGACATCAGCTGGATCAATGCCAAAACAAGCTACAATATGTATGAGGGGTGGGGTTTGTTGTGCCTGGCACCACTTGTGAAACTTTATATGCAGCAGTTAATTAAATGGTTTATAATCTGTTGTGTTTATGAGAATCAAAACAGTGTTCTGAGACTCCTCCTACTACAAAAAGTTATATATTCTAGCATTTATAATACAAAAAAAAAATGCTAAAATACTCAAGTTCCAATGAAATGCCAAGCTTACAAGAAAAGCATCTTGCTATAAGAGTTCAGAGGTAGTATTCAACACACACAGCTCACACGTGTTTCTGTGCTTCATCTCTATGTGTATATCTGTCTGTTTATACATTGCATAGTCTGGAACTATAAACACAAAGTCTTGCTGTCGTCTGAATTATGGATGGAATATTTTCACAGATCTGACCCTCAGGTGCCAAAGAGCCAAAGAGAAAAAAAGAGGCAGTTGTAACAGGTGAGAATGAAAAGGAATCGAGAAGTGGTGACTAGGACAGAACCAGAAGGTAAAGATAGAGATCCAGGGATG
Organism: Apogon hyalosoma; assembly: GCA_037367295.1. Classification (NCBI taxonomy): domain Eukaryota; kingdom Metazoa; phylum Chordata; class Actinopteri; order Kurtiformes; family Apogonidae; genus Apogon; species Apogon hyalosoma. Next base: position 19,878,023 of record JAPQRP010000002.1, read on the forward strand.
TGATTGACAGTCGGCAGCAGCCAGACCTGACTCCGCTGCTCAGTGAATGCATCTCTGTGATGTTGAGTGCCCAGCAGCTGAACAGATGAACTGATATGATTTGAACTCATCCTCCTGGGTGTACAGTCTAAGCCTGTGTGTTACTGGTGTGTTGTTCTATTGAGCATGTTTACAGCAACATGTGAAACCGGTATCTTGATGTCTCTATCAGCCACCACAACGCAGAGCTGCAATTCACCACAGAAAAATCAGACTCAAAAGAACAATACTGTAGTTACACATTCATTAAATTTAACCTCATTGTCAGCACCTTTCAGAGGGTTTGACTTTAGCAGACGCACTGCAGAACAAACATCGATTAAACCTTTCTGATTTCCCTTTACTATTTACAACCATTGTCATTAACTATTCGATATCACGTAATGATTTAGACAGAATAGGCAATTACAATTCCTGACTGAACAGTCCATGAAACAATCCGCAATGACATACACACTGTATTCAATGCTAAACCCTTTGAAAACTTAATATGCAAAAACATTAATAAGTGCAGCACAAAGCTGTTGGAATATTGTTGCTATGGTAACAATGTGACGAGGCTTACTTCACTGTTTAGATCTCTCTAAACACACAAGCTTCTTGTTTTTATTTTTCAACTAAATACCACTTTTCTCTGAAAACTACAACAAGAGTAAATACAGCATCATTTTCCATAGCTTGCTATTGTATGCGTTATTAATATCAGTTCTGGCAGGAATATAAACAGATATGGCTGCTTGTGTGTTGCTTGCGGCTGAGTGTGTGTATATGTATAGCCTACTCCACACATAGTTTAACACACATGACACCCAGATCATGCATCAACAGTAATGACGTCCTCATGAACAGCTTACGTAAGAGATGTAGTCTCCGTTTCTTTCTTTGTAAATTCAGTCACGTCCAACTGAAGCTGCAGCCAAACTGAATAATACATCTGTACTTCTCTAGCCAGACCTCCGCTGGCATACTTTTTTCTCTCTCTTTCACTCTCCCGCTGTCTCACACGAGCATAAACGCATGTGTTTGAATTTTTCAGTAGATACAAAACCTAGTCATCAACAGGTTAACTGATATCTAAGTACAGAAATGGAAAATATCACTCACTTTGATCATCAAAAGGCACAGCAGTACATTGCAGGCAACATGAGTAGTGAGATAATTGATATCTTACCTATCAGGAAGTCTGTAAAGAAAAGCAATTTCTACAATCTTAGCACTCTACTGAGGGACAGATGATAGATGATGCAGTTACAGAGCCTGAGTGCCTGACAGTGCAAAGTGTGGTGGCATGCTAGACGCACAAAGGCATTTTTATTATCTTTTTTTTTTTTTTTTTACTTGACTGCATGTCCTAACTATACAAAGACCAACAGCATGGTCTCTTCACAGGCATTTCCTCATGCTGCTGCAAGCACTAAAAATGGAAAAAAAAAATACTGGCTGAGGAAAAGGTGAACAGGAGAAGGAGGTAAGGAAGGAAGAAAGGAAGGAGGGAGGGATGGAGGCACTGGGAGAATAGGCTGCAGCCACCAACACCATATAAAGCCACAGGCAGAAGCAACAGGAGCAAGAGGGTGGGAAGACTTGCTGACATGCAGTCTGTAGCCGAGCAGATCACTATTGAGTCATGATTATGAAACAATTTTAATCTTGCATAGTCGTCATGATGGAAAGATAAGAGTTTCACCATTTTTATTCTATCAGGCCAGTTGAAGTGGAAGCACAAAGTGAAATTGCCAAGTCATTGAACTCATTAGGGCAGCAGCTGCCTCCATCTATAACCCCTTTCTTTTTGCACTTTGTTTTGGTCTGTGCTTGTGCCTCAGGGTGGCAATGACCGAGTTAATGGTTTGAGGTAGGGAGGGGTGGGTAGGAGCTACAGATGCTATGCTCCTCAGTTCAACATTAGGGGTGCGCAAGCAGACACACACATGCACACACACACATGCATACACACACACACACACACACGCACCCACACACACACACACACACACACGCACACACACATACACACTCAATCAACCACACCGCTCTGGTCAGGAGCAAAGGGGATCAGGAAGAGATGCTGTCCTACAGGTTTTCTGCAAGTAAACATGCCCTAAACATTAAGACTTATTCTACAGCTGAAACTCACACTCACACACCCGCTCGTGCACTAACACACACATGCTAGAAAGGGGCAGAAGCACACCAGATGCTCTCTAAAAATGGGACAGGAATGAAAGAGAACTTAGTTTGGAGGGGCGGAGAACTATCAGTTCACACAGAATATGAGAGAGAGGGGAAAACAAGACGGGAGTGGGCAGGGGGGACGAGGAGCATCAGCAAATCAAAATAAGGAGGGGTTGCAAACAAACCTTCGGGCTCTGCGCTCTCTTTGTGGACGACTTGCTTCAGCGGGCAGCAGAAGATTTCGTGACACTTAGCACGAAAGGGGGACCCTTTACTCCTTATATCCGCGGAGTGGATGGAGTCCTGCCGTAACATAATGTACTCCTGGGTACCTGGGGCAGCGTCATCCTGGACTGCGGTGGTGCCATAACAGAATGAACTGGGGTTAGAAAGCTCACCACACACAGAAATAAAAGAAAACAACAACAACAGTAAAAACACAATGCAGAAACACGGGCAAAGAAAAAGACACCCAACATTTACAACAGCAATAGCTTTAAATAACAGTATCATAAAGAAGAAGAGAGAGTGAGGGAGTCAGAGAAGAGTAAGAAAGAAAAGGGAGGCTGAGAGTAAGAACAAAAAAACTCACAAAACTAAAATTAAACATAATCGAATAAACAACAAGGGGGGCTCCTTGAAATATTTCCAGTATTGCTGAAAAGGAGAAGTTAGAACAAAACACGAAAAGGACAAAAAGGGGAAAAAGGAAACAAGAACAACTCAAAGTTCAGGATTAGTGTTATGGCAGGCTTTTAGCAGGCAGTGAACCAGGAGCTCCAGACTGTAGAGGAGTTGTTGTGAGATTGCAAGACAAGCGTGCAGTCTGCTACTGTATATTCTACGTCATTGGTTATACCCCCCCGGACCCTTTTTACTTCCTATTCACCAGCTTTAAAAAGGCAAAAGGCACATCTGAAAAAGGCAAGCAAATGCAAAGGCATGCACAGGCCCCAAGTCAGATTGCATATGTTGTTGTGGAGAGCGGAGCGGCTGAGTTTGCTTTGATGGAATCATGCTTATTGTAAATGATAAGCACACATTCTATAACATCACACTAAGTGTGTAGGCATTCAGAACTGGGATCCTGTGAAAGGCCCTGTGTTTCTGTGTATTGGATCTACTGCATCTGTCCTCTTCTGGGCACAGTCCCTGCTTGGCTTCGATCATTGACCTATTTTCTCACTGTTGATGGATTAGCTACAACTGAATCAGCCCAAATAAATGGTATCTTCTTTTCCTAATGGATTTGAGTACCATGCCTCTCTCTGACACATTTACTACTTAATGAAAATGACAATAGAGGGGACTATTAATCAGTACTCACTATTGAATGGGTGTAACACTTAATCCCCTCCACCATTTATGATATGCGACCAACATAGCTGTTTTGAACTCAGCTCAACAGAGAAATTACATCATGAATTGTGTTACAAATTTGTACATGACCTATTTTTTTCTTCACACACACATGTCCACTCTTCTTGTTGTATCACCGTGACATTTTGTACGGTACATAACATTGTTTATTCTCAAAGCTGAAAAATGAATGGATTACAGTGCTGCCTGAGTTTGTATACAGTCAGAAAACACTAAAGTACTAAATATAAACTGAAACATTACAAAGTCAGACTCCCACATATTGACTCCACATATTTTTACAGAGTACACTGAATCACCTTCACACAAGCCAGATAAAGCAACACACAAAAAAGAGCACATTATTTATTTTCCTCATGAATGTTTTACAGCTATTATTCTACCCCAGTGGTTCTCAAACTTTTTACAGTGGAGTACCCCCTGAAATATATTCTTTTAGTCAAACACCTGCAACTCTCACTTCAGCATTTTTGATTGAAAAAAATAGGTAAAATTTGTTCCTGTGCCGCAGGTGTGTGTTTATATTTTTAAAACTTTGTAAACAAACAACATATATTTAACTGTAATACATGAAAAACAACAAACTTTTAAGGTAAATTTTGTGTGCAAAATATAAACTGAAAGGTGCCCTCTTTCATAGATAAGAAAAAGAAATAAATTGATCTTTAATTAATAAATTAACCTTTCATCAACAAAAAATTATTATTTACCTACTCAAACTCCTGTCGAATAATATAAAATAGAAATGTTCTTCAACTGTTACCAAAGCTTAAACAAGAGGATTGACAATAAAACTATTATATGAATGTATTTATTGTGTTTTATATTTCAGCATTAATTCTCATTATTTATTTTGTATTCAGTACATAATGACTTATTTAATGCATTTTTCCAAAAACATTTCAAATACTCCCTGGGCTTTCTCCAAGTATCCACTCTAGGAATCCTTATTCTACCCTATTGATTATTGGGTATCAATCAGATCAGTGTGTTAGAGAAATTCAAACTTAATCATGGGTTTTTAATTATCTCTTATCTTTAAGGTCAGGGTGTAAGATTCTATTGTGTCCTCTATCTGGATCTGCAGACAGTAGGTCACCAGCTTAAGGTTTGTAAACATATTAGGCCTAAACTATCTGCTTCTTGTTTTACTTCCATGCATGCCTTCATCAGGTTTGATTTATAACTACTTTATTAGTGTATTTATACAGTCTGACCAATCATAGAGACACACTCACTCACTCTAACCTCCATCGTGGACCAGTGACTGAGATATGATATTTGTACTATTGAAAATTTGTACAAGAAGTGATTTGAGAACCAGATTATTCAATCTCCTGTACTGAGCAATCTCTGTTCGTTCTCATGAGCTTGTTCTAAAAATGTTTCCTGCATAATACATTCAGAGAGTCTTCTTTGTGTTCCTTTGTCCTCAGTGTGTTTCTACACCTGCTCACACAGAAACTTCCTGATCACTGTGTGGGTGCTGTGTTAACAACAGTATACAGCAGTAGACTTTTTCCCTGTATTCACAAACCTGACACACACTGATGAGAGCCAGCCTAAGTCAAATGTAGTGCTGACAATCAGCTCTCAGTTCACTTTCATTAAATATCAAAATATTAACTATAATTCATTAGGTGTCTAACTATTTTATCTGAGTATAGGTAGATAGGTAGGTAGAGTAAGGTAAATCATTGTAGTTACAAATAAGATATATAACATTTAACATATACCTTGTAGTTATATATTTTTTTTTCTGTTCTCAGACTCCTCAAGCTATTGCAGTGTAACCTCTTTTGTCATCCTTGTGTGGAAAAACTGGATAAATCAACATGAGCAAGAGGGCACTGATGACGATGTCAGATAGACTAAAATAGATGAATGCCAGACACATCTGAGCTATTTATAAAGTACACAGTCTAGACAAAGAAAGCACAAGTTGCTGAATGCACTTTGAATGAAACATGACAATAAAATGGCAGTTTCTGGAAACATTTTAAATACATAGAATAGTTAAATGTAGGGCTGCACGATATGGAAAAAACTGACAATGTGATTTTTTTTAACCCTGCGATATAAATTGCGAGATGAAAAAATACTCAGGAGGATATAATGGCTGTGTGGTGCAGACGTAAATGGTCAAACAAATTATTTCCATCTTGTTGCGGCAACAACTGCAAGGCACTATCGACACAGAACATGTGTTTCAATATCATCCTTCTTGTAGCCAAAGTAATTCCACGTCACTGATATTGCTTTTGTTTTTGGCACCACATTTTCATTTTTTGTGATTTTCTCTCTAATTTTTCAATGTTGTTACAGCGACTCACTCAATGTGCAGGGGCGTGGTCTGCTTCAGCAAACTGATTAAGAATTATTGGGATTGGTTGATCGCTGTGCTCAGTGTGTGTCAGGTTCCCAGGTTGAAATTAGATGAGAACACGTCGATTTCATTTGCCTCCTACATTGCAAGACCTGTGATGTGACTATTGCGCATACGTACATTTCCATGATGATGCTCAAATGATTTATTGTGCAGGTCTAGTTAAATGGTTCACTTACTGGCCATAATATCTCTTACTGAGTATTTGTTGTGGAGCAGAAACAAAACAAGATACAACTGATAAGCCTTGAAAGTGTGTCCTGGCTTGCTGCGCTGCATAGTTTATGTCTTCCAAACTTTAGAAGTGTCCACAAACTGGGCCACAAGTCCTGAAGACGGATCCAAACCTGAATATTCATATGCCAACAAAATCATACCCTCTATCCAACAGACTGGTCTTTTCTGACATAAACCTCCCTTACGTCTCTGGCCCATATAACTCACAGATACTCTGAAAGGCAGAAGATAATCAGGGCTCCACAACCATCACAATTATTCACGACACGTCTTTGCTCCTCTGGGACTTATCAGTAACTCTGTGCTTCCTTCGGGCTTCTAGGTAACCTGCATCACTTATACCCAGACATCAGCAGATGGTCCTGAAAACCCCATAGATACTATCAATCGTAACCCCCGTAGTGCTAGTGAAAGTTTAATGCTGCTGAAATGACGGTGAGGAAACCTATGTTTCCCTTCAGTGTTTTGACCCCATTCCCTTCTGTAAAACCACAGGGATGCTGCTCCTGTACTATGCTGATGACATCTAGCCATGCTAAAATAAACTGTATTTTTACAATATCTCTATGTATCTGCAAAGAAACCGCTTAAAAATGCATCAGTAAGTAGTAAAAATGTAATTTCTTTAAATATTTCCCAATTGTCTGATCAGTTTATTTTCTCAGGACACCAAGATATAGACTGGAAATATCTCAAAGTACTTATTGGCACAAACATGAACGCAGCCTCTCTGTATTCTGTATATACAGTCATGGAAAAAATTATGAGACCATCAAAAGTCATCAAAAACAATGGTTATGCAATCAAGTACTAACTCCTGTGTGTATCATGTGGCAAAAACAGACAGAAAAGAAAACATGGAATGCCTAAAAGCACTGTTTTTGGCAGTACAATGCCATAGATATGGATGTAAGAACTTAAAGCGGCGTATGACTTTCATCCCCAGTTATTCATCAAATCCATAAAACCCAAACGTGTAGCTCTGCTTCCCACAATGCACGTTACGACAAATTTCTGAAAATGCCCGAGTGACCTATCTCCTCTGTAAAGAAATGTACTGTTAATGGAGGAGAACACTTCAAAATTGTTCACCTTGAGGGAAGATTCAGGTGAGAAATCTCGGAAAGGCTTACAGATTCATGATACTTAAGCTACGACCCAGGTTCTACAGATTTGATAAATAATTAGTGATGAAAGTCATACGCAGGTTTAAGTGATTTTGGTTATTATCAAGAAAACTATGGAAAACGGCTAGATATCAGCTTATGAGCTATTTTTGTTGTCATCATTATATTTGTCCAAACAAATGTACCTTTAGTTGTACCAGGCATTAAAATGAACAAGAAACTGAAGAAAACAAGGATGGTCTAATACTTTTTTCCGTGACTGTATTCCACATATCCTCACTATTCCAGCCACTCAGGTTTAAGTATTAAGCTGAAGTATAAAATGTGAGTGTGTTAGAGAGACTACATTCCTGAGAACTTCAACAAATGTCTAATTCCAGCCTACATTTATTAATGAGGCTGCTAACTGCCTGCTCATCAGAGCCAATAAAAATGAGCAACAGTGGGGATAAGAGCAGGAAAAGGGGAGGAGGTGGGCACCATCTTTTACAGCCTGTCTCCTTCATCCTTGCCCTGGCCTTGATGAAGAGTGTATATTGGGATTGAAGGATGTGAGATGGATGACACAGCAGGGCCTCACCCGCTATCAGACCGGCACTCAGAGTGAGCTGTCACCAAGGTCCATGATAGTCTGTGATCTACAGGCACCACTGTTGCAACACTGGACCTTCAGTGCACTGCAATAGATGTCCTTGCCCCTCTGACAGCGATAAATCTCACACTAAGGAGAAATGGGTGCAAACAGGGGGGAAGGGGGATGAGGTGCATCTTGTTTCAGTTAGTTGCTCATCTATTTAAGGCCCCTTATAAATGACAGGGCATGTTCAGGTTTTACGGTAACAGCATGGCACATGTACTCCCTTTATGTGCAGTATTTACCTTTCACAGCACAAAGCATGAAATATGCCATTATCTCACTGGGTTTATGTTCAAGGGAGGGTACAGCAATGTGACGCAAGAATAGGCTTTATGTGACAAAGCATCTTCAGTGACAATGAGCCTCGCAAATGCCTCCAGTCCCATGTTCAAATAAGGTTCAAGGACGTGTGTAATCAACTGAAATGCTGTCACGTCCAGAGAGATGAACTGCACTTCCATATATGAGATACATTCTCCGCAACTTACCGAAGTCATTTCTCGTATCCATCAAGAAGGTGGAACACATTCATCATGATTTGACAAACGCCGTACTTACAAAATTAGAATCAGAATTAAGCACAGAAACAGGTCTGTAGCCAGAGGTTTGTGTTTCTAAAATTACCCTGGCCTCAATGTGGTTTAACAAGGAGCAGAATCTAGCACATTGTCTTCTGGGATGCCTTTAGTTCAGTGTAGCTCCATCTTAAGAAAGAATAGTTTTATTTGGCTGTAAGTCACCTTGCAGGCAGCAGAGAAAGTAAATGGAGTTGAACTTGAGGTTTTCTTTGAAACGCAGAATGAGCTTGCATTTTTATTCATGCTCTTTCATCCTTCTGAGCTCATTGTTTATCACCCCCTCTCTTTCTTTTGTCCCCTTCTCTCTCTCTTGCTCTTTGTTCTCTTTCCTTTTTGTTATAAACATAGACTTACTAGCGTGACAAGATAGCTTGAGACAAAAATTGCAGCTATTTCTAATCAGCTCAGGTTTTGCTAGAAAACAAGCGAGGCGAGAACAATGAAAAACACTCTAACTGCACTTAATGCAGTGTACGTACTGTACAATCATATCTTTGATAGCGTCTAATAAGCTGTTTGACATGTTTATTTTTAAAGCAACCTGTACATGCTCCTCTGATGTATTCCAAGCTCTCTCAGAATCTAATTCTATTAGAATAAAAAAGTAGGATACATGAAGACCCCAGAAAAACAATTTCCACTAATGCAGGCAATTACTCAAAGGGCATACACTGTGGTCATGGCTCAGTCATGCTATTTGCACGAAAGCATTTTATCAAGTTAAGTCTACATATAAAGAAGCTATAATTTTCCTCACAAGGCAGTTTCTACCTTATTTATCTAAAAAGGGCTTTGTGTAGTTGTCTCATCTTTATCTCATCTCCCACCCAGTTTTTGTCATGAGTGACAGTGTAAACAACACACATAAAAGCAGAGAATGCAGCCTTAAGACATCACTGCAAAGTAACTAAAGCAATTAAAGATGAAGCTTGTCTGTAGGCTGATTTGTTTTTCAGACACTAAACATCATTCTTACCATTGAGGCGACTGCAAGATGTATGTTCTGGGTAAACTGTAAGCATTGAGTCCAGTCTGCCACACAGAGTATAGGGTAAACCCCCTGTCATCAGAGGCTTGATTGGTCAGTTTGGTATTTGAAGCAAATAGGTAGGTGGGTGAGTTCAGCAGTAATATCCCCGCCTGCCAATATGTGTCTTTGGAGAATATGATGAATCTATTGGTGAAGTCAATGATAGACATATACTCTGCTCATACAGTATGAGAACATATCGATTCAACATCAAAGAGTGACCTTGCAGAGAGCCCATTTTGTCTTATTCTGACAGCATCCTTAGCCTTGGGGTTAGTAGTATAAGCACATGTGACTCCCACTTGAGTCACATGAGTCATGCACAGTACAGCTAATGCTGTGTGTATAAGCGTGTGTGTGGTGGTGAGGGGGATGGAGGTGTGGAATACAAAAATACTTAAAAGGCAGCATGAATGTTGGGAATTACTGTGGAGCATCGAATCACAGTCTGCTATGTATTCCCATGTTTTGTTCCTTTTTTCCATGAAGCAACAGGAAAACCCACATAAACAGACACAGTGAATACAGACACAAGTAAAAACCCTAATCCTGTTAGTATTAAAATGCACCTCATTAAAAATAGATCCAAATTTAAGACCTGGATCTTGTTTTTTTCAGTTGTTTCAGTCATTTGTTATGAATTTTCTTCCTTCACTGAAAGAAATGTAAGTATTGGCAATTGGTCCGTCTGTGCTCTTCTCATCCCATTTGAGTTTGGCCACTGGACAGAAATATCACAGTAAAAACATTTTTACCCTAATTTCTTTTAACATCTAATAGTTTTATAATGGGGCTTTAAATTCCTAGAGTGAACCAGGTTTTGAAAACATGCCAAAATACAGAAAAATCAATAAGGCCCTCTGTATCTCTGCTGTTGCACCTTTCTTTCAACTGCTTTAATATTGCCTTTCCTGCCTTTCCTAAACTTCGGGTCTGGGCCAAAAATGGTGCATATTCTTTTTTATTATATTACCTATCAGCAGAGTAAATTGTGTAAAATTTCTATGATATGTCACCTAACTCAAGTAGTAAAATACTACTTTTTCAGTAAGAAGTAACTTAACACCCCTTTACTTCACATTTGTAACTTCTGTTCTTAAATGTGTGGCAGCAGAAATCAGGGTGAAAATAGCAGAATCTGAAAAGTGAGGCCACTTTTCCAATCCTTCATGACAAACTGTGAAGTAGAGCAGTACAGCCATGTCTAACTGAAACTTAACAGTGATTGGTAATTGCAGCTGTCAATCATGTAACCCTACCTATTTGTGGGAAAACAGCTGAGTGGCCAAAACTTCCTTTAACGGTAAATTTTCTATAACCCAAAAAGGAGTCAAGAAAAGGGTGTAGAATTCCTGTTTCCACTGAGACAACTTTATTTAAAGCAGTTAAAGCTTAAATGTGAGAATGGAATCATTTGAATACAGGTTTGAAGTGTTAACTGAAGTATTTATTTTTCTGCATTTCATCCTCCACAGAATGCCAAACCAGTACAAATATTACAAGTCCCTATTGTTGCTGTTTGCTTTATTGTGTGATGTTTCAACAGTGGAAAAATTACTTTAAAAAACTGTGAAATTGTGATGAGCTTTAAACATTTGGGAACCTTTGCTTTAATGTATAACTCTAAGTCTTATAAGAAGAGTGACACAAAGACAGAAACACACTGACATACAGCCAGTGCTCGAGTTGAGGGGGGATAAGGGGGGGCCCAATCCCCCCTAAAATATAAGCAGTCATAATCATTCCCCGTCTAAAACTGCCATCGCCCCTTTCCATCCTTTATATCATTTTATCAGTGAATGTGGTATTACTACTATTTCAACATTTAAGATGTTTAGTGCATATCAATTAAAACACTGTGGGTGAGCGGGCACACACACATGCAATGACACAACATGATTTCTTATTTTCTTCTTATTATTATTCTTTGATTGCTGTCAGTAAGTGTCATACCAGCATTTGCAGCTGCAATTTCAGCCCCGTGGCCAAGCAACCAGGAGGACAAGGCTCTCTGAGGGACTTCTGGTTTTCAAACAAGTCAAAGAATAACGTTACAGCTAAGTGGAGAGTCAGGAATGTCAGTTATTACTTTTATTAGCCCACAACAGTCGCCAAAGGTAGAATCTCATGATATAACAACACAGCTAACGTTTATGTTTGGAGCTTACATTTTCTGTCTTGTTAACTAACGTTAGCTAGCTATAAGCTTCAGTAGCACTGCCACAACGTTAGGTTAGGCTTGACATTTAGGGGTCGTTTACACGTAGCCGTTATCTAGTAAAACAGATTTCTGTCTGCGTTTGCACCTATCATGTACATGACAATGATGGCCACATCCCCCGAAAATGAAGGTTTCTTAAAACTACAAAGTGGAAAGTGGAGTTTTCGGTAAATCTCCTTTTCCCTGTTTGGGTATATTCAGGCGAAAACAGATTCACAGGCCACACACAGAACCCTTGAAAAACACTATTCCACGGCTCTGGCTGCTCACTATGATAACGAAAGCTTATTGGTCTTTTGTCTTGTATTTTGTACTGCAATTGGCTAATCAGGCCCAAGCTTCTCGTCACCCCACCTTCTTATATACAACTGTGTGTAAAAGAAGATATTTCTCTGGGGGGGGGGCTAAATATGAGACCAGGCTGCTCAGCATAATAGACAACATTAGTTGAGTCTCCTACCCTCAACACAAATTATCTGTCCCCATATGATAAAATCCACCATCCCCCTTGATTTTTTTTTTTTTTTTTTTTTACAACTTGAGTACTGCATACAGTAGATACAACAATGTCAAATGACACATTATAGTGTCGAGCACAGTGTACTTTATGTAATGACACATGTTTGTGGTGCTCTGTGCTATACTGTAGGTCACGCTGAAAGACAGACCACAACCCATGTAAATGAGGATCATATAGACGCAAATACACACACACATATGACCCTCTGAAATGCTGTCATGCACACAACCTCCACCACTCCCAGAGATTTGAATGTTTCATGGATATCGTGTCAACAGACAGGGATCAAACACACACCCCTGCTAAGGCGGATTAATGCTAAGGATCCCTTTTATGGCAATTAACAGATAACAAGAGTAAATAGGATTCTAAAGCATATACTACTGCCTGCTGATCATTAGGCCTTTGAGATCAGGAAGACTGAAACATTGTGGGAGGAGGTTCAAGTGTAATAGGATCAACAAAGCCTGAGTAGTAAGTGACACCAAGTAGCTTATGGTATATCGTATGTCAAATCCTCTTCGAATTCACATATGATTCCTATGTGTTCTGCTGACAGCGACTCTGTGCCCGCCGTCAGATGTCACACAATAAGGCTGCATGAATGGTCACGTCAATCTCACTGTGGTTTCCCTCAGTTAAAAATATTTTTTATGAGGTATGATTCATTTCCAGTCAAGGATTCTAGTAGTAAACATCTGTCTTCCTTTAAGACGATTAGCACAGCGCTAAATGCCACCTCCACAAAAATGTCATAAACATAGAACTGAACACCAGGGTTTCACTCACTGGTGTACTTGGTTCAAAGTGTACGGTCAAAAGTAACACGACACAACCCACATGTGCTACATACCCTAAGGAGCACATAATGTACAGAATGAGCAAGAATTTCTTTATACCATGTACTGCTGTAAACACAGCTCACTGAAAAGGTCAATACATTTAAAAAACGTAGGTATTTAATAGAGCATGTTTATCATGTAGAACCCATTAGGCTTTATTAATGCATTTTATCTACTGTACATTAATACTGACAGCCAGTTCATGTATGCAAGCATTCTACAGTTCAGTATAAAATACTAAACATCAGAAGTCTACAAATCTCCACTGTGATATGAAAAGACTACAACAATAACTTTGAACCTTTGAGTAACATACTGCCATTTGTTCAGAGATGACAGTGCAGCTATGGTGAACACTTGCAGTATATGGGTTGCATCATGTTAAAAAAAAATATGCCATTAGTTCAGTCGTCAATATATAGACTGCAAGAATGTATTTGAGCTAAGGAATGATGGTTAAAACATATCAGACAAGAAAGTCTGTTGAAATATGTTTAATAAAACTGGATTGTGCTCACTTATCTAAGAGGAACAAAGGTAGAAAGAAACTGTTTACCTGATTTTTTTCCATAAAAAACCACTCTGCATTGCAGTAATATATTCACTTAGTTTGCTAAAGTCACAAGTGTGTCCTTCGTTGGCACAGTAGGTATAAATACTCAACCGGAAAAAAAAATAAAATCGTAAATGTTCTGTGCCAGCAGAATGCCGTCTAGCGGGTTGTGTAACAGCAGGTAATCTCAGTGTGAGACCTGCTGCTCGGAGACGGCGAGACGGAAAGTCCGAGCTGCAGGATCATTAATCCCATCAGATAAGTCTGTAATATATCAGCTGTAAACCAGCTGCAGAATTCACTCAAAACTCCAAGATCTGCTCGGGGAAGGCGTACTGAGACTGGATACTGTCTATTACCAATTAATATATGCATTAAATTGTAGTATAAATATGCAGAGTAAACACTGTTTCTGCTGGGTGTTGAGCAGGGGCAGCACTGACTGTACTGAGCCTCCTCTGTTCTGCCACTGCACTTACTGATGTCTCAATGCATGGCTGACTAAGTGCACAGGCCCACAGAGCATCCATCCATCTCTATAAGTTAATGTGGGGTCACCAGGCCCTGGCTCAGCGCTTGCCAACACCTCAGCTCTGACAGAAACTCAACACCTGAATCATCTGTCTTCACTTGTTTTTTTCACACCATTATTCTCTACCTTGGCATCTTCCGTTTACAGATCTGAGTCACATTGGTTAAGGCACTGTTTGGTTTCCATTTGCACAATGGCTACAAAGCAGCTTTAATTAAGACATACAACAATGGAGACATGAAAGAGCACCAAAAGCAAGAGCATCAAAACACTGAGCAGTTGAGTAATGCATTGCAAACACCATGTTATCATATGAACATAAAGCTTTCACCAGTTATGACAAGTAGGTCTTTTGTAATTATTACATAATCATGTCATTTTGCGCAGTTGTCACAACTGTTTACATTCACCTGCATCAAACAACTGGATGAAACCAACAAAAATGGTTCTATCATTATCTCTATGTTTTCCACAGTTTGAGGTTTGACTGATGCTTTTTTCATGGCGTCCAATCATTGCGTTCCTTTATTTTCACCATGGTTTAATGGCACATATACACAGACTTCACTTTTTTTTTTTTTTTTCTCAAGACACTTATACTCTTACATCCAACCAGCCACATTTCAGTTAGTATCTATTGATATTAACATCATGGATTTAGCTGCAAAAACACATTCTGGTTTCAAGCCAAACATAAAATAAGGGCCTAATACTTTGCATGAGGTAAAAAAAATCATCAATCATATTTATAACAATTAATCCTCGACTTATATTTCATGATGGTGACAGCCACGAGTGACAAATCTTTTTATTAATTACTTTTACCAACAAAATCTCCTTGATCCAAGCCTCTTTGCCAAGAACACAGTCTTTGGCTGAGCAGAGATGGAGGACGGCATCTTCCTGTGGCCTCTGCCAACCAGATCAGATCCCAGATGGGCATCAAAACCATACACACTGCCCTGCCTGTTCATTACTGGAGGAAAGGTAGCAGAGGGAGAGGAGGTGGAGACGGAAAGAGGAGGAGTGAAGGCATGTGTACAGTTTCAAAGAACAGGAGTACGAGGTGGAGCGGAGAAAAAGAGGGTGACCTTATAATGTTAGTGTGAGTGTCAGCACTGCCGAGATTTTACTGGATGTTTATAAAAGATTGTGGCAATCTGAAAAACTGTGCAGTCTTGCCATCTTTTAGATTAATGTTTAGAGAGACACTAGCAAGGACAGAAGGACTGGATTTAGTAAGGAAGTATTGTGATGCATTTGTTGTGCAGGTTTTTAATACAAATAAAACATTTTCCTTTATATATATTTGTTTATTCCATTACAGTGGATATTTATTTTTTTTAAGCAATGTGAAAGGTTTTGTGTTTAGCTTTTTTCTATTAAACTGAACACTGAGCTTTGATTTTTTAATAGTTGTGGTTACTTCTAAATAATTACAAAATATAATATAATTTATCTGCATTTTGAGTGTTGTTGAATGCGCAATGAAAAATTTCCACACATAAATTACTTGATTTGCTCTGTTTTGTTATAATGTTGCCAGTGTCTCTTTGTTATTAATCTTTGCTGTGTCTTGCAGATAAAACCACCAATACAGCCTAAATAAACTCCATAGTATTTAATAAGCACTTAATGAAGTCTGGGATTGGCACACTGCTAAAAGAAAATGCCACAATAAAAAAAAAGAAAAGTTTTTTCCTATTTAGGACATAAATTGGTAAAAAATAGAAAACTCAAGCATTGTGTACAGAGTGGTTGTGGTGTGATTGTTGATTTGCACAAGGGAATACGATCCTTCCACAGCCACAAAAGACACATAAAGCTGCAACTATTAATAGTGGTGCTTAAGATGGATAAGCATTGTTCCACGTACACTCACAAACTTAAATCCGCTACAATTTATTGAGCAAATGAGAGAAACAAGGCTATTTAAAAGTGTTATGCAATGTTCTGGACATGCGTAAAGGCAGGAAGACATTACTTTGTGCAGATAATATATATATATTGTCTCACCAGTTTACAGCAGATATATGAAAATCTAAAAAAAATTGCGAGAAGTGGACTCCCCCAAAGAAAACTGACCACAAGAGGATAAAACAACAACTCTTTGCAAGATAACATAAGTAAATTAAATTAAAAAAAGAAAAAAAAACTCCACTGAGAAAACATCATACCTGTATGTCTAACCCTTGTGTTTTACTACCAGCTGGTATCTGCTGAACAAACTGTCAATTCCAGTTGACCCAAGAGTCCCAACTAGCTTGGCCTTGATGTAGGATTACATAAAGGATTCAAATCCAGGCATTCAGGGAGAGGAGATTTAGGAACAGCTAACGCCAACGCTATCTGAATCATCAAATATATGGGATTAGTGTTTGATGGCTCAGTTTCCTGATTATGCATTTTAAGAGGGACAAAATCCACATACACACATCCCTTTGATGTTCCGCTTGTGTCAAGTTGGGAAACATCCAGGCTTTTGTTACGCTTTATGATGTGAGCCACAGTGCAGGGAGCGTAAAACAAAACAGTTAAAAAAAAACAGAGAGAGAGAGAGGGAGAGAACCAAGTTATTTCTCTCCGTCTTGGCTCTGAGGTGAGGTGAACTGGAACAAATAAGGTTATCCAGAACAACAATCCTTGTTGGAGAGAATGTGGATCACCATTTAGACAAATCTGATTTCACTTCTTCCATCCACCACGTTTTACACGCATGTGCAGTTACTTTGTGATTAAATGTTTTTCACTTATTTTATTACACATATGATCCCAATACAAAAACAGCTGCGATCTGCAATTTTAGGAGTAAGGACTTATATAATGTAAATATATTAAATTAACTTACATTCAGCTTGAATTTCTATTTCAGACACAAACAGAAAACAGTACAAATGCAGATAATCCAGTGGTTTCCAACCTTTTTTGGCTCGTGACCCCATTTTAACATCATAAATTTCTGGCAACCCCAGACATTCAAAACAGAGACATGTTTTTGCTAAAATGAATTTGTTTTTGATCATGTAATAGTTTGCTATACTATGTTGCAAATAAACGTTAATTTTAGAGGACATTTAGTCCATATAATGTATATTATTATGGACGGAGGCAGAAAAGCCAGGTGTAGATTACTGCACAAAGGGAGAATATGATTTTCCTTGG
>JAPQRP010000002.1:19895698-19916945 GCA_037367295.1 Apogon hyalosoma
CAGGATATGTACAGTCAGTCCAGCTTGGATTTACAAGGCTGACAATGAATACTGAACAAACAATAACTCAAACTATGGATTATGAAAGAGCTGCAGCATCTGGAACCGACCACAATGAACATTTGACAGATAAACAGTACCACAGTGCTTCAGTTTCAGATTCAGTTTGTCATGTCTTTTATGAATGTGATTGTCTCTCATATATATTTTATTTTATTTTATTTTATTTTTTTTAATTTTTATCAATTACTAGAAATTTCAGGTGACCCCATTTGAATTCCAAGCAACCCCACGCGGGGTCCCGACCCCAAGGTTGAAAAACACTGAGTTAATCCAACCCAGAGAATCTGCATAAATAGATTTGTGGTCTACTTTCAGAACTATGGCAACACTGGTAGAAATAATCATACATTAATCTTCTGCAATAGTGTAGAATAACCTCCGTTGCAACCTATGACACTGTGCAAAGGTAACTGGGGTTCAGTGCACTTGATTTTTTTCAGAATAACCCAGAGTACATTACAGTCCCCATTGTCATTGGGGCACACTATTTAAAATATGAACTGAAAAACTTTTTCCAAGTCTAGTGGTCTGTCACCCAGCGGATCCTGTTCACTCGCAGCTGTTCTTCACTCTGAACATTTCCTACCGCATCAGCCAAGTCATCCCAGCTGTTAAACTATCATGTGCTCAACACACTTTCCAAGGCGCGTACATCCCCTCCCGAAACAGAAAACCAGGACAATGAAGGGTAGCATTCATTGAAAGTAACACTGAAAGGGTCCACATTTTCCACAGGTTTGAGGTGCTTCAGAGGAGGCTGACATAACTGACCGTCTCAGCCACTGTTACGCCTCCCTAACACTCCTCTCTGCTGGACCTGGATCAGCACAGTCCACTTTATACTCCCTGTGTGAGTGCTTCAGACTGCTGAGCTCAACGGACATCCAGACCCATGATGCTCCTCTGGTTGACCATGTTGTGCTCAGATGTCAGCTTTTCAGTGTGTTTTTTGTTTGTACCTAAATGTTTTGCCCAGCGGCAGCTTCGAGCAACTTCCTCTGACTTTTTTATGACTTTTGTATACATGAATCTTTCAGCTGCCACGTTCATAGAAAAAGGCCTTATTTTGTCATCCTGTCAAAATAATACACAACCTCAGAGAACTGTCTACCAGCACTGTGAATACAACTTGTTCTGTGTGCCCTGTCAGTTTGAGTAAATCAAACCGAGCTGTACAACGTAACACCACCTACGTCATCACACAACAACACTGACTACAGTATCCACCCTGCTGTTTATCGCAAGGTAATGGGCTTCTCGTTTATCACATTTCACAGAGCAGACACACACACGCACACTAGACTTTGCTTATACAACTAATATTATAGTCCACACTGTTATTTATGGAGGCGTGCTTGTCTGGGTCTGAGTCCATCTGCCCGTGGGACCTCTGGGCATCTGGAGACTGTGCATGCGTGTGATTATGTGTGTACATGGGCACATGGGCATACACATGTACAGTATATACACTTATATAGTGTGCACAAAGCCACAATCAAGATGTCACACTGCAATTTATAATTATCATAACTAAACAATGAACAGTGAAAATTAACAGCACAGCATGCATTACGCGTGTGCTCTTATTAGATGTTTATGATGGAGTCTGTGCTGTGCTTTGAGTAGGTTGTTTGTTGTTATTTGCAAACTCTATTGCTGTATATAGGCGTCTGAAATAGTCGGGGAAGGCTCTCATTAGCTTACCGGCTGATCGGCCACGAGCTACTGTGAAGGCACTGTGTCCAGCAACGTCTTTGTTGTCGTTGTTCTTGTTGTCTTCATTAGCAATTTCTTGAAACATCTACTCTGCTGGTGAGATTTAATTCCAAATTGTATATGTCGTTTCTTTGGTACAATGTCTACAAAGCTGGTTCACAGTTTTGAGATATTTAGATGTTTCAATGAATTTTTCAAATCTTAAAAATGTGCTTTTACTTATAATGGGCCATTTTTTGATGGTTTATAACATGGAAATGGTTACAGATATCAATAGTTATCATATCAATAGTTACTAATGAGCACTGATTGGAAGTCATACATGGACTTCATTTTGGTCCATGACCTTTGACCTTGAGTGACCTTGAGGGGTCAAACTCAATATCACCAATGTCTAGATTTCAACAATCTTCTTTGAAAATACTGATTGGATTCAATTTCTTGAGACATAGTCTACAAAGTTGGCTCACAGTTTTGAGAAAATTAGATTTTTGATAAATTTCTGAAATATTGAAGATGTGCCTTTACTTTTAATGGGTCATATTTTTGATGGCTTATGACATGGAAATGGTTAGAGATATCAATATAGTTACAATTGAGCACTGATTAAAAGTCAAATATGGACTTTCATTTAATTAGTTGAGTTCTCTTCCATTGAAAGGACCACCCACTTCTATTTTGAGATTGATCTCCTGCATCAAGACCACAGGACTCTAACATAGCGGCAGAGCCTGACAATCTCGCAAATTCAACTTTTTATTGATCCTTGATAAAACATGCCGGTGCAATGCAGGGCCATTGGTCCTATTTCTTAATGGTACATTAGGATCTGTTCAAACATTAAAAATAAAACAGTTAGTACATGTAATTTTGTCACATACTATAGATTACATTTTACCTTCAAATAGATTACAGCACATGTTATGGGTAAACTGCAGCATTTTGTTCATACATGACTCTCTTTTATATTCAATGAATGGTGAAGAAAACCGTGAAGAGTGAATGTGGAAAGTGAATGGCTTTAGCAAAAAAAAAAACATCTATGAAATAGAATAATTAAACTTTCTGATTGTTTTGCAGCGGTTATATTCTAAAGCAAAACTAAACATTCCTGCACATAATGTCATCAAAATTTCCAAATTACAAAATCTGCCCTAAGTATCTCGACACCAATCCTGAAATTAAGCCACAGTAAAAATCTAAAGTATCAGGAAAAGTAGTAATGCATGATAGAAAATTGACTATTTGAAATTAATTTACTCAAAAAGCTATTTGATAGCCTATTAAAAGTATAAATTACTATTCAGAGAGCCTGCTCTCATTGTAAACTGAAAAAAAACAAAACAATTTGTCTTGAAATAAAACAAGAAAGTAAATGTAATAGAGTGCACAACTAGTGTACAACTCAGTGTAAAACTAGTTACATATGTATGTATTTCCATATTACATATTCCCTACACACATTTGAATGCCTCAGCTAATAATATATATATTTTTTAAAAACAGCCAAAACAATTTTTTTATGGTCATAATGTTGTTTTTACAGCACAGTGTCTCTCCTCAGGCTCAGAGCATCAACCCGAGAGTCAAAGCTACTGACATCAACACTAAAACCTCTATGGTTTTAGTGATAGTGTAAATACTTTCAGTAGTAATATTCATTCCTTGCGTTGGTGCTGTGTGATGTGTTAGAAACCAACAATATTATGGGTGAGTGAAGCCTCATCAAACTCAGATGGAATAAAAATCTGTCACACTCATTTGACTTCATACTAATGTGCTGCTCTGCGTCCTCCTTGATTCTCATAGGCTATGTTCAGACTGCAGGTAAATGTGGCCCAAATCAGATTTTTTTTTGCCCATATATGACCTGTATCCGATCTGTTAAAGACAGTTTGAACAGCACAAATCCAATTTTTTTAAATCTGACCCAGGCCACTTTCATATGTGGTTCTAAATCTGATACGTATCTGATATTTTGCAATGTGACTTCAGTCTGAATGGCCAGGTCCCATTTCTCCAACCTTTACATCATTGAAACGCATCAAATGTCACAATTCTGCACCAAGACGAGATGCCTCCATATTTACTTCCATAAACACAGTGTGTGCCTGCATGGTCACTTCAGGGTCGCATTCAGTTCATACTCAAAACTGATAGAAGTCGCATGTTATGTGCAATATGAACAAGCACACAAAAAAATCGGATTTCACCAAAAAATCCGAACTGTGCATTAAGACCTGCTGTCTGAATGTAGTGTACGTCTGAGTAGGCTCATGCATCTTTCACAGAATTTATTCTGTTTCATCTGCTTTTTTCACCATAAAAGCTGCAGTGCCCATATTAAAAAGTCACGCCTGTTGTGCCTGCACAGAGACATGATGCAAGAACAAAACACATACAGCACACAGGACACAACCTTTTAAAAACTGTTACTGTTCAACTACCCATGCTAAAGACATGGGATTTACTACTATTTTAATGGCATGACACTGTGATACTAATATCATTATACAATGCAACACTACCCACGCCTTTGCAAAACTTCATGGAATGTATAGAATACAGGTGCAGCACATGTTTCATCCTCCTTTTTTGTTTGACAGCTGTGTTAGAAAGGTGACAAGCCGACATGTCTCTGTGTGTTTGTTGCTCAGAGTGTTATCCCGCAGGCAGAACTGCACAACACTATGAGTACTGTAGTAAGTGTGAAGAGCAGAATGAACTGGGGCTACTTTGTTTTTGTATTACTCCAACTGAAGATGCTGTCATTGGCTGGAGTTAAAAACTTGCTGACCTAGGTCAACAACCGAACACATCTAGAAAATACAAGCAGAGGGAGGGATATCTGCGGTTAAATAGACCAACATGCACTTCTAGTGGGTCAGAGGTGATGACTGAAAAGAGTATTTTTGTATTATTACTGATTCTGTCACATACTGAAGTGTCACATATTTTAGCTTAAAATAGCCTTTTATAATGAGACGGAGTAAGAAGGATGTAATAATAGCCACCAACAAAGTCATCCATTTTCTGAACCACTTAGTCCTCATGAGGGTCATGGGGGCGTTGGATCTTACCTTGCCTGTGGGTGAAGGCAGGGTACACCCTGCACAGTTCATCACAGGGCTGATATATACAGATGAACAACCATGGATGATTTAGATTGATCTGTTACCCTAATAAGATGCACGCCTTTGGAGGGTGGGAAGAAGCTGGAATACCTGGAGAGAACCCAAACAGGCATGGGTAGAACATGCAAACTCCATGCAGAAAGGCCCAAACTGGGTGGCACTGGAATCAGACCCAGGACCCATTTGCCATGAGACCATAGTGTTAACCACTGTACCACTATGCTGCCCAGCCACTGACAAAGTATAGAATAAAATAAAATAAGTATTTCCGCATTAGCATTAAAGTTACAGTGATGGTAGGTACGTGAACCGGACAAAACCAAGTATTATTTTACAAATTTAGGAAGTAAGTCTATTTAAGAAATTCTTTTTCTGATGTATTTCTATAGGAACACTGTAAATTAGAACAGTTTGTGGTCTCACTCTAACACTAACGAGGCTTAATATTCAGGGATGTGCAATATTCCCTTTTTTGTGGCTTCTTGTGTAAGCCCATGGTTGGAACTAATGGATCCTATTTCTGTTGAAAATGTGTGTGTTTGGCTGTGTTTAACCTGTCTAAGCCCATGACTCCCTTTGAGACATGTAGACTGCTGTGGTGTTATCCTGTTATCCCAAGTGGCACTATCCCTGATTTGACACTAATTCACCACAGCAAACACTGTCCAAACAAATGTGAACACAAGCCCATGCAACAACAACTTCAGGGCAAAGATCTCACTTCTTTACTTATATTTGGCTCCAGTTAATAGCTCTAGATGTTAATTGATTCCTTGTCCCTCTTGAATTAATTTGGAAAAACAACCAAATAAATGAAATAATCCCTTTAAAGGGCACACGTACACACAACTGCTTTCACACAAGCATGGCTCCACAATTGTAACACAACAATTCATGTAACATTAAAAACAGAACTTAATACTTCATTTGATAAGAAAATGCTAAAATTCACAACATTGTCATTTGGAAAATTAAAGTCTTTAAAGTAATAAACGTTTGGACTGAAGGACTGTGAGATGAATAAAATATTTCTCCAAAGAGCAGTAGAATCTGTACCAGGTCGCCTCCCTTTTGTTTCCCTGGTGTGTTTCCTTGTGTGCATGTGTGAGTGTGTATGAACGAGTATTAGCTGATGCTACCAGCATTTTATGACTACACACAACCCATTACACAGTTGAGGAGGGCGAGAGGAGGGAGTGTAGGATTTAGCTCTACAGCAAGAGATGAATTATGCAGTCGGGCCATCCAGACATGTAGCTGTGTATCTTTTATAAATGACTTACAGATGCAAAGAGGCAAGTTTAGCTAGCATTTCCTCCCGCCACTCACTGCTTCACAACCAGAGAACGAGACAGAAAGAAAAGGGAAATATTAGGGAGCAGGATATCACAGCAGAGGCTTCTAGCACAACCCATGATAAAAACTGACATCCAAGAGCAATGCAGCAAAGATTTCATTCCATCCATCTTAACGCAGGCGCTGCACTTGAAGGATTTCAAATGATACATGAAGTGGAGTTCTACCGTCCTCACACTTTGATCCCATGTGAGGGTTTTACAAGAATCGCACTCAGGCATGAGCATAAATAGGGCAAGGGGTACCATCTGTGCAAACTTGAGATGGATGAAGGGATCAACATGTTAAGCCCTGCAGATGGTGACCAATCAAAAACATAAGTGCTGTAAGTGGCCACTCATTTTTTGGAGCATTACACCCTGTTATTTCACTTAAAAGTGCTCCAAAGTGAACCAGACACTGTGCACATACTGTACATAGAAGCAGGTGTCTTAGTGCGTGCCTGCCAGTAAGTGTAAGTGAAATAGAGTGAGACACAAAATGAAAGAGCGCATGCGTGAAACCAACACTGAGTCAAGCTCCAGGCTAGGTTTACTATCTGCTGTTTACAGAGAGCCTGATCAGAGGGATTACAATTACACAGGAACTGCTTAAGACAGCTGCTTTACTCAGCGTTATCAAACCACCCACACTCGCCATACGCTGACACCAGACAACATACACACAACAAGTAGCAAATGAAAATCTACACCCTTCCTGGTATTTACAAGCATCTGTAGCTAGCAACAGGTGACTAACCAGGGTGCTGGTAGGTTTACTGACAACATTCTTCTCAGATTATTAGAGCAGACATTTTTAACAAGTCAAATGAACCATGACTGTAAACACACACTATAAAATCATTTTTTAGACACTTCTAATAGACTGTCTATGACTGGAGACAATGTAGGCTACAAGATCTTAGTTGAAAATGAAAATGTGTAGCTGTTCAATTAGGCTGTATTGTATAGTCAGTCATTCATCTTCTGAGCTGCTTTAACCTTGAGAGGGTCACGGTTTGTGGGATGAGGTAGAGCAGGTCATCCAGTAACTGAAGGGTTGGCAGTTCAAATATCCCAGTCTGTCCTAGTCATGTGCTGTTGTGCTTGGGCAAGACACGTCACCCTCCTTGCCTCCAGTGCTGCTACTCACACTGGTGTATGAACATTCGGTGATGGTTGAAGGGGCCGTTGGTGCGAACTGGCAGCCACGCTTCCATCAGCCTACGTGGCTACATATGTAGTTTACCACCACCAGAGTGTGAATGAATAATGGATCCACTGTACGTGCTTTGAGTATGCGTTTCACAGAAAAGCGCTATATAAATCTAATCCATTATTATTATTATTACAGGAGTGCTGGAACTTATCCTAGCTACCACTGGGTGAAGGCGGGGTACACCCTGGACATGTCACCAGTTCATGGCAAGGCTGACATATAGAGACAAACAATCAATCACTCTCACATTCACACCTATGGGTGATTCAGATTAACCAATTAATCTATTAGTGCATGTCTTTGGATGATGGGAGGAAGTTGGAGTACCTGGAGAAAACCCACACAAACATGGGGAGAACTTGCAAACTCCACACAGAAAGGTCTTGGTGTTGGAATCAAACCCAGAACCTTCTTGCTGTGGCAGTGCTTTCTACTGCACCACCGTGCTGTACATGCTGTATAGAATAGAATGTCTCAAAATTGATTACATTTAGAGGAGACCTCAGAGTGAGAAATATATCAACATGCATGGCAAATGGTCTTGCACCTTATTAGGTATTCAATGATGGCAGTGCTTTTTTGTGTCACATTCACCTGTTTGCTGACACACAAACACTCACACAGAGCTGAAACAGTCACTGGGAGAAAGTCAGGGTTCAGTATCTCACTTAAAGACACAAATATGTGGACAGGGGTCAGCGATCAAACCACCAACCTTCCATTTTGTAGACAACCTGCTCTATGTGCTGAGCTACGGCCAACAACAAAAAAAGCAAAGCAGTTATGCATCTTAGGTGTTTCCTTTTTTTTTTTTTTTTTAAATCTGATCTTTCAGTCATTTCTGTAAAGAGTGAAATAATAAAATGTGAACCCCACTTTATTTCACAGTCACACACAGTTAGTGATACCCCATTTTAGGATTCTATATCCCAAGCCAACCTGCCAAGCACTTTTTGTGTGATTGAGCCTTTTCAAACAACCTGTTTTCCAGAAACTATGGTCCTTCATGCTCTATGTTGTTTGCTAACATCTGGATATTTTCAGTCCCTGGCCAGTACAATAGGAATGTTCTGGTTGCATTATCTTCACTTGTATTCCTGAAAATCAGTGTCTGTTGCTCTTTATAAAATGATAAACACTGTAATCAAACAAAATATTTAAGAGAAAATGAGGAAGTGCACAGCTGCAAAATGGAGTGTGGTTGACATTTAACTGCCCCCTCTTTACAGAAGTGGCTGAAATATCCCATTTTTATGACGAAACAACTGAGATGCATCACTTATTTACAGAGTATGTATTAACACTTCTTGCTTTGCTTTTTTGAAACTAAAAAACAAGCAACTTGAGTGTTATTTTTTTTAGATGCTCTGTAGATTTCTGAGCTCATGAACTGACTTAACTCTAAGCAGTTACTATATATATATATTCATTGTATAATATTTACTGGCATCTGACCGCACCCCGTTTGGACAACACTAAAAATCCAAAAGATCCTCTTTAAAATCAGTGTTTTAGGTTTAGTCATTTATGGACTTTTTGGTTAATGCAATAATAACACTTGCCCACACTCAAATATTGTCAATGATGGTAACAATTGATGCCACCCACCATAAAAATGAAAAAAAGAGGACAAAGTGTGTCTTGAGCTTATGTAGAAACAGTGGAGGCGACCCACTCCCTCTGTGGATCTGAACAGCTCATTCCATGATTAAGAAAATACAATGATTATTAATTTTATGGGATTATACGCTGATTAAATTATTTTTAATTCACTCATTTTCCATAACTGTTCCACCACCTGTATGATCACGAGTGAAAAGATAGTTATTTTATTCCATTTCTGAAATTTGATCCTCCAAACACTCAATCACTCAACCTGTAGTCTTCCCTTAACATTTTATAACTTTAGTATAAAAAAATTAAGCATTTGCTATATATAAAACACAAATTTAATAACGTAAAAATGTATAGTTATACTTTTATGTGGTCGTACAGAGGCACAGAAAACATCTTATGTGCTATCTGTACATGACAGGAGTGCAGGCTGATAAAATAATGAAGCATTTTAAAATGAAACTACATTTGAAGTATCAGGTGTCCCCAGCAAGTCAACAAAAAAAGAACTGCCAAAATGTTTACTGATATCATGTGAGAGTGAGGGGCAGCTACAGAGGGTGTCTGCGTGAGTGAAGGAAAGGACCAGTTGTTGATGATCCCCGTGGTAAAATGGCTCTGTAACTGAAAACCGCTTGTTAGCCTGCCACACGAGATTCGAGAACAGTCTACGCTGTTAAGGGCAAGGGAACAGGTGAAGAACCAGGCTGAGGTTTAGCTTTAGTCAGGGCAGGGCGATATGGAAAAAAATCATATCACGATACATTTTTTCATATCACACATTATCGGTATGTGTCACGATATAAATCAAATCACTATTTTTGTCAAGCCTAAATGTTCCATCACTCATAAGTTAGTTGTGAAGACATCAGAATGTTATTTTTAATTTAAATATGATTTATTTTCTGTCTGAGGTTGAACATGACAGATGCGCTGAAGAACATTATACAACTGTTTCAGATAAATAAAACAGGTCCATGTATTTAAAACTAAACTAAAAGTCTGACCAGCAGGCAAAAGCTGTCAAGTTTTAAAAGAGAACACAAACAAAACAGACCATCTTCACAAAACAGTGCCAGCGGGTGTATACATGGGAGTGCGTTCCGTAACTGCCATAACAGACGTAAACCGAAAAGTGAAACTCAACATGCTTCGAACGTCTGACTCCTGGCTTTTATGCCTCTGTTGTAGACCAGAACCGAAACAGTTTGCACCCTCTTCTCAGAAACCTGTTCACCCGAGTTCTCAATCAAATTTTCTCCCGAGGGAACACTCATTACCTCCTGCTGCAGCCCAAACATTAGCATATGTGTTGCGGCTGCTCTTATGCCTGTGCTGTGTGCGTCAACCTAACTTGCCGTGGCTCTAGTTTGATTGGTTCAGTGCGGTGCTACTTAATTATGATTGGCTGTTAAATATGTTTGTGTGTCCATATATTTTGTGTATTCTTATAGGTTATGTATGCATTTTTTATTTATTCATTTATTTTTTGTGTGTGTAATTAACCTTACTTTTTCTTCTTATCTTTATACTATCACTGTGTTCTTTAGTATCCTATGATACATTCTTATGTCTTGGGCTCACTGTTGGTATTCTTGCTCTGAGAATCCATTCCAGTAATATTGTATAACCTGAAATACGTATGTTGGATTGAATTTGTTCAATGAAAATGAACATAAAAATTTAATTGCAAAAAAAATTATGATTGGCTGTTCTTACATCTGCCAAAACATGGGCGAATGAATTCTATCTAAATTGTATTGAGCATGTCTCATATTTCTATCGAGGAAAAGTTATTTCGCGATATATATCATCATCGTTTTATTGCCCATCCCTAGCTTTGGTTTCTGTCTTTTTTTTTTTTTAACATAATTAAAAATATGAATATACTGATTGATTTATCCATTCATCTCAGCCAGCAGTGAATATCCATCCTCTTCCACCTGCATAAAAAGATTACTGTGTTCCTCCCTCATTAATGGTTCCACAGCTGTTTGGGAGCGTGTGTTTGTGTTTGAACAGCCAACGTTGATGAGCAGGAGCCAAGGCCACTAAACACTAAACTGCTTCACAATGTTTCAGATAATTACCATGACAACAGCCACGGGTTGAATGACAAAAAAAAGATAGAATGGTTGGAATAGAAACACTGCAGTACAAAAAATCTATCAAATGAGGCCGTTTTTCTCCTGGGATATAAGCTATTAGTGTGGTCAATACCTATGTAATGAGAAGCAATTGTAGCAATTAAGCATTAATTGGTGCGTCATAGTTATCTGCCCTGGTGCCAACATTGTCAAGCACACTGTGAGTGGGTTTCACCTGCCGATTAGCATCGAGATCAATTTTCATCAAAATGCAGTCACTCATTACTCAAATACAGCAGGTGAATTAGTATGTTTGTTAGGATTTACATGCTGTCAAGTGTGTCTCTTTGGGATTTAAAAACTAACTTGAATCTTACATAAAACAAAGGAAATCACTGATATCAGGAAAAAAAAGACAATTGTGTATCACTCCCCATATGGATGTTCTTGTCAACCACACTATGGTATGTTAAATATTTGATGGCCATATATGCGCAGCAAAGGGCTATTTGTAGCAAGAAGGGCTGGCTTTGATTCGCTCACTGTAAACTGTACCATACTGCATGCATTTTTCAATCAATATACAGATACTGCAGCAGAAGTTTTGTTTTTTTTTTTCCTTCGTAAATACTTAAAATTCATAAAAAGCTCAATAGACCACCCATTATAACACAAAAAAACATTCTTGAAAATACCGATGCACATACAAACATTTAGTTATTACTGTTTTACTGCTTAGAATACTGAAGTGCTGGCAATGATCATGATATGGTCTGTCAGAGTGCAGCCTAGACAGATGGTAGAAGAGATGTGAGGTTGTGATCTCATGTACAGAAGTTTGAGAGCATCACTCAAAAGGAATGCCAATCCATACAAATGGTTAAATATGATGAACGTGTCTTGTCTGAATTAAACTGTTATGTTGACTTGGATATTTGTGTTACAACTACTGTATATCTGTTGCTTTTTCTCTATCGGTTTTGTTTCATGTTTTTTCTCGTGATGAAGCCACCACACATACTGGTATTATTCTCCATTGTAAATATTGTCACTTGAGAAAACAGTAAAAAAAAATACATTTGTGTCTTTACATCAGCCTTTGTTCAAGTTCCATCAGAAATGTTGATAGTGTCAGAACCATTCCATTAACCGTAAAGACCCATATATCCACCGACGACCGAAAGCATCTACTGATCTAAAATGTTTAATAACTGTTGATCCACTAATCCTATCAATATGTGTAAATAATTGGTGTAAAATACAGTTTGTCATCTTTTCATTGTCATCAGATATGACCCATTTGGATGTTGAGAGGCTCCGTAGTGAACATGGAAACGTCGTCATCGTCTACAACATTGAGTCACCACTAAACCCATGTAGCTTTGATAAATAAGAATGGATGGAGACACTTGTTTATATGTTCAGTTATAAATATTTTTCTGAAAGAGTCACTTTTTCTGCAGTTTTCTCTCTTTCTAATGTAATAACCCTCAACTTTAAACTGAGCTCATATGAACATCTAAATGACTGGTGAATTAAATATAAGAAAATACCAGATTTTCATCCAAAAAATACAAAACACAGAGGATATTATTACAAGAAATGGTGAAATCACTTCAGAAAGGTTAAATATGGAGAAAAAAAATTATTTGGGAACTGCCACAAAAGTAACACTGGGTCTTAATGGGTTTAATGAAGAATCTAACTGCTGCAAAGCTTGTTTACACAAGTCTCAGTGTGTAGTTTTGTACGGCGTCAACCGTCAGCTTTGGAAGAAGTCGTGTTAATTTTATGCTTTCTAACAGAGACTTCCTATCTCTTTCTTGGATGACATTTTGGCTGCTATTTTCTTGAGATAATAAACTTGCTCATGAGTTTGATAGGTCATTTTCTACTAACAGCTTTGCTCTTTTCTCTTTACATAAAAGCAAGCAGAAAACTAAAAAAAAAAATGGCACATGGGTGGACTACAGTAGTAAAAATGGCACAGAGAAAGAGAGAGAGAGAGAGAGAGAGAGAGAGAAAGAGAGAGAGAGAGAGAGAGAATCAGCAACCATTTCCTGGTTGTTTTGCTCAAGGGCCAGATGTCCTATTCAGCTGAGATGGAGAGATACTAAGAATAAATCTGACATCCTTAGTGCTTGATAATATTACAGCTTACAAACACATTAGGAGCATCAGTACCTAACGTCATAGCTCACATCACCAGTAATGATCGAATGTAATCGATGAGAGTCATTCTTGTCTCAAATCACAGCCAGTGTTTGACCTCTTCCATAACACATGAACACTATACAGATCATTGCACATCAATATTACCTCTAGGCTTATAATTGTCTTAAGTGATATGCATCTTTTTAAAGGCTTCATGCATGGTTTCTTTGCTAATTTACATAAACATTATTAACCCAATGAAAAATTCCATTTATTATCTACCTAATTTATTTAAACATTTTCATTTTCAGGGCTACAAGTCGCGGATATAATTAAAAAAAAAAAACAGAACACAAGAGCAGGTGTCCCACTTTCACGTCACTTGTGTCTTCAGGCAATGTGGGTTCACGGATCCATTAAATTGTTTTGTGTAGAATATGTTTTTTTTCTGCCGTTCTCTGTGTGAAGACTGTACATCACAGCCCTTATTATGTCAGAACAGTCAGTGTGAGCCTGCAAACATGAACACACTGCCCTCCTGACAGCATGAAGTCGCTTGCAGGGGTCCACATCCTGCTCACGGGCTCACAACCGGTACTCTCTCCGCAGTCTATCCACTTTAAATCTAATGCAGACTGGATTAGCCTTTGTCCTTCATATGACCTAACCACAAACACTCCATTATGGCTCGAGGCAATAAAACCCAGAGGGACTGTAGTTCAGTACGTAAAGCACCTCTGGTCCAGTGCAATTCCCAGAACGGAACTTTTTCAGCATAACTCTGATTACAGGAGTACGTAAAAAAACCATTAAGGTCAAGCAGCCATTCGTCTTCTTCTTCATGTGTTTTTTTACTCTGTGTAGTTTGCACTGCCAGTTATATTACAAGTATTTAACTTATGCTCATTCCCAAATCCGCAAAGAAGGATACAAAGAAACTGAAAATAAAGCTGGCTTCAAAAATTCACCGCATCACTGGATGAGCTTAATGGCAAAGATTAATGATGCAGGTTAGGTGGACTAATCAACAAAATAAGCAGCAGTGGTTTTCTGTGACCTTTGCTGCTGCTGCCCTGCACTTTCAGTCCACAGGGGAATGTGGGTTAAGTGGCAAGAGATGAAGGGATTTGTCTTTCAGGGAAAAAAAAAAAATCTGAGACAAGACAAGAGAAAAAAATCAGAGACAGAGACAGATATAGACAAAGACAAGGAGAGCTGTAAAAGTTTTGTCCAAAGAAGAGAAATGAGGAGACAAAAGCACAGACTGACAAGACAAATAGACCTTGAAAAAGCCTTTTGGAAAAGTAGTCTTTGAGCCTAAAAAACTCAGCACATCTGTATGCATGCTTTATTGCTATTGAAGTAATAGCAATTAAAATTTAAAGAGTTTAGAATCAATAGCTGTGGTTCCTGTCTCAAATCACAGCCAGTATTTTATGACATATGAAGTAGATCATAGAAAATCAATATTATACCTCTAGGTCTATAACTGCTATATGTATGTATTTTAAGATTTCATGATAAAATCTACAGTCTTGTCACAAAAGTATAAACACAATTAAAATAAAGCACAAAAACATGGATTGCAATTATAACATTTTATTAAAGCATATTTCCAAATTGCATTTTTCACGTTGGGCCTACACAAACATGATTGATTGGGTTTTTTTCATGACCTCGTATACCTGTCCTATAATGGCCTTTCAAGACACTATTAATCAATAAAAGAAAGTTGAGAGCTCAGTATCAACTTGAGCTAATAAATAAACCATCCTGACATTTTTCCCCCAAGCTTTAGAAACCACTGCAACAGTCTTCTAAACGTAAAACATAACTAAATGATCCATTCTGTCATAATTAGTGCAAAAAAAATCTGGATTTTGCAGAGACGTTTCATAAAATATAGGTATACAATTCAAAGTCAAATGTGATCTCTTCTGAATGTCTACTAATTCATTTAATTTACATAACTTCCTCCCTTCTTATCAATGCAAGTAAAGACCTTTGACTCCTTGGTGAATTTGCTGCTGACTTAGGCTCAAGATCATAATTGCACTTGATTATAACAAATAATCAGGTGTTTTGAGGATATTTCAGGGTTATACAAAAGGTCATATGTCAATCACACAAATGATGACCTGTGCCATGAAGAGATTACTAAATATAGCACAGCCAGGATATGTAGCCCCTGTGACCTAATTCCTTTTCTGTCTTAGAACTACTCCACCTGTCACAGCCGCCACCTTTAGGGGTCACTCTGAAAAAAGCGGCCTCGCCAAAAATCACAATCAGTGCCGCATTACTCCATCCATCATCATTCTTTTCATCCTCCAAATGCCTTCCAGCCTATTCAGTGCTCTGACCCTTGACCTCTGTCATAAACACATGGTATGACACCTGGCAGGAGCAAAACTGTGAACATGGCACTAAAAAGCAAAGAGTATGATGACAGCTTCGCAACTAATCAGTGCCTTAAATAAATCTGGTTCTACTGTGCAACAACTGATCACAACCTTGAATTTGACAGCTGAAATAGATGGTGAACTTTGACGAGTTGCACCGAGAGAGCAGAGTTTTACAACAGGCCAGAGGGGGCTGAGGTGATGAGATGGTTGCAATTAGTTGTCTGACCTTGAGAAAATGCTATTTAAGCAGCTAGAGGATCCTATACTTGATGCTGATTTTAAAAGGCAAAATATAATACAAAATTATCTCTTAAAACAGCCAAACAGGATTTTATTTATACATTCTACAAGCATGTATATTTTATTCTTTACACTTTTTGTCTGAATAGCTCATTTGCCTCAGTACTGCAGTGCTTATGACCTACTGTTAGAGGTTAATGCATAAACTGTGCAGTAATGTTTCTTTAATATATATGAGCAGACCCTAATGATTGTTTGTAGAAAGCTCTATAAAAATCAGGTCTTAAACCTGCAGTAATCACCAACATTATAGACAGCCAGATGGATAAACAGCAACACTTGTGCATCAATTGCTAACATCATCTTCTACTACATATGTCATCCCATGAGAAATGCAGAAATAGAAGGGAAAAAAATGCACACGTTCGAGCTTTCAGTCCTCATCTGCATCTATGATCACACACTCTGTATTTATTTTTTGCTGTCTGTTGCAGGGATGAAAAAAAATGACACTACACTAACTGGTCATACTGATGGGCAAAAAGGACCAAAATAAAAACAGAAGTATTTGAGTATACGTTTGAAATTTGTCAAATGAAGAGAGAACAAAAGCACCCTGTTTTGGGGAGCTTTAAAAAATGTCTTTTTTCTTTGTATTTAAATTCAAATGTTACTTTCCAGAAATAGCTTGTTGTCAGCTCCATGCCGTTTAGCTCTCACTCATGAATAATTCAGTGAAACATTTACAGGTGAGAATGAGCTCATCCACATACTCCTACGTTTCTGCATCAGAAGTATTAACAGTACCAAGAAGCGACACACCACACATGCTACAATCATATATAGTAGATAATGATAACCATACATGACACCCCAACGCAAACACATAATCTACTGGTGTTGTATCACAAATGCCTGTGACACACAAAGACCAGACCACTCCATGCAAACGCCACGTCGACACTCAGGCTGCACATTACCATATTTAGAACATACATAGGCTAGTCTATACTAGCCTACATTATGACCTAGATGGGAAAAAGGGGAGCAGCAAGGAGACTTAAACACTTTTCTCTGTCTGCTGTCTCAGTGGAAGCGTAAGGCCCTCTTTCTCCGACACACTTAGACACTTAATGGGACCTAGTCAGGGTGTGGGCAGGAGAGATGTTAATCCCACTTCCCCTGCCACCAACATCACGACCACCTCACAGCCACACCACGATCAGCCAGAGAGCATGCTCATTAAAGTCAGACACCCAACATATGAGTCAGTGACTTGACAGTTGTGTGCTGTATTGAGGTATACCTTGGCAGACAGGATGGAAACTACTGGAGCAGATAAAGGCATAGTCCTCTGAAATAACTTCTGCTTTACAAGGTTAGAATGGCCTGGGTTGAGCATAAGTGGACTGAGTAACTGGGCTTGTCTGATCTGGTCTAATCTGGGCCGGGTTGTTCTGGGTCTGTCTGTTGACTGTCCTCTGCTCAGCTCTGCCAGTCTGTACCCAGAGGGCCTGTTATTTTGGGAGCTCAGCTGAGAAGAGATGACAACATCATGGACTGCTTAAGCTGCTTACATTTCCTCAAGCACTCCCAGTGCACCCTGGGATCTACACCCTTGTGTTGCTTCTGTCACTGTTGCTCCTATGCATCGATTGCATAGGAAGAGGACTGTTCTTATACACACAAAACCTGATGTAGATACACAATGTAGAAACACACTGCAACAGTATCACAACCACTACACAATGAGGTTAGAGGGAGACCTGTGAATAAACCTGATGAGCGTGTACAGATCAAACAGTTTGCAAGACAAGTCAGTGAGGCTTGAAGTTGAGAGAATCCCAGAAGACTACAGAGAAGAGTGGGATGGCTGACACAGCAGAGAGGTGATTCATGTTTGCACGTGTTCATGTGTAGAGGGGTGATAGGAAATCGAACAGGTCTCAAACAGGTCTGTG
Organism: Apogon hyalosoma; assembly: GCA_037367295.1. NCBI lineage: Eukaryota > Metazoa > Chordata > Actinopteri > Kurtiformes > Apogonidae > Apogon > Apogon hyalosoma. The sequence goes on from JAPQRP010000002.1 coordinate 19,913,626, forward strand.
ATGAATGTGAGCCCAACTTATCTGCTGAGGTTCTGGTCTGTGAGGGCAGGTAGTAAAGGAGCAGATTCACTGTTCAAATACAGACTGGTAATACATACCTGTTTATATAAGTTTGTAGATAAAATAATATTCTCATTTTAAATTGTTTTGGCTCATAGAACCCTTACAGGTCAACAAAATGAGTTCAGTTTCCTTTTCAACTTTTTAGTTTAAAGGACTAGAATCAGTTAATCCCTTTCGATAAAAAAACAAAACAAAACAAAACACACTTCTTTTTGTAGAATTCTATAAAGCTTAAAAATTAAACACACGTTAATATTTATAACTCTATATTTGCGATTTAGCTTCCAATTTAATCTTTTAAACTGGGACATTGCAGAATTCCATGACATCAGTATTTAATGTACTGCCACAATTTTTTTACTGAATTAAAACTCCAGGATTAAGTAGCATGAACAAAAACCAGGGTGAATATGTGAGTTGCTATAATGAAACGGATGTAGCTTGTGAGAGATGTGAGCTAATTGTTCAAATCCACCAGTGGGCTCCTGTAAGTTTAGAGGGAAAGCAGGTCTGGTAGTATGGCATGGACACAGACTGGGTCACTGCTGTTTTACTTAAAATGAATATAAACATCAGTCAAATCTAATTTTCTCCACGTAGAATTATATCTATATACAAACTGCTTGAAGTATTTCATTCAATATATGCTGCTGTTCTTCGATAGTCTATACAAATGTGATGTGATCTGCATAGTGGAGGTAAAAGGTTAACAGAGTTCATGGCATGAACTGTCAGCTCAGTCTTGCTTCATTATGTGAGTTGATACTTTAACAGTGGGCATAATGCCTGCATGCCAGAGGCAGTCCTCTGCACATATTACCGCTCACACTTGACTCATACGGTGCACCCAGCTCCAATGCAAACTGCGCGGACAGGCCATAGTTGAACTTCTAGCTAAGGATATTATGAGCTCGTCGGCCAGCAGAGTAACATAAAATTTGACAACATGAAATCCAAGTGTCGCTAAGGGAGGAAGAGGAGAAGTTGAGCGGTGTGTTATTCTGAGGCTGATGTTAAGAGAGTAAGTTGGAGTGGCAGTGATAGAAGGGGAAGTAGACAGGCCCAAAGATTGAAACCATCTCTAAAAGGGGAGTACTAATGTGGTGCTGGAAGTTGGAAGTGATGGAATAGAAGTCTTTGTTTTTAAAAGATCAAGAAAATCTGAGGTCAGAAAACAGGTATAGAGGTGAACTTGGGACAGGAGCATTTATTGTTAAACTTGAGGGACATGACAACATAGAAACATGTTACCAGAGGTGGAGAATCCCAGCTCCATAAAGTAAAAGTGCTGCCATGTAATGGTTCTACCTTTCCACTTAACACAAGTGATTCCACTGACTATCCACTGACTATGAGCAGTTGTGCTCATCAAAATGGGCTGGTTCAGTGCATGATTGGAACAAATACATGGCAGGACTTTTACTTTAAGGAGCTGGGATTCTCCACCACTGCATGTTGCTTCTTTTTCTGTAAATGCAACCAGTGACTGAAACGTCCCCGAGCCAACCTGGACTCATTTGCCAAAAGTCTTCTCAGCAGGACCGTGAATGTGTGTAACCCTCCTTCACCATGCTGTTTTCGTAATTGGAGCTGGACAATATGATGTTATGTATGGTATAACTGCATCTACAGTAGAGATTTGACTATACCATTTACACCATGGTCACACATTTTAGCAGCATTTATGTATGATCTTTAGATTCTTGTTTGATCTGGTTTCACATTCATATTCATCCAGTGTTTTAGGCCTGTTTGTATTACTGTTTTGGGGGTAGCTGTGGTCTAGATGAATGGAAAGTCAGCTGAAGAGTCAGCTTGCAACTGATAGATCACCGGTTCGATTCCCTGGACTGGCAAAGATTTGTTAGCCTATGTGCCCTTGAGCATGGTACTTAACCTCTCCCATTTGCTCCCCGGGCACCTGATATGGCAAGCCCAGTGCTCCCAGTATGCAGTCTGTGATGCATGATCTAGTGATGGGTTAAAGGCAGAAGTCAAATTTTGGTGTGTTGCATGTTGACGTGTGAACCTTCTGACAAAAATAAAGATTCTTCTGTTTGGATCTTTTGTGTTGTCCTTTAGTTGTTTAGATTATACATTCATTAATTCAGTTTCCAAACGGCAGCTGTGTTGGAGCCTTTCCCTAAAATCCCATTCACTCTCACATTCACACCTATGGATGACCGGTTATCCTGTTGAGGTGCATGTCTTTGGACTATGGGAGGAGGCCAGGTGAGAACATTCAACCTCCACATGGAATGAACCCTGGATTTTCTTTCTGTGATGCAACAGTTCTAACCACTTCACCAACATACTGCTCCTGTTTTGATTATTTTCATTCATCCATTGTCTTGTCTGTTTAGTCCTTGTGAGGGTCGCGGGGGTGCTGGAGCCTATCCCAGCTACAAACTGGTGCAGACGGGGTATATCATGGATGTGTCAGTAGATAACACCTAACTGGACATTGGGAGGAAGCCAGAGAGAGACTCAACATAAACTCCCAGAAAAGCCCACAGCGGTTAGCATTGGAATCAAACCCAGGACCTTCTTGCTATGAGGCCATAGCACTAACCACTGTACCACCATGCCGCCCTTTGATTATTTGCTTTCAAAATGAAGAAAAGAAAAAAAATCCTGCTGTGATATTGAGCGCCAGAGGAAATTTTGCCCATATCCCTCATCCCTAAGATGAAACCGCTGTGCAGAAATGAGTCTAACTTAAGAAGAGTTCAATTTGAAGGGAGACAGTGAGATCAGTCGTAGGTTATCCGTGCAGACATTCATCAGCTCTCAGACTGCTGCTGGCTCAGACAGCATCCTACAGCACTGCACGCTTCAAAGTACGGGACAGAAAGGAGCGAGAGCAGACAGAGAGGAAGAGAGAAAGTCTCCATCCAAAAGAGTCACTTGAAAAAACTTCTCAGGACCACATGCATGGGCTTCTACCATGCAAAAGTAAAGGTTGCACAGCTCTCGCATTAAGATAAACCCACATCGAAGTGAGTACAGGCAGCTTTTAATTTGGTTGCTGACACATTCTCCTGTAGTTTTATCCCTTTACTCACAGTAGAATGCCTTTAATGGGAATCAAACTCAAGAGGCTTGGTGTTCACTCCAAGTTCAGTCAACCCAAAATCCTTTTTATGTTAAAGGGGTCACATTTTGCTAAACCCACTTTTATTAGTCTTTGGTTCATTTATTTGTGTATTTGGACCCTAAAAGTTCAAAAAGTTTGAATTTGAACCCTCCAGGTGCTG
>JAPQRP010000002.1:19917785-19944684 GCA_037367295.1 Apogon hyalosoma
CCTGTGGAGTTGAATTAATGAAGAATTCAGACCCAAGCAGAGCATTTACAGTTTATGTAGACCACAGGGAAATGTTTGAAAATGCATAATTACATTTTAAAAAAACTAAAAATATCACTCCTTTAAAGCATAACTATCTTTTGCAGTGATAAAATACTTAAGTATAAAGTCTCAGAATCAACAATACTATGATTCTTTCGACTGACTTCTAACATATTCAACTGTATGGTTTCCATGTGTAGGTCATTTATCTGTGGTACTGTGAAGACTGATGTGCCTCTAGAATCAGTGGATGAGAATGAGCGTGTGTAGATTTTCCTGCATGTTACCACACTGTGATTTCATTCACGCTATAATATTCACGCTACAACACACACGTTCTGCATCTGCATGCAAATGCACTTATACACTCAGAACGATACACATGAGTCTCCACATGATAATGAAATCAGTCAAACATACACACACTCACACCCTCATTTAATGTGTTCAGAATAAGCTAAAATTACCTGTCTGCTCTCCTTCTCCCTCCATGTTGTGTATTAGATGACATGAAGGAGCACAGTGCCCCTTCATAACCCAACACTACCAGACACAGCAGATGGGAAAGCCATTAGATCTATACTAACTCATACAACCCCTGCCCCTGAGGGTTGGCTTTTACACAGACTGAGGAAAGGATTCCAGCACTGATCCTTCAAAGTAAAGGCCAAGACACTTCATTACTGTCATGATAAACTGACAGAGGTCTTGTATTAGGTGTGTAGCTTATACTTGCCAGAACCTTTTCTGTGGCAGACACTGAAAATCACCATGACTTGGGTTTACAACATACAATGTACATTTACTGGACTTGGATTATTAAAAATAAGATAAATCTGTTTTGGGTTTTTTTCTGTTTAAGTCAGGATATGTTTTTAACTTTTTTTGTTAATTTAGGATGTTTAAACTTCAGATTTGACTAAAATATGTCCAACATTTGTTTGTTCTTGTTAACCTAAAAATCTGTAATACTTGAAGTTATCCAGAATTTTATCTTAAAGTATCTTAAATATTGCTTAAACTCCTGGTCCATTTACAGCAGTCTATTGCTTCACTTTGTTTTCAGCTATATGTATTGACTCATCTTTAATTATTACGTTATTTAACTTCCTCTGCACTGGAAAACACAGATAAACCTTGTTTATATGTTGTATATATTTCTTCTATCTGTAGTATAGAGTTGGCTTTTTTTATCTTTTAATATTTCTTTGTAGTTTTGTATATTGTCAATATTTTTCAGTATAATCTTGTGTGATACTTTTATACAGTCTTTTTGGACGTAAAGTGTTTGTTGCAAAAAAGAAACTGCGAAAACTGATTTTCATTGTTCCTGTAACAGTGACAATAAAGACATATATTCTATTCTATTCTATTCTATAAATGGTTGACAAATGAAACAAAAAGTGTGAAAAAGTAAAACATGTCATAAAAGTCTTTTTTAGGAGAATTCATAAGGCAAGGCAAGGCAAATTTATTTGTAAAGCACCATTTATACACCAGGCAATTCAACATGCTTTACAAAGGCATAGAAGAACATAAAATTACATTAAAATCATAGACTGATACTAGGACAATAGTAGAATAAAACATTAAGCAAAAGGAAAGTGCAGAAAAGATAAAAATTAATAAAGAAATGCAAATAAGAATAAGTGACAGTTAAAACAAAAGCTAAAAAATACTAATAACTTTGCTTAAAAATGTCAGATTTGATATAGGCCTGTAATTTTGCACTAACGTTTGGTCCAAATTGTTCTTTTTCAGCGGAGGTTTGTTGACTGCTATTTTTAATGCCTGAGGGAACAAACCTGATAAAAGAGACGAGTTTACGATTTGGGTCAAATCAGATGCCATTACCTCTGAAACTGTTTTGAAAAAAGTTGTTGGCAAAATATCTAGGCAACAGGAGGAGGAATTCAGTTGTTGTATGATATCCTCCAGGTTTTTGTGATTTATTGGGTGAAACTGCGTCATGTTGTCTGAATTAGTTTTAAATGGACACAGCACAAAACCTAAAGATCCAGTTTGCCGAGGCAATGTGGACTAATGTTAGTTAGCTATTACACTAATGTTAGCTAATACCAACACATCAACTTCATCCACTTCCTCTGCTGGGTGTGTTTTATAGACAGAAGTCAACCCAGTGTCAGGGAAAGATGTCATGGTTAACAAGCTGATTGCAACTTTTGAGCAGATAAAGTATTGTTATTATAATGTTACAAAATATATCATTTGCATCATAGCATAATTGCCTGCAGACCACAGTTTGGCCAAAAATATTACTTAGGCACTAATCCTATGAGGCTAACGATAGATTTCAGCTGTGTCATTCATCCCTTATTTGAAAATGAATTGCAATAAAAATGCAGCTAGGGAGATATACTGTTATTATTATTTACTGGACTCAAATTATTGTGAAATCTGGCAAAATCTAATTTCTTTTTCTTCAGAAATAACTGCAGCTTGGTCTGATTCCACAGTTGACACGTTTTTAAGGCAGATGTCCAGAATGTACAAACTTCTCAAGCCACTCCTGCAGCATAATTTTCCATTGTCCATCTGTGTGTTCATTATGTTCAGCTATTGTTCTGCCAAAACATGAGTAAATACACTGCTTTAGTGTCACTTTACTGGCCTCCACAAGCCTCTACCAGTATTTTGCCATATTTTGAGCAAACTCTAAGTCTTTGCAACATACTGTGTATACAGATGGCCAGCGAATAAATGCATTTCACAGCAGGAATGGTATGAAAGATTTTATGATTGTTTTATGAGTTGATTTTTTTGGAGTAAAATCTTAACGCCATTAAAATGCATTTTAACAGATGTGAATTCAACATGGCCACAACTAGTGTTTTTGAGGAAGCAAACAATTAACTTTTTGAAGCCACATGAATTTTTCATTGTGGAAACAGATTTTTGGTGGAGTTTCACTTATGGTGCACTTTTTCTTTACTTCAAATTAGGGATGTTCTCAGCATAAAATTCTGGGCTGATAAAAAAAACATAATCTTGCCAAGACCAATGTTTTTTTCTCCCTTTCTTTTTGGCTAGATTGATAGTGTTATTATTTATTCCCCTTTCGTAACAGGAAAGCAAATGACTGAAAGGTTTTTCATTACGTTCATCACACACCATTGAACAATAACTAATTAAAACTGCACAAATTTATGAAGCAACCTATCACCGGAGAGATATACATTAGTTGTTGCTATCTGTAATTGTTATCTTATGTATGAATGATGGCAGTCAGTAAGGCTGATATAAGCTGATATATGGATGCATCAAGGCCACTATACTTTTAACAAACTCAGCTCCAATAGTGGCCAATACTCAATGATGCTGATGTTTATGTTACCCTTGGCCATTTGTTTCCGATTGGAATCTTTACAAAGTAACGCATAACAATGGATTCGCCAAGAGCAGAAGTTTTATTCATACAAAACCAACTTACTATCAACAGCAAAGGTAATATAAGATTCATAATCATCACTTCATAAAGCAACCTTTATTTTAGAGAAATAATACCTGTGCTGTTGGATTAGCTTAGCTACAAAGTTAGTTGCATTATTTTATTGTTTTGTGAAATAACCAATAACATTCGCTGGTCTTGGACTATTAACTTCATTTAGATATCTGCCCATTTAAGTGCTTCTTGAATGGTTGTGTTCTGTTCTCCGATAATTGGTTTTGTTGAGCTTTTAGCTGATGAACATGGATACATAGTATATGCATGGTGCTATAAGCATCACATAGCATCTTCACAGCAACACAAAGAGGAATGCGGCGGAGCCCGGTACCAGGGGGCAACCAGGCTCAAGAGGCTACAGCTGCAAAGTAAAAATCAGGATGAAAAACTGCTAGAATGTAAAAATACACCCCCACCCTCCACTTTTCCAAGCTTCTATGTTGACATAGAGCAGGGCAGAACCACAGTGTCCAGGTTAGATCTGACAGAATCTGATCAGCAAATTGTAATCATGACAGCTGAAATTCACATTTTTAACCTTCCCACCTGTCTGAAAACATCTAAAACCTGCATCATGGAGTAGATTTTCTACTAAAACTCAAAAACACAGTGAAGAAATTGATGCAGAGGACTTACACCCTCTCAAACTACTTGAATTACAATAAGCTGAAAGGTAATTATGAAATTTTTACCCAGTGATGCAAAAAAAAAACTATCAAGCACTGCAGCTTTAATTACTTCTTGTTCATGATTCAGAGTCAGAGATAATTATTACATTGAATTAGCTGTTAAGCTCAATAGTTATCTATTTATATATATATATATATATATATACATACACATATACACACACACACACACACACACACACACACACACAGTTATTTATTTATTTATTTTTCAATATAAAATGATTAATACCCTTCCAGCTTTCCTTGGCTCAAAACCATCCCTTAAAAATCCACAATCACTTGACCTCTAATTCATACACTAAAATGCATGCATGGACCAGACTTCAATATGCAACAGCAAAATGTATTTTTCTTAAATGTCAGTGCTTCTCAACAGAATGAAAATCCTGTGTTGTCTAGAACCTCCACAGGAACCTTCAGATCACCCACACAACTGCCTGTTAACAAGCCCAAACTGGTGCAACTCAGCAATGCTTACGACAGCCTTGGCACTGCCTGTTTGAAAATCTGCCACCATCGGGTCATCTTTCTTCCTTTTTTTCTGCTTTCATCTCTCCTTCAATCAGCAGGCAGGCTTCCTTGACACAACTACTTATTAGTAAGCAGCAGTGGGCAGGCGGAGTTCACTTTGCAAAGACAAACAACTTAATTAGTGGCGGCACAGCTTTAATAAGTTCAGCTCAAAAGAGTTTGGAAAAGCGGATGAAAAACAGAACATCACCGGTACTGTAATTATGTCTCAGCTACATTTGGCTTCCACATTTAAAGGGGGAGGGGACAATTATTGCAGTTGAGGTTTACTGATGCTTTACTGTATTGTTTGTATTCACCTGTATAAGATGTGTCAGCACGCCAATGACTGATGCAAGTGTTTATATTGTAATAGCGAAACATTCATGGAGCTAAAGTTACATTTATCTACAGACACAGTGCACCGACGGAAACCTGAAGACTAAGTTGCTCTCACTGTGAAGTGATTCATTTTCCACTGTAAATGATGGGGAATATAAATGCACCTGCAATGTCAAGTAACATCTCTGGAGTTTGACTGTGCATCTGAGTGTTTATGTGTTTATGTGTGCAATGTGTTCATTTCAAGACTGTTGGAGCAAAGACAAAAAAGCTTCCTGCAAAATCCCACTTTTATCTGTCACAAAAATTGTTCAAAGAAAAGCAAAGATATGATTGAATAAAAATACACACCTTCCTCTACAGCTTCTTAGTTTTAGTCAGAGCAGTGTGAGCAGTCAACAGTTCCATCACATGGGGATTTATTAACCATTTTCCATCAGTGTTTCTCTACACTTGTAAACTGTAAATCATTCAGATTTACACACGGCAAACTAGCACCACGTCTTACTTTGAATTTGTGTTTGTAATGTGCTAGTAATTAGTGTCTGATTATTGATAGCTAATTACACATTCAGAGCTGGTCTGCCTTTAAACACACAGTTAACTGGTGTGAATTTGTTCATATCATATGAGAAATTAATAGGTAGTAATGCTGCTAAACATTAGCAAAAATACACAGGTCAGCTTCAACTATTTAAAGTCTTGCATGGACTTGTCCCTCCTCCCTTGACAGATGTGATCAAATCCTGGTCTGTCAGTGGGAGGGGCCACCAGGGCCACAACTCCAGGAGACTGTGAGGTTCCACGCATGCGCACTACTTTTGGACAAACTACGCTTTCAGTCACTGGGACTAAATACTGGAATATTTTACCACTTAACATAAGAGACTCACAATCATATGCCTCCTTTAAATCACAACTTAAACAATGGATGAAGGAAAACCAAGCCTGTGACCATCTGTAGATTGTCCTCATCGTGTTGTTTTGTGTATTTTTGTGATGTTTTGTCTTTTGTCAATTGTCTTTCTTGTCACCTGCCTAGGGACTACAGATGGAAATTAGCACTGATGCTACAATCTTGCATATTTACAGCTGCAGTTGTCATAGATGTTCATTAATATGCACTGTCCCTGATAAACAAATAAATAAATAAACTAAGAAAAATATTCAGCCATTTGTTAATAATACAAATATTGTTCAAAACACACAATGCTAAGACACAATACATAAGAAAAAAAGATAATTTCACTTGATAATTCATTAAAAATATTCTATAATTATGGTACTTAAAGTAACAAATAGATTTGTGTGACCACTAGAGGGAGTAGTGAGTCACTGCCTGGTTCCTATTAAATCAAAGCATCAGAAGGTGATGAGATGGGATGAGAACTGCTAAGAAAAAAACTTTTTGAGGCAAAGAACGTGACAAAGTGATGAAAGTCTAGAAGCACTGTCAATGTTTCCACCACTGGACACAGTTTTAAATTAACAGAATGGAGTTTGACGCTGAAATGGCAACGTGTCTTCTACATGAATGATCTTGAGTGTGAAGCTTATGAAGGTATAACATTACGTGATGTTATTATCTTTGTTAAATGTCTGCTGATGCACAGTTTAGACTAAACTGTGAAGGTCTGACCTTGTTTGAATGATTCCAAACAGATATTTAGTGCAGCTACTGACAACACAAACCATACAGAAAATGGAGGTGATTTCTGTTTTTACTGTGTCTGTTTTCTGTGTAAAAACAGAGCTAAGCTAACAGAGCTATAATGTAAACTATCAGCTGATGCAGCACATGAAGATTAAAAGACACAGTGTTTTTTGACTGACTGTCAAAATAACCAGCTATGAGTTTTTATTTGAGGGAAAACTTGATAAAACACTGTACTATAAAAAATGAGCTTTATTGCATTGATTCATTGGTGGTTTTGGTAGCTGTATGTTCTGCTCTATGATTTCCCCCTACTGTTAGGAGTTTGGGTTATCAATATTACATTAAACCCATCCTTGTAACTTCTGTATGCATTTATAAGTACTTATTTTCAATTGACTTATATCATACTGATCCTTTTCTTCTGTACAGATTTGTTTTTGGCTTTTTATGCCTTTACTAGAAGCTGAAGTGAGGAGAGTTGGGCTTTTATCTCTTTAACAAAAGCCATTTATTTTAAGCTCATTTATGACTATAAATGCATTAGCATAATCTAAATGCACTTCATATATGAACTTTCAGTACTGACACCATTATGGGCTTTCATAGTGTAAAGTAATGCAGTTGGTATTACGTTTAATGAAAAACCTGCTGAGCCAGTAGCCTGTCGCAGCGATTAGCGAGTTGGTTTGGATTCCAGCATGGGTCAGGTCACTTCAGCGGTGGGGTTAGTGGTTATCGCAGAGTAGGCAGCATGGTTAGCCTGCAGGGTAAAAGGAACCCAGATACTTCCAAGTGTGTGTCTGTGTGTTGTTGGTGCATTAATGAGTGGGTGGGTGGGTGTCTCTGTGAGCAGCAGCCAAGGCAGGATGGAGACCCAGAGCCAAAGACAAGGGACCGGTAGAGCAGCTCACAATAAGACTGAGCAGCCATCTGTCCAGCCCCCCCACCCCACACACACACACACACGCATACACACACACACACACATACACTCATAGTATGTATACAAAATCCCTTAATACATTTAACTGATGGACAAAGATTGTGCTTTTGTGCAGTTGCATGTTCTGAGCATCATGCTGTATCACGTCCTCATCTGAAAATAAGCAGCCCCTTGGAATCTATAAACGAGTGATATTAAGTAATAGTCCATTTGTGCTGGCATGTTAAATACACTTTGCAGTCCACTACCGAATGAAGTCATTTGCTTTGTTCACACAGTACAACCGGTTTAATGTGTGCCAAAATTAGATGCTGTGCATTGTTGGGAAGAGGGGATGGGTTGGGGGGAGGCTTCTCTACATTATGATCTAAAACTACCAGCGGATCTTTTTTACAAGATGAGATGAGAAATACACAACAAATAAAGTTTAGTGACCTGGCTGTGAAAATAAATGGCCTCGTGAGTTCTTTTTTAATGGGTGTGATGACTAATTCTGGAGCAACTGTGAGGACTGCCTCCACACGGTGTTAACAACACATTCTGCTCATCCTACCAACAATGCCTAACGAGTTCGGGTTCCCTAAACTTTTTTTTTTTTTTACACACACATACAGCACTATTTAAAACACACTTCTCAAAATAATTTAATAGATTGGGAGTGTTAAAGCAGGTCAAGCCTAACAGTGTATGACTTATGTGCAACATGGAGACTATTAAAAATAAAATCAAATCAGTGATGTTCATTTCATGGCCAGTGTTTTCTATATTTGATGCTGTCATCCCTCATCTGTATGAAGATATTCTTGTTATAAAGTGAATAACAAATGCCTTTTAAATGGAGTTAAGACCTCTGGTGATCAGAAATGTATGGATACACACAGAATTGAAATCACAGGCAGAACTGATGAGTAGGTTTACAGAGGGAAAGAAATACAAAGGATATCTAGAATGGATGATGTGTTGTTAATATGGATGGAGTCCTACCTGTGTATACTTGCTGCTACTTTATAATGGAAAAAAACAATCAATGTGGAGAGAATCACAACTACCTACACGACTTTTGCCAGACATGACAGTAGTTCCTCCGTGAACTTTTTCGCTAGTTTTGTTTTTAAGATTTTTCTTTTGGTCTAGCGTCTCCAAATTGTGCCCGTACTCAGGTATGTTTGTATCGATGTTCCAAAATTACGCAAAATTATACATGCTTCATTGAAACGTCTAACATTTTCTTGCAGGAGGACTTCCAAACCTCCTACCTGTACACGTAACACTTCCACAAATTTAAGGGAAACGCTGGAACCAAGACCAACATGCATACTGGTGGTGACATAAGCATACACTATAATTATGTGCAAATGTGTCAGAGCATGTGAGTAACTGCAGATGGTAACATTTCATAAATAATTCATGTTCAAGTGTGAATGTTATATTTCAAGTGCATGAAATGGAGTGTGGGCAAGATAACACATCAGATGGTAATTTTATAGTTTTTAATACAAAGAAGACACAATAAATCCTTCCTCCTATGTTTCTCCTGTTTAGTGCAGGTGCAACTCTGAAACTAGGCAGTGGCAGAGTGGTTTTATAATGGATTTAAGAAGAGAGTTGTTGACATTGTCTATGACAGGGATGCACATATTAGTGGCGAAACTGTCATTTCAATGCTGATTAATTATATCCTGGCCAGCCAGCCAGTTTTCACTGTGTATTCAATACTGAGAAAACAGTCTGGAATTGGGCCAGTCGCTGTGAAATCTGCACTATCTATTCTATACTGAACCAGTCACAAGTCTGGGGGGTGGGTGTTCGCATTGCGTCATACATACCTACTTGTTTTTGTCACGAGTCAAAGTCTGTTCCAAGTCTGCAAGCCTCTTTACAACTGTTGTCGGTTATTTACTTGATGTAAATGGAAAAATTCTAAGCCCTCCTTCAGTTGGTTCATAAATTAATTACCTCTGCCAAGGAGGGTATGTTTTCATTGGTGTCTGTCTGTCTGTCTGTCTGTCTGTCTGTCTGTCTGTCTGTCTGTCTGTTAGCAAGATAACTAAAAAAATTATGGACGGATTTTGATGAAATTTTCAGGAAATGTTGATACTGGCACAAGGAATAAATGATTACATTTTGGTGGTGATCGGGGGGTGGACTGATCTGCCTTGGCGAAGGTCTGCACTCTCCAAGTGCTGTTGTAGTTCAAACTGTTTTTTTCATCACTTCTAAAAACAAAGTCTCATAAATCAGGCAAAAAAAAAATTACATGGAAGCAATATCTGCTGTTTTGACTTTTTTAGTCCTGCTCCACTGTTTTTTTATATTACATTTGTTTTATAGCTCCCTTTTTCACTTGTTCTTTTTTTGTTGTTTTACATGCTGCTTGTATACTTTGAATTTGTCTCCTGTCATTATTGAAATGTCCTGTATAAGAGTTTGTATTGTGTTGTATGTTCTAAAGTTCCAATAAAAAAGAAAAGGTTGTTTACTTGATTCAAAAATAAGGATGGAATTACAGATTACACCCTGTATTCTTAAGTTTCATGTCTTATCTGCGATTGGTTTACTCAGTGCTTATTAGTCCCGCCTTCATATTTGGATTCAAGCCCTGCGATTCCAAACAGATTTCTCACTGAGAAAGCGGGATGGCTAGCCAGGCTAGATTAATTAAACAGAAGTTTGTCAGTGTGTGAAATGTGAGACGGTGCTTAAAAATGGTCATCAAAGTTGTATTTCTGTAAATTGATATCTACCCTATAGTCTTATAGTTATAACAATGTAAAACAGAATCAAGGAGCAGATATTTACATGGAAACACATTTGTTGCTTGACAATCATAAAATTATTGTGGTGTGTCATGAATGTATTGTTTCAAATGCATATACTGTATATGCGTATATACGTATACTGTGCAAACTCAAGAAATTATCACATAAAAAATGTGGATAAATAAACACCAGATGTCTTCCATGCTGGTGTCTACAGAGTGCGGTGGAATCCAGAGATAATACCACAAGGGAACAATTACAAGCACATGACCACAGAGCATCACATGAAAATGAGAGCTATCTCTTGGCTGCTTGGCGGGTGTAGTATATTTCCTTTGTGTCAGACATGCTCTAAAGGTTGCTGTGATACAAAGGTCTTTGTACTATGAATAGCACATACTTCTGAAAAAATAGATATTAAGACAGGGTTGGCACTGGGGAGAAAAGCATCCACTGTAAGGGTCCACTGTTTAAGCCGCACTTTATATAGACCTGGTGTTATATTGCTCAGGTCTACTCTTGAAAAGACACGGACCCATTGCTGAAGAGTCGAATAAAGTGAAATTGATATCAGAAGTGAAAGTGCTTAAATTACTCTCTCGGGTATTACTCAAAGAACCACAGTAAGTGAAGGTATTGAGGCAATTTAACATGTCCTAAGTTTCCGCTGTAACCTTTAAGCAAAGCTGGAGCGTTTTGTCGTTATTGCGTGTAACCTTTTCATCTCGCCTACAGCACTGTTCATCTCCTTTATGGTGTCCAGTCCTGCTGTTATAGATTACTGTTAGATCACTGACTGCCATCTCTAGCTCCATCTCACATTCTCTCTCTCTCTCTCTCTCTCTCTCTCTCCAGTTCTTCCCTCGATCTCTTTATCTTTGTCTCTCTCCACTGCAGTGCAGGCACAGACTTGTCTCCTCTAATTACACTGAAAATTATCAGATCATTCACCACTGAAAATCTCTGATGACATCTGACAAAACAAAAAGAAACTTTGTCAGGTAGGACACTGATTCACACTGCAGTCTAGCCAAAAGTCCATTGAGTCTGGGGTTGACTTAAGGTTAGTGGAACTGGAGTGCAAGAGTTTCGCCTTTTTGCTGATGTACTGTTTGACGACAATTTTTACTTGTGCTAAGGAGGTTATGTGATCATTCTTGTGTGTCTGTCCATCTGTTTGTTTATCAGTGAGAAATCATCAAAAGTACTGCACTTTGATAAAACTTGTGGGAAGTGAGGGACATGGATGAAAGAAGAACCCCTTCAAATTTGGAGCTTTTTCAGCATAAATAGCCCCAGGATGAATGAGAAATTAGCAGAGTTTTTATTAACAAGAACTGAAAGCTACTCTGAGGGTCTTTATTTCAGAAATAAAATTTATTATAGTCAATGGACAAGTTATTTTTCAATCACGTTCAACTTTTCCACAAACAATATTATTCAATTTAAGATAATTTTACAAGCCAAGAAAGTCACATAAATAACAAAAAAGTGATGAAAGTGATGTAACTTCTTTCTCTACAAACTGTTTAAAGCTGCTGAAGATATCTCTACAGCTGCAACGTGACCAGACCTGTGGTGATTTTTACCTTTTCAGACACTATTTAACCTAACTCTCAAAGAATGAAGTGAAATATGCGGTAACAGCCATTTACAAAATACAGTCCATCGACCTGCTTCATACTACACTACATGTGACTCTACTGTCATCATGTCAAACAGTGACTTTATTGACTCATAAAATGGACATATATATTTCTAAATGATGGCAGAACTCAAAACAGGATCCAAAAATTGGTTGTCTCCCACCTATAACCAGGATTAATATTTTTGCCTGAAGTTAGGTCCCGTGGGGTACACAACAGATGTACAGAGCTAACCGTCTGCCACTTTTCATTGTATCTTATCAAAAAGCAGCAGTCCCAGTAACTGATAAACTAGAACTAAGACCATGGTACCAGCTGATAAAAAAGAGGAAAAAGGCTTAGATCTAAGTTTAGGTTAATAGTTGAATAATTATGGAACAATAGGAGGCGTAGACTGTTGGACTTCAGTCTGAAATGTTGGTAGAACATGGACCATTTCTGCATTAAATTACCTAAAAACGACTGTATTTTGTTTAATTGTCTTCTTATGTTATTGTGTTTTCTTTGTCACCTGTCAACAGAAACACATCCCCTTTTACTAACATTAACATAAGAGCATCATTAGAAATGGGCTATTGCTTAAAATATTAAAGGGCAGTTATGGTGGTTACTTGTCTAATTTGCAGTAACCCGGACACTGGGAACTTTTATATCTTCTTTACATTAGGAAAATTATTATTATTCTCCAGCTTTTGGTCTCATTTCAACACAATCTCTCTATGTGTTGCTTTGATGTAATCATAGAGCGAGGAGAGAGGCAGAGATACTAATTTCATGCTGACAGCAGCATCAATAAATCAGAAAGCCATGCTGCTGCAAGATTCTTTGAGAAAGCGGTGATCTTTTACAGTGCCATCACTACACAGTCGGTCTCTCTGCCCACCACAATATACAGATCTATACAGATGATATAATTGTTATATATTATATGTTGTACAATCAAGCACCTGGTTTTAAAAATACACATACAACATGGTCGTCCACACATAACATGCTCACACCCCCAAAACACACACAATCAACACAAACCTCTCAGTCCTCCGCCCACCTCACCCCAGAGGACCACTCATTTACTGTTGCCTTCCCACCCTTTGTTTTATAATCAAATGTGTCCGTCCATGTGGACCTTCTCCCTGCAGCCCAGAGCGTATGCTTCTGCGTGCACGTGTGACGCCGTTTGCAGTGCTGCCACTCTCAGCGCATATAAGCGAGGCACCTTAGTATCCACCCCCAATGACTGAAGACTCCTGAGCTTATTGGGTCTTTGTTGCCGTGGCAGCGTCTCATTATGTAAATGATGTCTCCCTGATGAGAAGGAGGCAGGAGCAGCCATGATGTTCACTGCTCCAGACTGTGTAAAATTGGCTTCAGGGACCAGTGAGGGATCGTTGCTATATTTAGCATTCATCTTAACAATGTCTTTCTTTCCCATTCTTTCTCACATTCTCAAAACAGAGGGCCCACTCGCATTTAACACTTGCTTCATCTTTTCTTCACAGTGAGAACTAAAATATTATGGAAATTAGCACACAAAGCCACACACCAACCTTCCACTTGAGAGGTACACTACTATTCACTACTTTACAGTTTCATATACTGTAATTTTAACTGTCTGCCCGTTCATTTCATTTTCTTTTATCCTATAGTCCCTGTTGAATATTTCACTCTGAATGCACTACCATCCCAGGCTAAAGAAATTAACTTTAACTAAAGAATGATACAAATGTCTTTCTATACTATAAGACTATTGTCTTTCTTATTCCAGATCAAATGAAGTTTAAGTCCCTAAGTCATTCTACACTTAATCCAGAGTTAGTCTGCAAATGTATGATAACATTGTACAACACACAAAGAAGACGACATACATGATAAATAAAGACATCTATAAATAGTGGCTTTTATGTGTGAACTAATAGATCCCAGACATTTGAACAGCTTAAATATGGACAAGTTATCTGCAAGAATAAAGACATTTATCTCACGCTAGAAATGGTTTTATTGGAATTGTGTGCAAATCCCCAAGCAAAAATTACACAAAACTTTAAGAATACATTATAAGTATAAGAAAGGATAGTATATAGTATATATTTAATGAATTTGTCCTAGTTTTTACAAAATATTTTCTTCTACTCTTGACAAAAAGTTAGATTGGAATAGCAAAAAAATGCCTTAAAGACACTTTAAATAATTAAATAAATACAAATTATCATTATCTTATCCTTATAAGCTGACAACCGTCTGGTATTTTTCTGTAGTATTCGGATGCTTTGTTGTAATAAGATTCCCAAAACTCTGAGAAAAGCACTGATTTGACTGTGTGAAAACAAATGCTTTTCAGGGAGTTTTCTTTGCAAAATATTTATCATGCCTGTTCATATAAAGATGGTGATGAAAATAAAATGTATCTGCAAGTACAAAGATGTGAACACATGCAGGGCATAGAGTATGTATCTGATTTCAGGAATGTTTTTGTCAGTATATAATGCTCATAATGGACTCTCCATCATTGATGATCTGAGACATTCCAGTATTTACTTTGACTGGTCCATCCTTCCTCTCATCTGAGACACCTACAGCCTCAAATACACACGCACTGTTTCCTCTTTCCTTCCTTCCTTCCTTCCTTCCTTCCTTCCTTCCTTCCTCTCTTCCTTCCTTCAGCCATATCTCCTTTCTAATAACAGCTGTTTTGAGTGAGTATCTGAGGGATCAATTTGGTCAATAGTATTAAGTTCTGGAGTGCACGGCAGCTGGGTGGAGGTACTGGGGTCAGGCGAGACCTTAATTAATAAGCAGAGGCTGAAATAGCTTACTCTGTCTCATGCTTCCAACTACTTCCATAAAACAACTGCATCCTCTTATGCACCCAAGTCAATAGTCAGTTATGTGGCAGCACTAAACCATGTGACTTATGAAAATGACTTTTATGCCATTACTTGGAATACAATTTTAAGTTAAACCTGCAAGCTGCAGGATGTCGGATATTCTTTCTACAGCTGCATACTGGCATTAAAATAGAATCGAACAAACTATATATCTCATCCGGAAGAGCTGATAATGACTGTGCTTCTTACATATAGTAGCACAGGGCGAAAGTGCACAACTATCCCAAAGTAGAGCCATTAAAATGTAGCAAGGCAGTCCAATTCATATAAAATATGCCTGACAAATGAATAGCTCCGCGTTAAGAAAAAAATATATGTTGCACTCTAGATATCCCTTAATAGCTTCCTATAAAATGTTTTACGATGTTCCTGTGTTTGTTTTTTTCTTTCATATAATCCAGGGAGTGGGCAGTTTTTCCTCATTATCTGTAAGACGAAAATAAAAATACAGTTTTCAGCTTACAGCAGCATTTTAGAGATAAGTTCAACCAGCACAATTATACTACTAATAGACCATTTTAGTACAATTATGCCATTATAATAATGTAAACTGCTCCATCATAAAACCCAAACCTGCTCTGTTCTCTGCTTACTGTTGGTGTGGGTATCATTAATTGAATTTTCTTGGTGCTGTTTTGACAGCGCTGCCTCATAGCACAAGGGCATCCTGTGAGCTCTGTTGGTTGCAGCAAACAATAGATAAAAAGTGGATCAGGCATGTTTATCTGCCCCAACAATCCATCAGGTCAGCTCAGAGTTTATGAGCAGTAAGTACCGCTGAGGTGTTATACCGGTGCAGTCCGAGGTCAGGCCCTGCTTGTAACTTGTTTGTGAAACGAGCTGCTGGATTGGGGACAAGCACAAGTGGCTTCCTCCGTATGCGTGCAGAGGAGGGTGAAGATGGTCAGCTCTTCTGGTGTCTTTCTGGAGATTCAGTGCCTTGCTCATAATTATGAATATGCCAATCAGTGATTTACATTCTGCTCAAGCCCCAGGTAAACTTTGCCTCTACCATCAGCATTACTAGGCCTGCTGGCCACTTAGACGATGGCTCCCAACCCCGCACTGTCACAGCCTGAAGCGCCTGTTTATTACCACTGGTCTGGTCTTATCACCTCTCTTTCTTACCTCACCTTAATCCCCTTTATAATTTTCACCAACTTTAATTAGTTCATGTCCAGAACTATTAATCCTAACCATCATGTAAAATATAGAATTCAGCAGGCCATAAAACCTTTGCACAATACAGCGTTTTAAGACCTTGACTTTGCTCTGAAATATTTCACTGGTGACACTTTTATCACAAAACATCCGTCTATTTAAACTTTAACCCAAGATCATTTTACTCAAGCACCAGCCCCGTGAGAATCTGTGCAGGTTGCTTTCATTGATTCCAGCACATGGTATAGTATAGCTCCGTCTGTGTCCTCTTTTTTTCCCCTCAAAAATCTCTCCCTGCTCAATACACAGTCTTTTCTTGTAGTATTTATAATGCAGAAGTGCATTAAAAACTGATGCCTCGTGAAGGACTTTCTACATCTTCAGTTAGAACTGCGCATGCTTTTGTGGAAATATGCACATCAGTTGTTGAAATCTTGGTGGCGCCTTTATTCTGTATGTTTAATGATAAATGAAGGCAGATATCTCTGGTGTTCATCTCCTGCAGAATTGTATGAGGCACTTATTGCACACAATGTGAAACTGAGCTCAGGGTGGTGTGAAAGCTTACAGCCAAATGAGTCAGTGCTGCCACATGCTCAGTTGAACAGATGAACTCCACTGTGACGATCCACAGTGAGCCCATTAAGAGTCAGAAGATTGTCACACACCTGGAAAAGGTATAATTACATCAGGATAAACTGAGCCTATTTGCCTTATTTGGTCTCCACACAATGTGCATTTATAAAGATAAAAAAAAAAAAATCAACACCAATTAAGAGTGTGCTCTCCTCAGATCAGCCACAGAATCAAACACAGACATGAGCTTCGTCTGCTAGCTGTTAATAAACTACTGTAATCTCTTTTATTTCCTCATTCCATCAAAGCTTTGAGCCAAGATGAAGGCTGATAACCTCAATCTAGTCTCCAAGTATTTTCATTTCTATTACAGGTTCATTAAAGCCTGTGTAGTATCACAGTACATCCTTACTGTATTTAACAGAATTTTAAATATGCAACAAAAAACACAGTCACTCCACTCTCAAGATTACTTCAATATTCTCACCCAGTAGAGAGACATTATTTATTGCTATCAGCACAGTTTGACACACATAAACACAATTACATGGGATTATCTTTGAATGGGATTAACGACTGTATCAGTGAATTCATTTCTGAAAGTAAAATTGCAGTAATCCAAAATCCTCAAGTAATCCCACACCTATTTACCTATTTCTCATTTGTGCCATTATTCTGATGAAAGATTTCAGGTGTAGAAATTAGGTCATTATCCTCAGCCATGTTTAGCATCATTAGACCACAGAGAAACCTGCAGCAGTACCAACACCAATGAATATTTTCAAGTCAATTTCAGGCCATAATGACATTTACTCTTGTCATTGATATCCATACTAGTTTTGATTAGCGAAAGAAAACACATTTGCAGGTGATATTTCAAAATATCTTTCACCTCAAGATTTCTTGCAAGTGTTTTCTTTTGTTATTTTGTCAGGGCACAAGTGTGAATGGCATAATAAAACACTATATCTTGTCTATTATGATATTTTGAGAAAAGCAGTGAGATTCAGCCAAGCCCTGATATTTACCAGACAATGACATTATATTAGCAAAGCCCTTCATTCCATATGAGTGACAATATTTAGAGAGTAAGCTAAATGGCACAGGAAATTAAATGTCTATGAAGGGGAGAACAGCAACATTAAAGACGCAATAATCTGAAAGTTAAACACACAATCAGCTGTGTGTGGAGGTGAAACCAGGGATCAGTTTTACTGGTTCTGTGGTCTGGCAAATTACAACCAGAGGCTAGTATGTTTCAGTAGACACTAACAAAGCCTTTCACCTCAGACGGCTTCAAGCTTTGTGGATTAGCATCACCCAGCTGACTGATGCATCTGAACAGTCAGGTTTTTAAAGGTCTTAGGGGCATAACACTTCTGACAGCAGTGACGTAAAAATGAGTGTTACATTTTACAGCCTGTTTTAATGGAAAAATAATGTATTTTTGTCTGTGCAAGTTGAAGACATTCATTATCATATGTTAGTAGTTACTAAGCAGCAATTAAACACACCTTTAACTGCAATATTAACACCTAGCTTAGTGAAAATAACACAACAGAGCACAGAACCACACAACTCTCCTTGAAGAAACAAAGTGTACAGAAAACCAAGAGGAGACCAACACCAGGAATGCACCAATCACAGGGCGTCTGTGTCATTCAGAGACCTAAGCTGACAGAGGAATTGAAGAGACGGACTCTCAACAATCCCAAACACAGATCAGTGCGCAAGTCAGCGAAGGAGAGTGGCAGATCTCTGATGCGAGGCGAGTCAGTTTCCTCCAGGCAGTGTGGCCGGATCTGCGTCAGTAGCAGGAAAACGTCTGACGGGACAACTCCACCACCCTGACACCACAAATACTTCCAGTAGAACATGTTCTTATAAACCCCAGGGTTTTTGTGATTCAAAAAACACTCGATTTCATTGGATATTGTAGAAAATCCAGAGCCTTGTACTTTATGCACAGTAGACCTTTTAGACAACTAACACTGAGGTTGTTAATCACTGTAAAGATATATATGAGATACATATGACTGGGAAAAGTCCCTAAATTCATATTATTCCCTTTTTTTTAATCAGAAATCAATCACAAAAAAACAATACATATATTTTGTTCATTGCACCTCTTTGCATTCTTCCACACAGATTCGTGCAGGAAATCAGAACATGAAGCTAACATGAAAATACAAGGGAGATTGTGAGTATTTTTAGCAATTAATTGAATTTACAGAAAATACAATGATACATATGCCCTATGCTCTGATAGATCTGGACCATTTTACCCTCCTCCAGAATATATTACTGTGTTCATTCTACACCTAAGAAAAAGGAGTAAGATACAGCCTGTGCCTCTAGTCCTAACCGTTAACCACCACATTCCATGACCCACTGATAGAGGTCTCCACAACATGTTATTTTTGTGCCAAGTGGTGGTCCAAAAAAGTTTTGGATTGTGCATCACAGTCACTAAGAAGGATATAAATGAAAAAAGGCTGAACTGAATTTTGTATTAGTATCGGAGAGAAAATGGTTTTAAGCTGACCCTGTCAAATAGCAGAAAATCCTGTGAGCTTGCTGGGTTCAAGATTTATTTGGAATCATTTTCCAAACTCCGGGATTAGAATTTGAGGACCCCCGCATGGCAATCTCCTGGCCTACCAGTTGAGCTCACACACCAATGTGACTGCAAGAGAATCTGCACAGCGTGTAATGGTTCTATTTGTTGTTCTATTTAGAGCTGGAACCTGCCCGAACATGCACTAGGTGAAAGTCAGTACATGGACAGAAGGATACACACATAGACAGAGCGGCTGATCACTGCTACTTAGAGCTTCAAACTGAAACTTAACTTTTACCCTACTAGCATTCATTTTTTTGTAATATTACACAGGTTATTGCACATCAGTACTTTTACTGTGTTTCCACCGCTGCAGATCTTTTGTATAAAGTCAGGTGGTGCAGATCAGGCCAGCACAATACGAGAAAAATCTGCAGTGTGCCATCATTTTGTTCAGTTCTGTAGCGAGGATAAGATGTGTAAAAAATAAATGTATCTCACTTTTGCAACCACCAGTTCATCTGAGGGAATCTAACAGCTACCTGGGACTTCATCTGATTGGTCAAATGTTTGTACAGAGAGCATTAATGTTCAATTTCAGATAGTATTTTATGATCTGTTTATCTCATATGTATCACAAAAACAATGGATTCTCAGTCAGTACTCCTGCAGATGCCTATTTAGTGCAACTGATATGATACTGTAATAAATGAGCAATGGCCAAATTGTCTAATTTTCCTCCACCAATATTAAAATTAGCTTAGCCAGCTATCGGATTGAAATATTTTAATGACATTGTAGACAGTGTATTGCTTTGTTGATAAGATTAGAGCAGGTGTCGTGTTGTGGCAGACAGAACTGCCTACATTGTGATTAATGAAACAGCTCCGATCTCCTCTTGGTATCTATTGATTCAGTTCTGTGGCTGGCCTCACGCCGAATTAATCTGTCTACAAATATGCAAGAGTTATGCTTGCTGTTCCACTCAGACCTGCAATTGGAGATAGACATGAATCCACTGGTTGACACTCATAACCCAAGGGAGGAGTCTATCAATGCACGCTGCTGAAATGAATTCTGTGTGAGCAAAATGAACACAGGCAAATTTCTCGGCCAACTAAAATGCAGGATTTGCAACATATCTGCAGAAATATGTAACAGCATATGGGATCATTGTGCTTTAAATCAGGACTGTCAAACTCATTTTAGTTCAGAGGCCACATTTAGACCAATATGATCTTAAGTGGGAAGAACCAGTAAAACAATAATATAATATGTAAATAATGTCAACTCCAAGCTTTTCTGTGTGTTTTAGAGTGAACAAAGTAAAATTGCATTATGAAAATATTTACATCTACAAAAAAAACCCTGAAATTTGCAATTAGAACAATATTATGTCTCAGTTTATCATTTACACATTTACATTACAACTTATAGTATTTTTAAGAAATGTGAAAACATCAACACAATTAATAGGAAAAAAAACAAAAATAAATATGAGCAAATCAAACGTTAACAAGAGACATGCACAAAAATGAACAAAAAATTGGGAAACAAGCAAAATGAACAGAATTAAACAAAAAATAACAAAAAGCCAACAAATGTGATCAAATTAAGCAGTAACAAGAACAAAACATGCACAAAAATGAAAAAAGAAAAAAAAATCAAAAAACTTTAGAATCATTAACAAATTATGTTAAAATTGTGTTTACTTCTTCCTTGGGGTCAATTTGACCCCATTCTGCTGCCTTCGTCTATGGGATGTGGATGTGGAAGGCAGCGGAAAGGTTAAGACAGTTCATGTTGTTCAAATTTGTTCATTTTATTCACAATTTCTATGTGAAAGGAGAGTTTGTAAAACTTTCCTTTTTTACACTAAAACAAAGATAAAAATGTTGTAGTTGTTGATATTTATAGATTATTATGGTAATATTTTACTGGTTTGACTCATATTGGTCTGAATGTGGAACCTGAACTAAAATGATTTTAACATCCTTGATTGTTAATATCTTCAGTATAATTTTTGTATTTCATTAATTCATCCCACAGGCCAGACTGGACCCTTTGGTGGGCCAGTTTTGGCCCATGGGCTGTATGTTTGACACCTGTGCTTTAAATGTAAGATTTCCTACACAGTGCATCACAGTAAATGGATTTGTTCATCATATTGTGTTACTGTCAAGAAGCCGGTTAAAATGAACAAATCTGCATCATTAATGCACAATGCACTGATGCTGTGCTCTTCATGTTATAACAAGAGTTCATCTCAATGAGTTTCTAGGCTTTGGAAAAGTTGTGGGAGAGTATACGTCATGCGTTGACACGTCAGTTTGTCCACACAACTTAGCTTCACAAGGACAGGGGGAAACTAACACAATGTGATTCACTGATGCCAGTATCAGAGTTCTGTTATACACCCCTCCATCAACCCCACACCGTGCCACTCTGCATACTTTCTGTTTACACATGTAATGCCACAGGATGAACCACAGCCTGAGTGAGCACCGCCAAAAGAAAGTACACACCTGTCATCAATTTCATGAAGAATAAGAATCCATCCAGTTAATTTAGGGTTATAGTCTATATATCTGTAATACATATTTAATATGTCCTATATTTTTACTGAAGAACAAAACTCCTGATTTCTCTGTCCATCAATATATTTTTTTCCCCATCTGTTCTATTTAGAGTTGGAACCCATCCCAGCATGCACTGGGCTACATGAGATTTAGTGTATAAACCCCAGAGAGGTCCTGACTGCATCCACATTTCATCCAGATGTATTTGTGGATCTTGGTAAATGACTAATCAGCATTAGGCAGGTATATATCTCAAGGAAACCTCATATAAGGTAACTGAATGGACTTAAAATTACACACAACACTTAAACAGTCATGATCATATGATTATATTAGTGTATTCTGAAATACAAGTTGTTCATTTTCTTAACAATAACCAGCAGTAAATGGGAGGTACCACTTTTTTTTTTCTTTCTTTCTTTTTTTTTTAGTAAAAGCAGGGCAGCTAGAAGCTTCTTTAGGCCTAAAGCTTGCAGAAAAAGGGTTGTGGAGATGGCAGGTGGTTCCGGCTTTAATGGACTGTTTCCCTGAAATAATTTATGGGACAGGTGGTTGCCAACATTGGCACGGTCAGTACTAATTTTCCCTGCGCTATTCCCTGCTCCTGTGCCATTCAAGTCCCTGATGGAGGGCAGCTGGCACCAAATGACCCAGTCAGTGAGGTAGACTGTGAACTGCATCTTTTTCGTTTTTCCCTAAAACTGAAGGAAGCAGCCTTGTGTAGACTGAGCTTTGTTGAACATTGCCAGATAGAGTGAACATGTTTTTATGTATCTGAGAGATTTTGGAGATGGTGCCGCCCTAGGGCTTAAATGAGTCAGCCATTCACACATGCCATTGATTTCTAGGAAGACATAAGAAGGAAAGTTAAGGCCGAGGTTAACCTTGAAATCAATTTGTTTGAGCATAGTTTTCCACTGTGTTATTTAGCCCCATGAGAGAGGCTGGTCATGTCTACTGACATCTGCTACATGTGAGGTTTGGGTTATACTTGGGATGTCTAAAATTGCAAATATCTTCTCGAACAGAATGAATAATTACCATTACTATAACCTAAATATAATCTCAAACAAATTACTTTCAATTTTAGGTCTGTGGTTGTTATTTTACTGTGCATTAGTAAACATTAATCTACTGTAAATGGTGTTGGAATCATGCCTAAAGATTTCAGGCAGGGAACCAAGTCCACACTAAGACTGTTAAACATTTACAATTAATTTCTAATCATGTAAGACCAGACATTCCAGTTCTGTAGACTACAGACATAAAATATTATTCTGGGAGAACTATATCTGTGAATATATGCCCTCAATAAGTGATGAACCTCTCTATAATTATTCAAAAGAACAGTTATATCGATTTATGAATAATAAAATAAAAACAAAAAACAAATACACTACAAACTTAAGTGCATGCACATCATCAGTGCTTTGTGCTTTATCATTATTGTATGCATCACTTTGCTGTCATTCACAGACTGAGCTATTAGCTTTAGCAGAGCTGCCAGAACAAACCATTTAGTCTTATTGATTCCCTGTGAGCACCTTAAACAAAGACTGGACTGAAGACAAGGAGATCCAATTGAATCACTGTAAATAAACAGGTAGGCTGCAATGGGCAGGCTGCCACCGTATAAGAGCAGAGTGATATTCCATTACAGTCAGGGAGCTAGCGTTTGTGCAACGGTTTGTAAATGTCAATAAAACCATCTTTAGGCAGTAAAAAGTAATGCATTTCTCTAATAAAGCCTACAAAGAAAAGATTAAGCACTTTAAAGTCGGGTTTTTGATAGCACGAATCGTTCTGTAAACACGTTTATGATGCAACAGAACAGATTCATTGACGCGTTCCGTGTATTTGAATTGTCTTTAATAGAAATGTGACCACCGAGACAAAGGTGCAGTAATGTGTGTGCCCGTGCGTAAAGTGTCGTGCACATCCCCGCGGTACTCTAGCTGGAGCGGTTACAATGATTAGTCCCGCCAGGTTTCTCGGGCAACCCTGTCTCCGCTCTGTCTCCATGGCAATGGAGCGGCAGTTTACTTCCTTTTTCTGCGAGGTAAAAAGGCTGCTTCTACGCCATAGGTCAGAAGCCCGTCGCTTTATGTCGCGCAGATGTTTGGAGAATGTGCGGCTCAGTATGCGGATAAGGCGTGAGGGAGAAACACAAAGGGACATTTCAACAGGATGCCAGTGACAATAGGAGATCACTGCCATCATTACTGTCTATACTTTGAGTAAAAACACATTTGTTCTGTATGATATTCTACAAGTCAACACTGTGGTCTTGGTTTTGTTTGATTTTTTTTTTTTTTTTTTTTGCTGTGTTTGAGCATCACCAAGTCAGCGCATGTAAAGCATGTGATCTTAAACAACACATGGTGCAGTACACAGGCCTAACAGTAGCAACTGCTTAGATCTCCAACAGCAATACCCACATGCACCGTGCTGGGAATGGCTCACAATCGGTTGCTGCTGTTGTTCTGAGTAACCTCAAAGGTGAATTGAGCACCATGCAGGGAATGAATGGGTGCATAGTCGCGTTAAAACCTGTGATTTAGGGGTAATGCAGTCACGGCAAGGTTCGCCTCTTACCCTTGGAAGCATCCTTGTCTTCTTTAGGCTTCGCCACTTTGCCGCTCATAGATCCCAGTTTGGATGTGTAATTCCCGATTTAGGCAAGAATCGAAATCCTTTTAATTGCTGACTGTCCTCAATGAAATCCTTCCCAGAGGTTCCAGGTGCCGAGATAAGGGTTCTGGAAAGAGATGGGTGCAATTACTCCAAATTACATTTTCCCTTGGCGTAAAAGCACAAGGAGACAATAGATCATGAGAACTACAAGGCACAAAGGTGTTTATCAAGTGGATCTATGGAAAATATATACATATATAAATATATATTTAACTATTGATGCTGTCCAAACACAACACTGAGCCCATATGGGTCCAATAAACATTAAGAAACCAGTGTGTATACATATGCGTCTACCTTGGCACGGCGTTTAATTGTTTGGAACCCGTGCGTTTACCTACCTTATCTCCTCCACGTTTTCTGCTACATCAATACACATTGATGAAAGGAAACGTTCCCACCATGAATCCTGTTATGTTGCATACAAAAAAAAAACAAAAAAAAAAAAACAAAGAAACAAAACAAACAAAAAAAAAATCACGACCTGCTGTACTGTGACAAAGGAGAAAAAGCTGCGAAATGGAGCGCTGTTTTTTTTTGTTTTTCCCCACACGGTCGCATTCAGCGGCTGGAAAAGAATCAACAGAAGTCAAAACGCCTCTTAACTGAGCCGTCCTATCTGTGAACAAACCCCGGGTGAAATGCCATCCGAGTGGATTTGTGCAGGTTCTTCTCGTCTGAGGCTGTTTCTCCTGCTCAGATGTGCTCCTGTGAACGCACGGCGGACAGAATCAACAGGATACACAACGTGAGAGCGCACCCCCCGTTTACAGATTCACACCGTGGACATTTGTTATTCGGCTTCGATATCACTAATGTGGAGGAAAATGAGCCGCTCCATCCATGAACAGTCGGTGTATATGAGCACAGACCCGACGTCGGTAGTGAATTAGAGCAGGAGATGGTGCTGCGTGGTGCACACCAACACCATCTTGCTGTTGCTCTCATTCACTTGCCTTTGCAGAGCTTTGCGTTATCCCATTCACATACAGCCTGCGCATTTTCTCAATATCTAAGTTGCTTTCTGTTTACTTTATAAAGACATAGTCAAACTCAGACCACAATTGCATTAAGCACTTTTATTTCTCTTGCAGCTATTTATTCTGTGCAATAATATTCAAACATCATATTATACTAACATCTGATCATACAAAGCTCTTTTTAATCTGTGAAAATGCCTGAAGACTTTTTTCTTCTTTCTGATTGCACAATAGGACATGATAGGTCAACAAAAAAGACCTGCACTTAAGCAGACTGCGCATGTCAGTTATAACACTGTTGCATAGCAGTGTCCGTGTTTTCATTGAATTTCAGGTAAAATCTAACTTCAACTGTTGTTTTTATCTGGACATTCAAAGCAGAAGTGTTATTGCTTAGTCTCAGTTTGATTTAGATTCAGAAATTCAAATTAAAATGTGATTTGGGATTATTCAGAGATGCTTTTCTATGTTGCAACCCTACAGTGAGGAAACGTGTCGTCTTCCATTTGTAAACAAACAGGGTCAGTGACTTCACAAGGCTTCAACGCAGGGAAATGCCATCCATCATGACAGGTTTTTTCCAGTTTTACACCCGACATTGACATCTCTACTACTGACTAACGTAGAAGGCAAACAGCTTTATAATGTCCGGAGATTTGTGTGGCTTTAAGCATAATTCAGTGCAATCCTTTTCAATGTGCATTAGTGGTCTGAGATATGATTTATATCAGTCACCAGTCATTTTATTTAAAAAAAAAAAAAGAAGAAGAAGAAAAAAAAAGGGTTCTTACCTTCTTACCTTTTGGAGAAGTCTAATAGTTACACCTCATTCTTGAGTTGGACAAATATAAAATCTCCCAGGTCCAAATGTTCAAGTAAGCTGATCACTGATGTCCAAAATCCAGAGTTAAAGGCCTCTCATTGCAGTATTAAGGTCAGTGTGATTCATATAGTTCTGAGAATTATTAATAATCTTCTTTCACCCAGAAAACTGTCTAATCGCAGTCTGATCTTTTGAGGTTTTATGTCACATCTCTTGGCCCCCGCAGGTCTGCAGCCCTCAGTGGCAGCAAAGGAAAAAGACCTTCGGGTTCAGGGTTACAGGATCTATATGCTTGCTATTTTTAGAAGAAACTGGACTCCTTTTAAACTTTCTTGACATGCTCAAGTCTTCGTGAGGCATTTATGGCACACTGTGGCTTGTTTCAGTGAGTGCTTCTGCCTCGCAGAGTAAAATCATTAACATTTTACAACTACATTCTCTCAAATTATACTCAAATGTAACGTCACATGGCTTTTTAACATAGTACAACTGAAAACATGTTGAAATGTCAAGATGGTTTTTTTTTTATTTTGATTCCATTATGAAACTGAATTTTTGAACTGCTTAAATCATAGCTTGAAAAC
>JAPQRP010000002.1:19944784-19979852 GCA_037367295.1 Apogon hyalosoma
ACCCATGATAGTCATTAACATAAAATACTGTTTTAATGAAACAGAAACAGACAATCCACGTCCAAACCTTTCAGTTTAGCTTGAGACGATGTTGCTTTTCCTTAAATCATGAGAACTGACTGCTCATTAGCATTCAGTGGATGTGAGAAAGTGCATGGTTATTTTTATAATGGAGGTTACCATAGCTGAAACACAGGATCAAAGGGACTAAATCAATAGGAAGTGACCTCGCACGAGCCGGAGGTCAGAGAGGTTATTGAGGGAGGACCATGTCAGAGACTGAATGGCTTTATAAGAGATGCAATCTATTACTCAGCCTACCAAAACACTGTCACAAATCGGAAAATTGCGACTTTTATTTATGATTTTGTGTGTGAGCCATTATTTTATGTCATAGTAACTAATATTACCCTTAAAGACAAACATGTGGTACTGTATTTGTACAAATTATTGAGCTGTTTGTTTTGTATGACATACAATGAATCCTGCGATGGTGCATTCATATTGATTTTACAAACGTATCTGAGTTAATTGAGTTTGTGGATGGAATAGACTAGAAAATACACATTCATGCCTAAATTTGCACTGAGGAATTTTTGGGATTATATTATCATATGTTACAGAAATGACATGTGTGGTTCTGACTGTTGTGTACATGATGCAGGACTCTGACTCAAGACTAGCAGCTGTATGTTGGGGTGAAAAGAGCAAGGGTTAGACATTGAGTAAATGTCAGTGGATGGTGTTCCCACTGTGTCCATGGCCTTTGGCCCCCTTTGACCTTTCCAGTAGAGTACCACAGCATTACATCCATCCACAGCTGTTGTAAAGCACTGACCTGTAGCCTGGTTCATACAGCACAAACAAACCCTTGACTCACACTCTGTTGTCACATCATGGGTTGCATCTACCAATAGCTCAGAATAACCTTGGAGCACTTCTGTATATGCTGATTACAGGATTTTAGCTACTAACTGCACCATCACCTTAAGCACAAAACACGTGTACCAAGACTATTGCTTTTTGTCACGTAAAACCGTGTTAATTAATCATTTTAAAATTAAACATAGTATGTGTAATTTTTTAAACGTGCTTCAGAGCTGGTTCACTCTACAGGTTCAACAAATGAGGAAGAGTGAGTGGTAAAGTGAAGTCAGTCAAGTGAGTTATAGTCAGGAAAGACAGGAAAGTACATTGGTCAGAATAAAGGCATGAAACACCGAAATAAAACATATTGTCATTGTTTTGATGGATGGATGACAATATAAACATGCTGCCATTACCTGCTTTAGTGCCCCCAATAATTTGACCACTAACATTTAAACATACATCATCTCAATGCCGCACCTCCAAATATCTGTGACATTTGAACATATCATTTGCATGCTTATACAAAATGAACAATGTTTGCACATTCTGAATATTTTACCACTGGGACAGGATTTTGCACAAACAATACAATTTTATATTTTTGACCCTTTTGTACATAGCACTCACATTATTTATTTTCTATGCTCAGAGTTATTTTATTATTTCAGTTATGTGACGGGAACTCACAAAGTAAGAGTTGCATTACTTCGGGCAACAGCTGTATTTCTGCTGTGTATTTGACAACAAACTTCTTGAATCTTGAAAACACCTTTTCATAAATGTATGGAGATGTTCTGAGTGAATACAGCCAAAGCACAGGCTTCATCATACACAGAGAGGTGTTTATAGCTCTATATGTGTGTCTGTGGAGTGGATACAGGAGTAGATTTTCCATCTCGTCCCATCTGTCTTACAAAAAGACTACTGTCCGGTCCCAAACTCAAGAAAAAATTAAAAAGATACATAAACAAGCAGTGCCAGACACAACAAACCCCACCCCTTGCACGTATTGTAGCTTATTTTGACATCAATCCAGCTGATGTCATCATGTCTATGCATGTACTGATGTCAGCATATCAGATGCCTCTATATTTGTGCCAAGTTTGAAGTAAATTGGGGAAAAAAAAGAAAAAAAAATCCGCCATTATAAGTAAATGAGAGAAGAGAAAATATTTTTAAAAATTGTAAAAAAAAAAAAAGGAACTTTGATCTACTTTTCCCAAAATGTAATGAGATCTATTCCTGGTCACTGGCAATCTATAAACCCAATTAGGTATGAATTCAACTAATAGTTTTGCTGCTAGAGTGTTAACAATTGAACAAAGAAACTAACTGAACCAAAAACAATACCCCTTGCCTCTCCTTCGGGGGGCGGGGTAATAAAATCTTGTCCTATTCCAATCCTTGAAAATCGATTCCCATCTCATTCCATCCCAGTGTTAACAGTGTGTTTTAAGAGGAGTAGACTATGGGCAATGTAATGATTTTCTGTCACATCTGACTCATTGCAGTTCATAAAAGAGGTGATTTTCAGCTGTATTTCACATTTGTTATTCAGATAAGAAATCATTTTTATTTATATATGTATATAAACCCACCCATTACTATTACTATTCCCACTCTCATCTGCTTCCTTTCCTGTTCCAGTCCTGTGATAACTCCCCCAGGATTCCCAAAAACTGTAGCACTGTATTGTTTCTCACAGACCTGCACCTGAACAAGAGCAACGCATAGAGAGAAGACAGCCATGCAATTAGAGTCTCTATGTTTTAATAAAGTCTCATCAACACACACTGCATGACACTGTCACACACTTTTTGCCTATATATTGTTCTACAGAAACATCCCAAACACAGCAAAATAGGAGGGAAATCAGAAAATACATGCGGAGGACAGAGTCTCTGCTGGTAATTGAGGAGAATTAATGTAACATCATTACATATTATCTTACAAATTAAACCCTAAATTAATAGTAATCAAGAAACACTCATACTGGCTGTGTGTTAAAGTGCCTAAAATTGGTGCCTCCTTCTCTTGTGAGCCATTGTTTCAATGCCGTATTTAACTCAGAAGTGCACTTTCATTGCATTCTGTCTAAAATCCCTGTTCAGTCTCACAGCTAACAGCCACACACCTCCTCTGCACATTATGCTGACTTATAAATCAGCTGCATTGAATGACAGAACAACATTGAACACACAGTGAAGGAGCTGCATTGCTTGATTTGCAACTTGGCAGAACTGAAAATCACCCAGGATGATATTTTGTGGAGAAGCTCGTGAGGATGCTTGGAGGAATCGGTTCCAAAATCATTCTTTGGGACAAGTCAGTAAGGTGTTAGGGTATGATTAATGCTTCTGTGTTGTGCGGCGCAGGGTTAGTTGTCTAATTTTAATTGTAGGTGTAAGCGTGATTCAAGGTCTGAGTGTTGTTGATAAGGTAGGCAGACTGGTTGTGTTAAGGGAAGCTGGATGTTATCTGCAGGTTTTTGATTGTTTATAGAATTTGTGTCTGTATTTTGTGTTACATTGCTGGGATTTAATCCTCTGTTTCATGTGCCAGAATCTGTGCTTGCAGTTTTGAGGCTTCCATCTTACACATTTCATTAATTTATTTCATCAAACCTCGCCGGTGGGACTGTTACACTTGTTCATTTTTCTCCAGTCCTCACAGAGCTCTATACACTGACCTCCAGTGCAAAGGTCAGAATGGGGTCAGCAAGTTATTTCTATAATAAAGAGGTCAGGGTCCAAAAGTATGGCGAGCTGTCGTATTTCTGTCACGTCCCCCTATAATACACTACATAATTGAGTTGGCCTTTCCCCAGATTGCATTTTTATATCTTTCATCATGTCACAGAGTCAGGGTGTATTTCAGCTGCGGGACAGATGATCTACATGTATTTGTTGGAGGAATACCAGCCGCTGACGCTCTGCCATTTACCTCTGGTGGTGAAGTCTTCATCAACCCCCTAGTATGCGTCTTATTAGCACCTGAAGCATGTTGGAAACTAAAAGAATACAAAGTTGGAGCTCATTTATTTATTTAAAAAAAATCATTTGAGGCATTTCCACGTCATTGGTTCAATCCACTGCAGCTTTTTTTTTTATGCACAAATTTCTGACATTCAGCAGGAAAACAGTGAGATTCACAGGCGTTTTCTGACCAGGAGGGATGGCAGCTCCACTTTTTCATTAACGGTGGCTGAACATCCCTGAGCCGGCAGCGTCTGTCAGCTTGCCTGCATTACGGCTCACAGAACCAGAAATGGATTTGAGCCCTTGTTTCACAGGAACTCACAATAGTACTGTGTTTCTGGGTCACTGTTGGCAAGAGTAAGCATAGTTAAGTACATCTCCTCATGTAAATCTTCATCCTAGAGGTGACTTCTTATATAAAATGCATATTTATTCATCTCATACTTGCAGATTATAGTTTCACATAAACACACAGCCATCGCATATAATGAGGCATTTACAAAATCTAACTAAAATTTAAAAAATTAATTAGATCGAGTGTTTCTGAGTCAGTGACCCATTTAGCTTTACCTCTTCTAATACTTTAACACTGGATCAGTTTTACTTACTGTATGTTTTATATGCCACCATAGAATGAACAAACTATGATATTTTTAATTTCACAAGTACGATATCTTCTATTTGCGTGTCTTATTGGCAGGGTTTCATTTGAAAAGCTTCCAATAAAATCTATTTAAGACAAGTGGAGTTGTGTTGTAAGCTTGTGAATGCAAATACTACCTACGCCTCAAGTCAATTGTTAAAATGTCAGAGTGTTTGGCTTAGTGTGGATGCATGTGGGCAAGCGGGGAGGGGGATGGGTGTGAAACATCAGGCTTTTATATTACAGAAATGACTGTACTAATTAACGGAGCGAGACTCTCTCAAATATCACATTAATGTCAATGACTTCATGGAGGGGGGGGGTCAGAGCTTTGAGGCCTGCAGTGCTTCTTTTTACAGCTCACATCATAGAAGCTCCCTGTGGGTTTTACTATAAAAGCTCACAAGACTGAAGTGCAGTGAGAAACGCAGTAATACTTTGTTTTGGACAGTAGAAATTTCAGTAATGACCAGATTGTAATAACGATGATGTCAGTCATGGTTTTTAAACTGCAATTGCAACAGTGAATCCATCTTAAACAGTCATTTCAAGAGATTAACAGATGTATTTCTTCTAGTTTTACATAAGTATTTTATGGGGTGTACAGTTCAGTGCTAGTACCTGATTCAGACATGCACAGAATCTGCTCAGTCAGTGTTAACTTATTGTAATGTGCTGTGACAGGAGCTTGTTTTCCCACAGACTACCGACGGGATAAAAATCCTAAATTGGTTCAGCGGAGATACAGGTAAATCAAAAACTAACACAGAAAGACAGAATGCTCGCATGTCACCGAGGGAAAAACACACATAACTCCAGTTTACTATCCTTGCTTGTATGTATTTGATAATGAGCCCACTCGAGAGAATGCTAACATTTACATGATGTGGCTTCAAGGAGCTGTGAGTTTGTACATTGTCACATAAAACCTGGAAGGAATGGCTGATCTAATTAAAGAGAATTCCCTCTCTGTTGCCCCAAGATTTTTTCAAGCTATAAACATCCTATCATTCAAATGTCACCTTGTACAAACTAATGATCATGTTTTAACTTCGAAGATACAAGTGAACGCAAAATGTAATCTTATCTGGGATTCAGATTAAAGACAGAGTTATGAGTGTGATTAAGACAACAAAATATCATTGTCTGTAGAGTGTAGGAGAAAGTTGCAGCGCTACAGTGAAAGTCAGGCCAGATACAGCTACTCAGTGTCTGGAAACAAAATCAGCATTTTCATTTCTCTACCTATAATGAGTCAAAGTAACACTAAAGCACTTGATCGAGTCGTTTGCACTAGTATTGATTTGTGCATTAATGTACCAAATTATAAATCTCAGAAAACTTCAGGATTCACAGCTTCAAGTAAGACGTCGTAAACCCTCTTTAAATGACAGAGTCCCCAGTGGAAAACTGAGTTCTGGATTGCCTGATCTCCCCCACAGCCCAGGAGATACTGTACTCTAGCAATCAATAGCACTGAGCAAGCATCAGAGTTTTTATTATCTACAAGGCCCTGGCTTGATCCTCCACTGTAGTGACTAATCTAATTGGAGCCGACACTGATTCCCCAGCTGTGTGGTGCTGCCAAAGATAGAAAAGACAGAGATGTCAGGCAGATTTTGTAAATCAATAGTCAGACTCAGACAATTTCACTTCCTTCTCACCATCAGCACGTTCACACCATTCATCTGACAAAGTCTTGTTAGTGTGCTCTCTACTCATCACCTCAGTGCTAATAGAAAAAAAAAAAAAGGAAAAAAAAACATTGCCTGAGTTCCCCTCTGTATACACTATTATAAACCCAGTCAATGGCTTGTATCCACTCTGCTATTAAACTACACTATCTGGAAAGTGTGCCATTGGGGTTTTCAAGCACTGTCTCTCCAGAAGGCTCTGCAACAGCATTTCATGTAGAAATATGACTCAGCGAGGGCAGTGCATACTTCAGTAATGCTGTCATCCTTTGGACTAAAGTTGGCATTCCTATAAAAAATGTTTACCCAGACAACTGTAGCTATTTCAGACACTTGAAAAATGAAAATATTGAGAGTGAACACATTGTAGGCCCAAACAAATCCTTTAATTTGATATTCATCCTAGATGGAAATGAATGAGAAGCTATTATATTGAGCAGACAGTGTTAATTACTCATGTATGAATTATTCAGCCTCTAAACGATTCACTGAAATATAAATGCACCCGTTCAATAGTTGCCAACACTGTAGAAGACTCAGGACTCCCTCTGGGGGGATTTCTGAGCCAGTGATGGGTTGCATCTTAAACGCCAGACCGCAAAATGACACCAGAGTTAAATCTTCAGCTGGCACACTGAATCAGCAAAGGCAGTACATCGCCCTTGACTGCGGCATCATCTTGAATACTGAGCGGCCGTAGTAGAGACTTGGGAGGTTTTAATGGTTTCTGAAGTTTTTGCAAGTTTCCTCAGGTTGGAATGACTTGAGTTTATATACAATTATTCAGTAGTATGAGGGAGGATGTCATCCCTTCGTTTACAGAAAAAAATAATGATCTAAAAACAGTTTAGGCCAATTTAAAATCCTACACAGTCATGGAAATAAATTTTCATAATATAGAACATGTAAAAATAGGACCAAGGGTCCTGTAGCCCAATAGCATATTTAAAGACATTCTTTGACATTCATTTGACCTTTCAAGGTCACTCAAGGTCAAAAGTCATGGCACCAAATGAAAGCCCATAAAAAATTAATTCCTAAAAAAAAAAATCAAAAGTCAATATTTCTCAATTCTTTAAACAAACTTGGTAGACCTTGCCCCAAAGAACCTTTACTATGAATTTCAATTGCTTCTGGTTTACAGTTTTAGAGAAGAAGTTTTTAGAAATCTGGACATAGCTGACCTTAGGTTTGACCTTTCAAGGTTAGTCAAGGTCAAAGGTCATGGCACCAATTGAAAGCCCATATGTGACTTCCTATCTATTGCCAGTAGTAATTATTTCAATAGCTTTAACTGATTTCAAGTTATAGCACTTTGAAATGTGTCCCATTAAAAACCAATGGGGATTTTTAAAATAAAAAAAATTTAAAATCAACATTTCTCTGTTCTTTGAATAAAGAGGGTGGACCTTACTCCACAGCAAATATCAAGTCATTCTGACTGATGATTTTGAAGAAGATTCTTGAAAAATTGTTTATGGAAGAACGATAGACGGACAGATGACAACCAGTGTTGGGAAAATTACTTTTAAAAAGTAATTAGTTATAGTTACTAGTTACTTTCCTAACAAAGTAATTGAATACTCCTTCATGAATGTAATTAGTTACCAGGGAAAGCAATTATTGCATTACTTTTCTGAAAAACCTTCAAATATGTAAAAGAAAACTGATTTTTGAGCGTGTTTGATGGTTGCAGTGTCATAGAGTAGAACAGCATAGACAGGTACTGCATTTAACTTCATATTTATTGGAGTGTGAATAAAATCAAAGACATCTCTGTATATAAAGCAGTTTCATCCTCTGTGGATTCTACTGCCTCTCTTCTTATCCTTTGGCAAATTTGAGCTCGGGAAGACACGTGATCGGACTTTTTCTGTCTTGAGGCAACTTCTGTCTGATATTAGTTATGTCTTGTAGAATACTCCTTCAGATGGAACTGATGTTCCCACTAAATGGAGCTTCTACACCATGACTGTGGTAAGGCTGGGGTCCACCAGGGCCCGGCTTTTCCACCACATAAGGGGATCTGCATTTATAGAAGAAGATGCTCTTCCAGTTAACCCCACACCTCCACTTTTTTCAGTTGCTCCCCCCGATACAGCGGTAAATGTCTTCAGTCCAGTCAGTTGGACTCACTGATAACTCCTCCCTTAAGTTAGCTGTGCATAAAGCTGTGTTCAAGTGCATGGGGTGTGCAGCGGACAACTCAAACTCGTAGATGTCATCGGTCGTTCACATGAAGGCAGCATGGGCACCTCAGACTCATG
This sequence comes from Apogon hyalosoma, assembly GCA_037367295.1. NCBI lineage: Eukaryota > Metazoa > Chordata > Actinopteri > Kurtiformes > Apogonidae > Apogon > Apogon hyalosoma. Next base: position 19,953,237 of record JAPQRP010000002.1, read on the forward strand.
GGCACACAGGTGAAACATGAAGGCAGTGGGCAATTTGAATATAAAAACGGCTCGTAAACGAATCTGTTCTTGTCATTCACTTAAAAGAGCCGTTCAAAAGACTCGACTCATCCGCGAACATAACACCTCCAGTGCCTGGCTGAGAGAGCCAGGATGGATAACAGCTGTTAGATATCAGTGCATAGTAACGCGACACATTTCATTGTTGGTAACTGTAACAGTGTAACATTTCAAATAGTAATTAATTACATTACCCGTTACTGAAAAACAATGCCATTATTCCCAACACTGATGACAACTGATACCAATAGTCCACCAGGCACTCTGGGCCATTGGCTAAAAAAATGGAATTAGAAATGTAACATGTCTGGTTGAGGCACCCTGGGGTACTCCCATAGGGCCATCTTCCCATTAAACATTAGAGTAATGCTATGTGCTCTGAAAGCGGTCATTTTATGGGTAAGTGTTTCAGATAATAGCTAAGTGCTCCTTGAGGTCTTTCAGGACTTTTCAGAGGCTTCAGTAATGACAGTATCAGAGGTTACCAATGGCTGCCAGGGTGGACTGGAAAGGCTCTTCTACGTTCTCAAAAACGGACATTTTGGATCGGATGTTTCTGAAGTGTTTTAGGTAATTGCTCAGTCATTAAAAAGGGGCTCCCTGGAGTACTTGGGGTTGTTTCTGAGGCTTTTTCAGGTGGTCATGACCAGCCTCTCATAGTGAAGTTGAAAGGCTGTACAATGTGCTTAGTATGTGCTCTGATACTGATCATTTCAGATAGGACTTTGTACTTTTTTCCTAAGTGTTTTACAGTAATTGCCAAAGTATAAGCAAGTGGTCTTGGGGGTTTTGAGTTTCCAAGGTATGTCAGCATTTTGCAGTGGTGCAGCAGAATGTTTATTTAGTATGCTCCAAAAATAGTCAAGAGTTGCATTTAATTGATACATCATTTTAGGTGTTACCTAAGATGTGATTTTAGCTGATCACCAACAGCCTTCTGTGTTCTATTTGTACAGTGAACATGGACTTTTCTGACAGGATTTGGAATGTGATTCTAGTGTTTTGGGGTGATTCAGGTTGATTAGGACTCCTCGTCTTTTTGTTGTACTAGGATGTGTACATTATGTGATGAAATTTGGTCAATGTATAAGCTGTGAAAAAGCTCATAGTTGTAGATAGTTGTAGCTGATCAGAGGCAGTAGACATTTACCTCTTTGCAAAATGATCAAAATATGTCCGCGTGTTAACCTAAGAAATGTGAGAAAATGTTGCCTTGATAATAACTGAAGTTCTTTAGTCATTACTGGAATACACAGTTATACAAGGACAGTTGTAGTAAGTGGGGAAGGAAGATAACTCGATAAAATGGAATGTTTGAATTAAAATTGTCACAGTTATGGTTAAGATCCAACAGTGTCCAGGTGGTGAATGATGTGTGAGGAATCATCACTTAGAGGGATGCATGAAAATGTTCAGAGTAGACATACAGTTACACTGAAGTGTCTAAAATCGACATTAAAACACAGAAAAATTAAGAATAAATATGTGTTTTTGTGTGCTTTTGTACACTCTTGGCCACATGATCCCATCACTGACATTTACTTCTGCCTCTGTCTGTTACAGTGAAAGACTGAGGTGTGTGTCCGCCATCTTGTGGTGAATAGTCTCAAGTACATTTTAACAAACTTAACGTCTCAGGCCTGAATTAGATTAACTGAAAAATAAAACTATAAGATCTTAGTTATTGTGAAAAAAACCAAAACTTATTTTGGTTATTTCAGACTAATGTAAGCTGGACTGAAAGAGTCCAGACATTTGCATGTATGTAGTGTATGAACAGACCTGAGATGTCTGTGTTAATTTGATAAAATAAAAATGTGTGGTGAGTTAATGTTCTGGCTTAATCTTATTTTTAATTCAAACAAAAAGCTAGAAAAAAAATTGCTTTTTACATGAAAAAGCCAAACCAGTGGTAATAACTGATTAAAACATTTAATACCATTGATTTAGACACTCTTTACTTGTTTACTTTGTACACATTTCATATTTTGGTACATTTAAGTTGTGGTCAGCTGAAATAAATGTTTCGAACACACATCTGTCACAAACAGGCTTTCAGTTCACAAGAGTGTCATTTCTATTCTTATAGCAGAAAATCCAGGATTTCCCTAATTTGGATGAGTGTCTGTTTGCACGTGACTGTTGACACACTGTTTTTCAGCGGCTGCTTCACTGAACAAACATGTAGCTTATTGTGAGCTCTGTACTTTGGTCCAGAGTGTGATTATCAGGACATCAAAACACTTTGGAATGGCACTATTTTTATGGTTTTCGCTATGTTTGCTGCTTTTAGACTTTCAACTGGGCTCTGGAGGTATTACAAAAATGTTTACGATGCTATCAAATAACTTTCTATTTTGGTTTTATCTGTATCCAGTCTTCTTGATTTAATATTAAAGGTCTATTTTATTTTCTTATATACCTTTGCTCATTGTTGGAGTCATCTATAAGACAGGTTGTGTGTTGATTTTTGTTTTGTTTTGTTTTTTTTGTTTTTTTTTTTCTTTTTCTCAGCTCCAGTTGTAGACCCAGTGTTTCTGTCCGTTCAGGCAGCCAACAGTGTTCTGCGGAGACAAAAACGTGAAAACACTGGATTTTTTGAGGAGTTTCAAGAAGGCAACTTGGAGAGAGAGTGTATAGAAGAAAAATGTGACCTGGAGGAGGCCAGAGAGACTTTCGAGAATGATGAGAAGACAGTGGGTATTTGTTTTAGTGTGTATACAGAAATATTGGTCTTTGTTGTCAATAGTTATAATAAAGCTTTACTTTTATTGTAGATGGAGTTCTGGGCGGGATATATAGGTAAACATTCTGTAGCAGTGCTCGTATCTTTCTATGTATCTGTGTGTTTTTTATGTTTTAGAAACCCCTCCACCCATTGCCTATTATCATATGTCAGAGGACTTCTTGTAATTTCTAAATTTAACACCATAGGAGACATGCTGTAATTTCTGCTATTGCATAAACCTTTCATCTGAAAAAATCCAGGACAATTAATATGTCATTTGATGGCTCTGAACTGAGATACTGTACGATATTTACAACCCCACAGATGGAAATCAGTGTACGTCAAGTCCTTGTCTGAACCAGGGGATATGTAAGGACCACCTCGGTTATTACACCTGCTTTTGTCCTCCTGGCTTCATCGGCAGGAACTGTGAGATCGGTAAGTAAAAGTCCCATAGCTGCACAAGATCAAAATAAATTGGATTTTTGTGCTTCATAACCCCAATTTGTTTAGAATATGAGACCTGGTGTCAGCCTCACAGGAGTCAGCACTTGAAATGTTTTTGTTTAGTTCTTTTTATATCGAATAAATGCCTCACATTGATTAGAACTTCTATTGTAGGTTCCAAGATTAGATTGTTTGTCTTTTTGGATGTTCTAAAATCTGCAGACAAGGTGCCCTCTGTGCGAGAAGTGACTGCATTGTTTACAAATCACGCTTTTACACATCATGTCACGGTACAAAGAGAGGAAAAAAACAAAGTGTGTTTTTAACTTATTCAGCAGGTTCAATACACAGTCTCTATACTAACTATATTTATTCTTTCTGTCTGTACCAAAGGACTGTAATGACATTCTGATTTGTTGCTCCTTTTGCATTCTGTAAAATGAGCTCAAATTTAAGGAGTTGGTCTCATTAGACACTTGAAAAGACTTGGAGGCACAAAATACGGCTTATTGCATTCATACATATTGTTGACAAATGTGATGGATACCTGCTGTTTAGGTTTTCCTCTTTAAAACACTTGACAGATCATTATATAGTATATTGGTATTCTCTTTGGTTGTGTATTTGGTTGTGTTAACTATGTTGCTGCCGGTCTTGGTTGGGACTTGGCCTTCTAAAATAAGATTTTTAGTGTAATCAAGTTATTTGTTGATTAAATGATGGCTAAACTGTTTAAAAAATTGGACTCACTGAGATGTTCAGTGAGCATTTGTGCCCCATAGATGTGAAAATTGTCATTCTGGAAAAGACCTTTAATTTGGACCCTGCATTTATGTAAGATGGGTCTGAATATTTATACTTTTATCTTCCTCAGTGGTAGCAAGAAGGTGTGATGTGAACAATGGAGACTGTATGCACTTCTGTGAACCAGCGGGGACCTTTGGAGCAAGATGCACCTGTGCAATGGGGTATAAGCTGGCACAGAACGGGATCGACTGTGACCCAGAAGGTACTGATGCATTTCTGTCTTCTTTTCCATGTATTGTATTGGTGACTCTTAACTTCTACCAGGGGACTTTTTTCACATTACCAGATGAATTCCCATGTGGCAGAACTGCCCTGACTGAGATCGGTAATGCCTTAAGAAGGTCTGTCTTCGCCTTTGATGAAAGCCTGGAGAATAATGCTTCTGTGATAAACATCAGCACCACCACACCCTCATCCTCGACCTCAACTTCAGCCAGTGCCACGACATCCATCCCTGATACATTTGACACAATGGAAAATGAGACCGAGTGGATGTACAATAACACAGACGTCCCCACAGTGAAGCCTCTAAGACCTTACAAACGCATCGTAGGTGGTGAACTGGTAACTCCAGGAGAGATCCCATGGCAGGTATAGACACTGGAGGGAGTAGGAGTTCAAAATATCTGGGGCTCCATTAGAGGGAATCCATGAGTTTAAAGTCCTTTTTTTCTGCTGTGTCCAGGTTGCTTTGATAGCTCGCCCCAGTGGTCAGTTATTCTGTGGGGGCTCCATTCTCAGCAGTCTGTGGGTCATTACAGCTGCTCATTGCCTGGTGGAGGCACAAAACTCCTTCTTCATCAGAGTTGGTAAAAGTCGCTACCACTGTTTTTATTGAATGAATCAATAGGATCATCATGGTTTATTTGATTTAGGACCGGGTTAGAAATAATGATCTTAAAATGAAATACATAGATTTTGAATGAGCACAGTTTAGCTGTGATTGTCATCAATGCATGAAAGAAAGCATTTATTGGGACTTTGGCTCATGTTATAGATTAAAATGAAATGTATCACACCAAATAAGACAGTTCCTTGATAAATGAATATAACATAAGGTCTCTTAGGATTTCTATCATATCCAAGCAAAATTTGTATTGTAAGTGTTATATTCCCAACTAAACTGGTATTGAATTGGAATTAATTAAAGTGGGAAGCTTGGGAATTAGAACTGGATCAGATCTGGAGAATATGGGGGGATAATAAGACCTATTTGTAAATATAGCTGAACTAATAAGTACAGCATAGAGCTGTAGGTACAAGGTGTCACAACCTAGTATTATAAATGATGCACTTTGGTGCCACAGAGATAAGAGACCACTGCAAAATTATCACTTAGTCTGATTTTACCATTTATAAGGATGTGTTTGGGTAAAATTAACATTTTTGTTTTATTCTCTAAACTACCGACAACATTTCTCCCAAATTTCAAATAAAAATATTGTTATTTAGAGCATGTATTTGCAGAACACAACATGTGGTCAAAATAACAAAAAGATGCAGGTGTTTTCAGACCTCAAGTAATGCAAAGAAAACCAGTTCATATTCATTTTCTAAACAACACAATACTAATGTTTTAACTTGGGAAAAGTTTAAGCATCAATATTTGGTGGAATAACCCTGATTTTCAACAACAGCTCTCATGTGTCTTGGTTCTCCTCCATTGCTGTTGGATGACTTTATGCAGATCCTGGCATAGAAATTCAAGAAGCTCATCAATCTTCCATGACTTGTGACCATCCATGTTCCTCCAAAAGTTTTCACAGTGGGTTCAGGTCTGGAGATTGGACTGGCCATGACAGGGTCTTCATCTGGTGGTCCGTCATCCACACCTTTATTGACCTAGCTGAGGCCAGGAGCATTGTCCTGATAGAAAAACCAGTCCTCAGAGTTTGGGAACATTGTCAAAACAGAAGTAGTTATTTTTTGATTCCAATTACTTTCGTGGTACTAATAGCACTGTTTTTGCCATCCAGCTGGTCCTATTGGAAGAAGACAGTGATGGCCACAGTAGTAGTGTTTATACTTCTTCTTAAATAAGATATGGATCAGGTGTTTATTCAGTAGAATAAGATGTGCTCGTGTTGGAATTCAACAGACACAGGAATGGAATGGCTGACATACAGGCAAACATGCTGATTTCAGAGGAAATTGCAGTGGTCTCTTAATTTTTCCCAGAGCTGTATTCTTCAGACACAACAGACCATTAGTTTTTGGAACAGACCATAGCAAATACATTTAAAAAAAAAAAAAAAAAAAACCTCTATTATTATATTGAAAAATAATAAAATCTCACAGGGCAATATCTGTCAAAGTAGATGCAAAGTGACTTTTGACACTAATGTCCTGTGTCCTTTGTATCCACAGGGGAGAACAACATCTACATCAACGAGGGCACGGAAAAGGACTATGAAGTGTTACAACAGCATATACACCCACGCTACAATGCTAATATAAGCTTGTTTAACCATGACATTGGCCTGCTGTATCTCAAAAACCCCATCACCTTTTCTGCCACCGTGCGGCCCATCTGCATAGGCCCCAGGACCTTCACTGAGGCCCTAGTGAAGGACGCGTCCCCAGCTCTGGTCAGCGGCTGGGGCCGAACACGCTTCCTTGGAGCCATGGCTATTTCTTTGCAGAAGGTTGAGGTTCCTTTTACAGATCGGGCAACATGCAAAGACAGCAGCAGCTCCAGGATCACTCCCTTCATGTTCTGTGCAGGATACTATGATGAGGACAAAGACGCCTGCCAGGGGGACAGTGGAGGGCCTCATGCAAACAGTTTTCATGACACATGGTTTCTGACAGGCATTGTGAGCTGGGGGGAGGAGTGTGCACAGGAGGGGAAATATGGCGTCTACACCAGGCTGTCGCTTTACTACAGCTGGATACAACATGTCATGGGTTTATCTCGTAAACGACTGGTGTTAGATGTAGAAGACCCAGTTTAAAGTATATATAAGCATACTGCTCATATATACACTGTTGTGCAGAAAGTTGGAATAATTGTGTTTTCAGGCACATTTGTCTTTTTACTCCTATTTATACACATATATGATAAATATTATATCAGTAATCACATTTCACCAGGTACAATGATTACATACTGAGACCAGATTATACTTTATCTATCAAGAATAAATCACAGTGTCACAATTATGTCATGAGAAAAGGTTGAAAAATGTTTTATTCCAACTTTATGGGCAACAGTGTACTTTATGTATGGAGAACCCGGTTTAAAGTATACGTAAGTGTACTGCTTATATGTAACAGCCTCTTTTGCACCATGGTGTTTTAACCTCACAAGATTTTTTTTCCTCAATGAACTGTTTACTGTTCAGAAGAGTTGGAACTGGATAATACACAAACCTCAAATGTCATGAGTTGTAAACTTTTAAACCACCATACTGTATGTGTCAGACTCATTCAGGCTTCACAGTCATTCATATTTGAACCAATCAGTTACTACATGTTGTCTTAAACAATCAATAAGTTATGACTATATGCCATCAAATTCAGGTCATACCTACAGTGTCCTGACAGTGTAGTTGGACAATAATGTTTTACCTCCATCTGCTGGTGAAGGAGTGTTTTACACACAGCCGTACAATAGAATAAAAACAAGCATATTTTGACATAAGACTGTATGTTACACAGTGACCGAATAAAGTCCAAACATGTCTGTGTAGGTTCTCATTTGCCCAGGTCATGATTCTTCTTGGTAGTCCTTCTCAGTTCAACTGGACTGGTTTAGCTAGAAACGTTTTCAAAAAAGCTAAACCAGTCCAGTTGAACTGAGAACTACCAAGAAAAAGTCCATACAGTTTTCATTATTGAAGTGCTTTCTTGTGTGAATCAAATAAACTGACTGGGGTGGTGGTGGAAAAAAATTATGCAAACAGTTCTTTTAGATACAATATTATCACACAATATATCAACATATGTAATGTTAAAGACTTTGAATGATTTCAATTCCTGACACAAATCTCAGTTATTGCAATAAATATGGTTTATTTCCTTGATTATTTCTTTACAGTACTGAAGCTGTACAAAAAGAAACCAGTTTGGAACAGTGACTGTCGAACAATACAAACCTGCTCGTGTTCAGTTGCCATGCTTTTTTTTTTTTTAAATAAATACTCAGCTGTAAGCTTAGGCTACTTGGCTCATTGGGATACATGATATTTCAAGCATGGTATTTTTGTTTTGTTTTTTCCAACTTGGAAAATCTGTGCAAAATCTGCAGCATTTGGGATTGAAGTTGCAATAACATCATTTGGTAATATAAGCGAAAAGGAAGGGATGCTGCTGTGCAGTCAAGTGCTCTGGGCTGCACACATACCTCATAATATTAAGAAAGAACATGACAGCAAAATAAATAAATCAACAACATAGGAAATGTGTAGTGCGTAGCAGCTCCTGCTGCTTTCTAAACTAATTACCATTTCAAACACAGCGTATCAAAGCCAGCCCTCCAACTGAGGCCTCGATTTGATGTGGTAAATTCATATAAGTCTGCAATCAATATTTAATTAAGCGTTCGACACAGAGGGTATATTTCATGTTGGCTGTATGATCCCTTTTAATGGAGAACCCAAGATTAACGGAGCAGTAATGATGAGGAGGAAACAATCTGCCTCCGTGATGGAAAGGCAGGCAGAGCATAATCTCTCTCTGTGTTTCTTTCAATATCCCTTGTTTTCCATTCCGTTCACTGTGACAGTCCACTCCCAACGGATCCAGAGGAAAATGACAATAATCAGTTCCTCATTCTCCCGCCTTCCTTTTGTCTACGGGACACACTGAGGAACTGGTTGCCATCCATCTTAATCATGTCGGCCTTTGTCTTACATCACACACACTGACATGTCATCTGCTGTCTGCATGTGGGGGGTATGTCTCCCCTGCCTCCATAACACACCTTACATTCAGCAATAAACAGTAAATAAGTGCATAAATAAGGGGAAGTAGACTGCATAGCATCAAGCAGAGAACACAATGAGGAGACAATCATGGATTTGTTTCTCTACTGTCTTTCCACCTTATTAAAGTGCCTGTTGAATATTTGTGAGGTCAGGATGAAGCAAGAAAGAAAGAGGATTATTCCATATTGCAAACAGTACATACAAGAGAAGAGAGACTCAAAAAAGAGCAGGAATAAAAAGGCATTATGGCATGGCACATTTTGGCATTTTAACTCCTAGACCGTACAGAACAGCAGTGCCTTCTGGAATGAAATGTTAAGAAAATACAATGAAGTAGTTTAATGTAAAATGTCAACTAACTACACAATGATGGAAATACATTATATTAGTTAAAAATGAGACTGTATATGTACAAAATTTTAAGAAATGTTTCAGGCAAATCCTGGATAAGAATCCAATAGGTGCACAATGAGACGAACACAAACACATACTGTATAGCCTCAAATTTTAGCTGACACAAACAAGGACTGAAAAATGAGTCCACGAATAATGAAGTGACCCATTTCCTGCAGAAGTAACGTCACTTCCAGTGTGTTGCAGATGGAGTGTCAAAAGGAAGAAACCTTAATTATCAAAAAGAGGAGGACCAAACAGGATTCAGATATCAGCTACTGATTGTCTAAGAGAGCTTAACAGTTCTTTGTGCCTTTTGCGCTGGTGCCATCTTGTATTTCCTGTCCACGTCCTGTAATGTACCCTCTGGGACCCCATCAGAAAATCAGCTCTGTAGATTCCCTGTTTTATTTTAATGATTGAACTGTGTTGAAGAAAGCAGGTGGCACCAGGGAATGAGGAGTGGGCAGCTGATAAGTGCATTAGTTATGAGACGGCTATGGCTCAATCTGTGTCTTCTGTTTGTTCATCAGATCAATATTTGATTCATATTCTGTGCTTTCTTCTCTACGGGGAGCTGAGTTTTCTCACCTTCAGGTTCCCTGAATCTACAGAAAAAATTTATGATTATTTTAAAGTTTTAGTTAAAAGATAAAATGCTCATCATTATATTGTTAGTTTCTTTACCTCCTAATTTGGAGGAGGGTCCTCGAGTGTTGTCTCCTATAACCAAACGCAGGCTGCCAGATGCAAGGAAGCCCTCCTGTCGGCGGCTCAGATTTTTTACCAGCCTAGAAAAATGTGAAAAATGAGAAAAGGATTGAGACTGAAGGAAAAATAGGGATATTAGATAGATACATAAATGCAGGAACAGTAAGCCTTACATTTGTCTAACAAGGTTTTAGATCCAACTTTTTAGAAAAACATAGGCATGACAAAGAATGCAGACAAGAAAACTGCACCCCGAACAGCCGGATGAAAGGAAAACAACTGCACAGAATGATCTGCCCTTGCATTTAAAATAACACAAAGTCTAATCTGAAATTCTAACAAAGGAGCCCCTTTTCTTTTATGTTATCTAAAGCACTGTTGCACATACTCTGAGAGTTTGTCTGATCGTTCACTACTGAGGCAGAGCGGTTTCATCACACCATGGGATGACAGATTAAAAACCCACTCACCAGAGACCCCTGTTGTCCTCACAGTGTAGTTGTATGACATCACCACACTTGATGATAATACTGCTTGGCCCATTTTGGACACAGTCTGCCAAGGCCCTGTATCTACCTGGAGACTGGTTTGAAGGAAAAAGAACTGCCTTTGAATATATTCAGTCAGGGTTAAGGGGTGGCTGTTTCCAAAATCTCTTTAACTTTGACTAGAGAGATCTAATATGGATTAACGTACTTGATTTAACTTGTTCTATGGTGATTATATCTGCAGATCCAGACTTACCAAAGTGTCCTCCTCTGTGTCAGATGGGTGGAAGGCGTCCTGACCTCCAGGCCATTCCTCCAGACTCTCGCAGATGTCTACTGAGTGGTGAGCTCCAGGCCAACCTGCGACACACACCATTGTTTTCGGCTGTAACAGGTATTGATCAGTGCATTTTCAGATCACTGCTCCTGTAAGACACCATGTAGATACTTAGTAACTCTGTCTATGTTATAATGACCCCTTGTCACTTACTGGGAAATTAACAATAACGTAGAATCAATAGCTAATCTCAGTAGCTGAGTCTTTTTCCCCCATATTCCTCGATGTAACTGGCTCTTCAAGTCACTGTAGACCTGAACTGCTGAGGAGGAAAGCCAAAGTTCTACATCAATTTGACATTATGAAGAAAATCAGCATCAACAGTGTACAAAGCAAGAGGGATTACATTAATTCACTGACATATTCTATGATTTAGTTACTAAGTATCTACCTAACTTTGCCATTGATGTGTGTGGACGATGTTTACTCACTCCTGCGGTTGTGCTGGTGTTTTGGGGAGTGGGACTGGTGGTCTGGACTGCTCCTCCCGGACTCAGTGTCCTCTGAGCTCACTGATGCCCTCTGCTGCTTGCTGGAGGAACAACACCAAACAATGTGTCACAAAAGGCTGCACGGAGTCAGTAGACTCAGGATAGAGGTCATTCTAAGCCACAAAATCTAGGGTCAGCCCTCACTTCCTGAGAACTATCCATAACCTGAAAGATAAATGAACAGTGAAGCTGGCCCCAGATCAGTGTCAAAGAACAACTCTGTCCCGTTTCTCACACAGCCATGACCATTCAGGCAGCCAGACAGCAGGACTGAACACAGAACAGCCATGTGCAAACTCCTCTGTAGAGGGTGGGGCTCGGGTCTTAGAGACCTCGGACTGACACAGTGTTCACATAAAGCAGACATGTGTCAGCACAAGAAAGATCTGGTCTTCCACATTTGGAGATTTGTTTTAAATATAAGGTAAGAATGTTTTGGAAAATAAATTATACACTAGTTTGATTTAAAAAATGAGCCCCATCTAAAGCAGCAGCTATCATGAGAAAATTAAGAAAACTCATGGAATGACACTTTTTGTTTGCCCTTTGCATTACATGCAAAATAGCAAATCTATGATGCAGAAATAAGAGCAGTTTTTGTTAAAAGTTGAAAATGCACAAGCTGCTGAGAAACAGGCCTCTCAAGACTTAGGGGGATGGTGGTCAGTTATGAACCAGAATGGAGGCTCTAAAAAGGTGCAGATGATGTCAGTATGCAAACACAGTGGCCCTGGGTTTTGGTCCCCAAGCTGGGCCAAGTGGGTCATGCCAGGACAAGGTGAAGTTGAGCCAGGCTGAGCCAGGCTGAGTTTACCACTGAGCGTTAGGGCAGGTCAGTGGCGCTGAGGGCGGTGGTGGGGGCGCGGCCGGGGCCGTTGCCGGGGGCTTCGAGGACGTGGGCTCCGGGAACGCAGACAGAGAAACACATCAGCCGACAGCGAGACAAAGTCCAGCCCCGGCAGACAGCCCCTGGGGACCCCTCTGGACGGCCGCATGCCCCTGCAGGTGGGGGATGGGAGGAGTGGGGATAGGCAACCAGACAGCACTGGACAGATAGCACCTGCGCCCGTTCTTACACACTGCCACACATAAAGCTTTTTACCAGGCCACCATGAAATGAAACCTCCACATACACTCAAGCTGTGATCAGATGTGACCCCTGCATGTATGTTACATATGTGCTACTGGTGGCTACAGTCATGCCCTTAATGCACTACTGGAAATACAGTATCTGTGAACAACCACCGGTACTGACCTCTCTGACAGCGGTGGAGAAAGCTGCATGTGTTCAACCATTTGGCTGTGTTGATACGCCTCATCTGTGGAAGGAGATAGAATGATGGGTTTCATTTGTAGAACACTTTGATCAGATTGAACCATTTGATTCTAAATTTAGTACCAATGTTTAGTTTTTGAGGCCATGAAATGGTGAAAATAGGTCAAGATTCAAAGCTTGAAATATTTCAACTTAACTTCAAAGCTCAGGAGCATGTGTGTGTGTGTGTGTGTGTGTGTGTGCGCGTGTGTGTGTGTGTGTGCGCCTTTGCACTTCTATTTTCTTTATTATAACTTTAGTACAGACCTCTAAGCAGCTTCTGCTGGTTTGTCAGGATTCTGCGCAGCTCATTGAGCCAGGCCATCTTCACCTCTACTGTGGGAGCCTGCAACACCACAGAAACATCACAGGTTTAAAAACAAACTCCTACTATACTGGTGCATTTAATTTCTTTGCTTAGGCCTATAATTTCACTGTAGCGATATGATGAATTCAGAGATATATAACTGATAAATCATGTTTACCTGAACCACATACACCTCTTCTCTGCCACTGTACCAGATCTCAAACTTTTTTACATCTCCCTTGACGTTCTCTGTGATCCCCACAGCAGTCATCTGCCAAGAGTCATACACTGTTTATGCAGACACACATAGGCAGCACATGATACATCACACTTACATCATGTAACACATCTGTCTTGACAGAACACGAACATTCATATTCACTCACACCTCCGCTGTGTGACGGCTTCCTCCCAACAGTCTCAATAATAAATCAAGAGCAACAGCAGCTGTTGGTGGTGCCAGCTGTGACACCTTCCACACATCAACACATACAACAAAAGAAGTCTTAAAGGAATACATCAGCTTCTGTGGCCGGATGGGCGACTTACACATAGCTCAGGTCATGTATTTTAATAAAGCTAAGGGACAGATCACTACAAAGGGTCATGTGTAGGGATCTATGTCAGAGCTGATACCATCTCAGTATCAATTACCTGCATTAAATTAACCCTTTATTGGGCAAGTGGCTATTTTTAGCAGTTTCCTCAAACACTTAATATGGGGCCAATCCCATATGTCAGTGAGGTCAAGAAGCATGTTGGTTTTTATAACACTATACCTTGAGTCAGAGAGATTCTATATATATTTTGAAGCTGTAAATAGTGAACATGAGTGATTTTTGTTGGTTTCTGACCTTATAACAGTTGTTTTATTGCATGTGTTTACTTTTTAGCAAGTGCTGTTTGGATGCTTTATGGCAAGAGGAAAAAGACTGTTGTCATGACAACCGACAGGGAGGTAGATGACAAAGTCCAATAACACATTACAGTTGAAATCTTGAGTTCAGAGTATTTCAGTGAGTGCCCTATATAGGGTTAAAAATCCAAATATTAGTTTACACAAAAGTAACCAGAACAACTAATCATTACTTAGTACCATCCCTAACTTCTGCAGTGATACAGGTTTTAAGTACTTTGCATACAGTTTTCAGCCTGCATTTTTTTTTTTTTAACTGGAAACGTTTGGAATTAATACATATGTTTTTAAATTGCCACAGATGCTGAACATTAAAGTATAAAGCTGTAAAGGTATACAGTGAATTAGATTACACGTAGAGTGTTATATTACATTACTTTTCTAATCTCTAACAGTTTTCATGTACATATTTTTATGCACTACTAGAATGTACCTGGCAGTATACAGTTATTTACTAAGACTTCATTGTTGGTGTTCATGTGAGACATGTTAACATGGGCCAGGGGTCAAAAAACCTGATGTACTCCTTAAAGACATACCTCTGTAGATAGAAACAGACACACAAAGACGAAGGCGTACCTTGAGACAGTGCTTGAAGCTGTATGAGGGCGTCTTGTCACAGCCGTCTCCATGCTCTTCTCTGCGTTTACAGAACAGCAAAGCTCTCTCATATAAGAACAAGTGTCTCTGCATAGGTTTGAAGCGAGCCAGTTCCTTCATTCGAGTGGGACCTCTTTTATGACTGATCCACACACTGAAAGAGCCCTGCATCAACACTCGGCCCAGCTCACAAATCTCTCCCTGCGTGTCGTGAGAAGGAGCAGTTATCAGGAAATAATTGTAGTTTAGGAGATAAATATGTTTTGTTTCTTATCAGTCAGGGTGAAAAGATTTGGCAAACCTCATATCCTGTGATGGCGATCTGATGCATGGAGTCATTGACTGATTTCAGTAGATCTAACATCGCTGTTAGTGCCTCCTGCAGTTCAGAGGTTCCCTCACAGTCTGTACTGTATTTCAGCAACTCCTAAATACAAAGAAAAGGTCATTAAAGCTGGCCCATTTGAAGATCAACAACACTATTGAAGGGTAGCTCAGGCATCATATTAAAATGTCTGTATTTATCACATATTCACAGTCTAACCTTAAGCAGCAGTTGGTATTTGGTGAGGCGCTGGATTGGTTTCAACAAGTATGAATCCAGACCCAGTTTGTGCTCCAACTTTTTTTGACACTCCTTCACAAAAAAGACAAACAATAATGATTTATGTGTGTAAAGGTGATAGAAACAGTGGATGAATTACACAAAATTTACAGTTCAAAATGTAATGCCATTGAAACTGACCTGAAAGAAGGCACAATCTGAGAACTGTCTCCATAGAGCCTCAGAACGTGGCTTGTTCTGACAGTAACATTCATACATTTGGAAATTCTCCTTCTGAAAATATGGGGAAATATCATAATATGGTGTTGTATGAGGAATTTTATCCATGGTCAGTGAAACACCTTTAAGTATGATGTGGTCAGCACAGTAGACAGTATAAGGCATGAATGTACTGCTGTGAAAATGGCATTTTAGCCATTTGAAAAGGTCAACCTAGAAAAAAAAAATCTATTACTGTAATAGTGTATGCTAAATACACCGTGCTCCAGACTATATTACTTGTCTCAAAGCCTACATGCTAAAAAAAAAAGGCACATTTAGCAGGGCATAGTAGTTGCTTGTCTACCAGTCTGTCAATGGGCCTGTTTGTTAGTCAAATAATAACAGAAACTAAACAAATATAGGTTATGGTGGACCAATAACCCCTGGACTGTGTGACTGTGGTGGCTTATGTGTACCTGACCACAGCAGTCTGTCTATAGATATGTACATCACACAGCTTCACTTCAAATAATCACAATTTTAGGTGAAACTCATCATCTTACCCGCTCAAGAAAACAAGCCCCAACACTTTCAGGTGCCTCCAGACATCCTTCCAGATCCTGAAGGAAAATCCTATATTCACAGAAAGGTCAAAAGTCATGAAGATCTCAAAAGCCTCTTCTTATATTAAGAGCAAAAATTATTTTCAAAGGGCAGTATAACATGAAGATATAGTATTATAAAGGAGGCTTGTAAAACAAAGGAATCCTAACATACAGCTCATTATTATTATTATTATTTTTGTTATTATTATTATTAATAATAATAATAATAATAGATTAAATTTTTTTAGCACTTTTTTGGGCACTCGAAGCACTTTACATTATTGACCCATTATCCATTCGCTCTCACATTCTCCCTCTGATGGTGGTTAACCACATCTGTAGCCACAGCTGCCCTGGGGCAGGATGACAGATGCATTAATTTTTAGAATTTTTATTCATTATAAAAGGATCCTGTGTTTTAAGTATGTAAATTTGATTTGTAAAGCACTTTTCACAGATAAAATCACAAAGTGCTTTAGAGTTGAGAATAAAATGTCAAACACCAAGATAAAAACAAAACAACAGCACAGAGAAACAGACAATAACACAAGCCCAAAAAGAAAAGATAAAACATCAACCCAGGCTAAACGCCTGCCTGAAAAGATAGGTTTAAAGCTCCTTCTTAAAGAAGTCAATGGAGCCTATGTTACATAGAGTTAGAGGTAGTGCGTTCTACAGGCATGGAGCACTGGCTTGGAAAGTGCGCTCTCCTCTGGTTCTAAATTGGGAGCGGGGAACCATCAAGAGTCTCTGGTTTGATGACGTTAATGAGCGTGAGGGAGAATAGAGTGTTATGAGTCCTTATTCACAAACCTGCTATGAAAATTATAGATTTCTGGCATGTTTCCAAAGAGGATGTCTCTTTTACTGCGCAAAATTGGGGGAAGAAGTCCGGACAGAGCTGGGTTGTCCATCTCAGCCCTGTAACCCTGCAGCATTTAATCACAATAATGAAAATATTGAGGTATAGAGGTTATGCATTATGTAGTAAAAGATAAAAAGTAGAACATGTATTGTGCAGATCTGACAAGAGTTTTTAACTATGTTTTTTGGAGAAGAAAAAAAGGGCTAAAGGGGTTTTCTTACCAATAGGACTGATAGAAGCTCCTCCACATATATTCTCTCGGTCTCTATGAGTTCTCTCATCACATGGCTGTAACACAAACATATAGAACAAACACAAAGAAGTCGACAGAGTGAGAGCCAGAGGGCATCATTAACACTGAACAAAGAGAATCACAAAGTAAAAACATCAAGAGTGCAGAGGACACACAGATAGGTGCATGGCTGCCTCCTCCTCACCGCTTCAGGAGATCTGGGCTGTCCTCTCCCTCCAGACCGTACGACACACAGCTCCGACTCTCCTGGTAGTCGTGAATCACCTCGATCTGAACACAACACGAGGTGGACACAAGTGATTTGATAACTGAACTGAACAGGGAAATTGAATAAAAGATAATAATGCAACTTAAATTTTTAACACAGGCATTCTTTGATGTTCAGCACAGCTTTAACAAAGTTAAAAAAAAAAAAAATCCATAAATATCATAAAAAAATGATCACACAGTTCTTGTCTCCTTACTTTTCGGGCATTCGGACTCTTTCGTGACCCCCGCTTTCCCGGCAAAGACAGGTCAAATGTGAACTTCAAACCATCACCTACAAAAACCAGAATATCATCATTTTCAGTAGCAGCAGCAGGTCTTTACAGTATATTAGTGTAATTTATGTACAAAAATATGTATTTCTATATGCTCTGAGGAGATGGCCAATTTCGAAGTCAACAGTATATCATATATAATTACTTTTAAGGCTGCTTTATGTGATCACAGAGTCTCAAAGGGTGTGACTTGCCCTACCCATGATCTATCTTTATTCTTTTGTCATTTAAATTACACATTAATCCATCATGATAGACAGCTAAGGTAGTCAGTGATAATCCTACACATCCTCCAAAGGTGCAGACTGGAAACAGTATGTACAGATCTAAAGCAGCATTTGGCATGACTGTCGATGTCCTTTTGATCACAGTGGCTGAATCCTTACATGATATTCCAAGCTCAGCTATGAGAGTAGAGCGAGCGAGAGAGAATTGGACCCTTGCATGTGCCAAGTTACATGTTCATCAGTGGCATATATGCATGTATGTGTGTGCATTCATGTACCAGATCAAATCAATCAAAGTTGACCATTTTCCCCTTCATCTCCTTCCTTAAAAGGCTGTTATGTGGAGTCTGAAGGCAGCAGCCTCAGAAGGGATTCCAATCACTTGCATTCTCTTTCTTGTTTTTACTCTCATCAGTGTTAACCCTTTTTTTAGGGGCAACAAAGTCATAAAGACAAAGAAAAAAATGTGCATCCTTTTACACTGAAATTCGCAATGGAGGAAAACACATTCAAATAAAAGAAACACACAGATGACATATACACTATTAATTGGATACTACTGTATATGGCGAGTTTTGTGAGACCTCCCTTGAGACATAAAGCAAGATGAAAGGTTCTTTAATGTATATGAGCCACATATGCTTCTACAGCAGCTATCCTGACTAATAGAGCAGTCAGATGCTTCCCAGTGGACTGATTATACCCTCTACCCTTGTTCCAGCTTGTTTGTTAAGGTACCCCTTAGCCCTGAAGCCTGTTGAGGAACACCTAAAGCTAGCTTACTGGGACTGTGTGATGTGTTAATTTCAGCGCTGGTGCCTAAAGGAAACATACAAGGGGCAGGGAAATCCTGCCAGGCCAAAGGGCTTGGACGAGACCCCATACTGGGCCTGGGAAACTGGGGGAGGGTTTAGGGAGTTGGTACGAGGAAACCTTATATATCAACCACAGGGAAGCAAGACAAATAATTTATTACAACACAGGTTCAATCTTCAAGAACAAATGAATGATGTGACAAAATATATTCACTGCAGATTCTCCTTTCCATGTGTGCAACAGCATGAATGTGTGTTACATACTATGCTTAGGGGAGAACAGTGGGGACTTGGAGCGGGGTGGGTTTTCTGGCCTCGGGGCCACTAGCTGGACTGGTCGTATGTGTTTATCTGCCAGCTTTCTCAAACAAGCCTGTCGGTTCTGGATCATCTGCTGCACAGCTGCATGTTTCTCAAACGTTTTTCCAATTTGGGTCTGGAAGCGGATAAAAAGGTAAGATGTTTATTTTTTGTGACATCCATAGATGGTTCACATGAATAAAAATGAACACATGAACAGGAGATTTGATGATTAAATCTTTCATCAGCAGGTCACTCATTCTACACGACAATATCAGTGTTTCATTAGGCAGAATAAATAAATTACTTTGTTATGTTAACAGTATTTTTCCCACACATTCATTTTTCCCAGACCTGCAGCTGAGGTGTGATGACAGCCTCATACTCGATGGCCAGTATTTCAGGTCCTGAACTCAGCAGAGATGGCGCCCCCTCCAGGAAGTTCTCAATGTCCTTTAAAGCAGACTGAGCTCCCTCTTTAGACTGGAACTTATCTACCAGCTGATTCGCCAGCAGATACGCTCCATTATCACACCAAGTCTGGGCCTAAAAGTAGAGAACATGTGTGTCACAAAAACAAATATACAGATGAATGTGTGTACATTCACACTAGAAGCCTCAATTTGGATTTATTCCTCTGATTTGATTTTTTAACTTTTTTCTATGCAGCTAATAGTAAATTAGTCAGAGTCCTGAACTGACTTCAGTGAACATAAATAATAACAGACATCACACACAGCCTGCAGTCACACAGTAGTAATCATGAAATCATCTATACAGTTTCATTAATAAACTGATGCAAAGCCAGAAAAGTTTTGAGCAGATGATAATGAGAATGAAGGCAGAGACACATTTTTTAACTGACTGACTGCAATAGTACCATATATAGGATTATGTACCACATAACGAAAAGATCATAATATCAAAAATCAAAACAGACCTTAGTTAAATATGAGCAAATAAAAAGAGTTCTGATTTGAATCTGCATCTGTGTGTGAATCTGTGTGTAGCTAAACATGTTTTCATACCTGCCCAAGACAAAGCAGTAACTGGTGTGTTTGCAGAAGATGAGTGTGTTTGGTCTTTAAAGCAGCATTAAGTGTATCACAGTAATGGCGAAGCTCATTGCAGCGCTGCATAATGAGAGCCATGGCATAGTGGTGACCGGCTGACAGCTGGTGTCCATGAAGGATAATTATCTGGGCTCGAGCCATCACATCCTAATAGTGGAAACAAAGGACATGAAAAGACACACTGTGATTACCAAGACTGTCTTATCCCTTCTACTTTGTATTTACAGGAAACAATCAGTGGTATAAGAATCTATTATTATCCTATACGATCAGACTGCAAAACTGACCTGTGCATTTGATTCCAGGCTGTCCAGCTTTTTTAGAGCCTGTTCCACTTGAGGCAGAGTGTCGACAGATATGGACATCTCTTTCTCCTGTGCCAAGAGATGCTCCAAGCACAACTCTATCTGAGATGAACAGAGAATAAAAGAAAAAAAGATTAATATCTGAAACCAGTCATGCAACCTCGAAAGGCAACAAAACATCATTACAACATGAGCCACGGGTTAAAATAACCCTGTCATTCTCTGTGTTGACAGTGTGTGAATGTATGTAAGCATGTGTTACAATTTGGCTCACCCCTCCCTCACAGTTTGTGTGTATAGTAAATATGGTGATTTTAACCTCATGATAATCAATATACATACATAAATACATACTCACTTCCTGAAAGCTTTGCTCATATCTGAGCAACTGCAGGTACTGATGGAGTTTCAGATGATGCTTTTCAAAGAAACCATCAAAGGCTGACTCCATATCTCTGAGCTGAGCAAGAAGCCTAAAGAAAGCCAGGAAGACAATGAGCTCATTTTTTTTCCCACAGATTATTAACTAATGAAATTTTCCAGAGGTTTACTCTTTTATAAAATGAAACACATTTGTTGTAACCAAAATGTACAGTTAGATCGGAACCATATTATAGTTACACTTACTGCCCAGTTGAATTTATAAAGACACTAAAAGTGTTGTTTGTAGATGTCTTACCCAGTGTTGTATAGTGTTGAAGTAATAATACATCACTACCGTACTCAAGTATGTTTTGGGAAAATTTGTACTTTACTGAATATTTTTTATTTTGTTTACTTTTACTTCACTACATTTCCTCATTC
This sequence comes from Apogon hyalosoma, assembly GCA_037367295.1. Lineage (NCBI taxonomy): Eukaryota > Metazoa > Chordata > Actinopteri > Kurtiformes > Apogonidae > Apogon > Apogon hyalosoma. The sequence goes on from JAPQRP010000002.1 coordinate 19,974,320, forward strand.
AATTGCATACTTTTACTCTGATAAATTTTTAATGCACAGTATCGTTATTTGTTACAGGGAATTTGGTGTTTTCACCAATGAGATTACTGGTGACTGCAATAAAGTCAGGAAGCTGATTTGTCACTGGGTCTAACTGCGTAATAAGCAAGCGCAAACAATGGCCCACACTCAGTCTGTTGGCAATCTGTTGATGTGAGCAACAGCATAATATTCAAACTTCAGACTGCCTTTGGTTGTTATTAACATTTACTTGTCCTTTAGCTTTCATTACTTGAGTACATTTAATTGTAGATTACTTGGTATACTTAAGTACAGTAAATACTAGAGACTTTAACTTGAGTAGCATTTCGGTTGGTGACGTACTTCTACCAAAGTCATTTTTTGGTCAGGTACCTGTACTTCTACTCAAGTGTGACCTTGTACTTGTGCTTTATATAACACTGGTCTTACCTCTGCACAGTATCCCAGTCCATCTTCACATCCCAATGTGAGTCGTCATCTTTCCCAGAACTCTCCAGGCTTGCGAGAAGATGGCGTCCCTCCTTTGACACTGACCTGATTGCATCCTGTGACACAGAGGATAATTTACTTCAAAAATAGACATCACTCTTACTATTTTGCCAAACATATGGTGAAAAGATAACAGGTGGACAATTGACACCACTGGAATAATAATAAATGAGTGTCATATGTCTTACTTTGAGTTTCCTGTATTTGTCAGTGTGGGACTCCAGGAGGTACTCTATGGCTTTTGCTTCATCAGGCAGTTCTGTCTCTGCCAACTCGGTGCCAAAGCCCTGTAACATCTGAGCTATGTCTTTGACTGTAACAGCAAAACTTTCAATAGCCTGTTGGCAAAGTAAAAAGCACATAGAAAACACAGGAACGTTATAAGTCTGCCGCATGGATAAACAAACCATACTGAAGGTCAGATCACTGGTGAGGTGGAAAAAGTAACCATCTGTGGCTTAGTGTCAATAAGACAGTGAACTGTTATTGGATTTCTATCTCCAACAGAAGAACACCTGTCACTTTGCAGGGAGCCCAGTGTGTTGGACAATGATCTGCAGCTTACCGTACGTAGAACAATCCAGTCGCTATGACAGTAGTCCAAAGTCCCTCCAAACTCTGACGTCAGCTGGTTCTCTTCGATGTAGTGCAGCAGGTCCGTTACAGAGCTCAGCATTACCACCTAAAGGTGCATACAAAAGCTGAGGCCACACAAAACACCAGGCTTATCAAGTACAATCATGAAAGTTCTTCCATATTATTACCCAGTATTAACAAAATCCATTCTTTTTTTTTTTAGATTTAAATCGTTTATTCATGTATCTTTAACAGCAAATCTTTTGGTCTTAAGAGGAATGAGAGTATTTAGCATATAGCACCTTTATAGTCATTGTCATCATTTCAGCTGTTGCTACATGTGTTCTTGGCTGTGTCACCCACAGTACATTAGACTCATGGAGATCAGCTCATAACAAAAAATAAGGTGTACCTTGTTGTAGTGTGGGACATGTTTGGTAACTGAGGAGGAGCTGCCTTACTGGCATCTTAAGCATGAAGTCCTCTTGGCTGAAGCGAAAACCAATGTCAGTAACAGTGCGGTGGAAGAAACTGGTGGGGCGAAGCACCAAGACCAGGTGGAGGTTCCCAGGGAAGGAAGCCTTGAAGAGGAGAAAGAACATTACACTGCATACAGAGAGGGATTCAGCATAAAAAATAAAGTTCTGTGCTTTAAACTCTCCGTGGCACTAAATCTGAACATCCTCAACATCCTCAGTGCAACTTTATCTCCTGATTGCACAAAGACATGGGAAGAAATTAAGTCAAGACAAAAAAGAGGTTGTAAGCTCTCATCCTCCACATCTGACAGCAGAGACTTCAGGTCTGAACCGTCGTGTCACTTGGTGGATTACTGTCAGCCTAATGGATTCAGGTTCAGTCACTCCATCAAACACACGTCATATGTTGCATTTCAGCCTCAGGTTGTGTGAGGTTATTGTCAGATTGTGTGTGCTCACTATATGCATTACAGAGGAGACTGACAGCTTCTGTTATAATAGTATGAAAATGTAAGGACTGATTCAGTTTCTCGAAGGTGACTCAAAATAACAACTGGTGCGTAATGAAAGAAAAGAGAAAAAAAAAAAGAATACATAATTTTATAATTCTTAAAATGTATTATCTTTAATTTACTAGATTTATTGTTTAAGCCTACTTTCATTATGCAAGCATGAGTTCTGCAAATTCGTCCTTGAGCATCATTGAAAAAATATTGTTTCCCTAGCCTATTATTTTTGTAAAACTACCAATGCATCTGCATGCGACGCAACTTCTGTCTTTCATTTGCCCTGAGTCCACACTAGATCGATAACTCAAGCCTCTGATTTCAGGATAAACATGCATTAAACCGCCGCTCTTCAGTCGGTTTAGGTTTCATTCTGGTTTCACACGCAAGACAATCGCATGACTAAGCAGAAGTGTTCTCTGCACCGCAGTGCTGCGCTCTGCAGCCACAGCCGGTGCCACTGCAGCATTCTGCCCGAAAACTTCAGCCCAAACTCTGCGACGACAAATCGAATTAATCATCAGCTTGTTACCGGGCTCCTCCGGATCTTCGGCATTCCCCCCCGATAAAAGCAGTCAGCCATGGTGTTACAAGCCATCCTCGGTGGTTGTAAGTTTTCTTCCAGCCGTGCCGTGCCGTGCCAAGCTAAGGTATGCAGTTCCCTCCGGCTGGCCGAGCACAGCCGCAGCCCTGCTGCCTCACAGACGGAGGGTGGCAGCGCTGACTGCAAAGTTTCCCTCCCTTCCTCATTCCTTTCCTCTCCGCGTCACAGGCAGCTTTTGCTGAGTCACACATTTGCAGCAATATGCAATAGTTGTGTCTCGGTGCAGAGTGAAGGTTTGGGCTGGACTTCACACTTTGCATCGTTTGCAAGCAAAACATCTGAAGGATGCATGACGTTCAGGTTTTCAGCACCATGGACAGCTCATATTAAACAGCACAGTGATATAAAGTATACATATTATTTCTGTGATCGATAATTGGCATCAACCTCTCTGATAACAAATACCGATTCAATACAAATTGACTTACTGCTATCCTTGCAAGTGCAGTTTTGATAGATGCCCATGTATCCAGTCTTCGATCTAAAATAATGATAAATTTGACCCCAGGTTGCCTCGTTCTGCAAGAAAAAGTTATGTTGTTTCATGTTAATTAAATGACATTCAATACAGTCACAGTGAATTTGATGGTTCTGTGGTTTACAAATGAAATCAGAGACAATAGGTATGAGTGAAAGCATCACCAGGTTCTTCACAAGCACATGCATCAGTTGTTTAATCATAGATCATTCACTGCAATAACACGTGAGAAGAAAAAAGCCCTGGACTTGAGCCAGTTTTAAGTATTCTGAACACTTGGGAGAGTGAGGTTTAGGCTTTGAGGACACCAGGAGGACATCTGGCAGTGAGCTGAGGAGTAGAGAAGGCCAGCTGTGCTCAGAATACAAGCATTTTGCATTTGGTGCACTGCAGATAGGGATCAGGAGAAGAGGCAAAACCAACAGGAACAGATGGAGAACATACCGAGGGATAAGAGTGAGGTATGTAAAGACTTTGGCTAAAGCTTCCTCTGGAATGTCACTGAACGCTGAGCATTCAGGGAGCGTGATGATGACACTAGAGTCTTCCCCACGACCCCCTAGGGAATAAAATTGGAGAAAAAAGTCATCCTAGGTCTTCAGTACACATTAGATACAGGTATGAGAGCAAATGCAAATTGCTTTTTTTAGTCAGTGAAAAGTCTTGTGTGGTAGGAACAGATGTTTTGACTACATTTAGATTTTCTAGGGACATAAACATCAGTCCTCACCTGAGAGGTATGCCACCTGTTTCTCTATGTAGCCTCCCACTTCCTTCATGCTAACAGGTACAGTCACCTCTGGAACATAACAAAAGAAACAAATGCAAGCTTAAGGGATTTGTGTGTGACTATTCTAATCCATTAAAGCAGATATTTCTGATTTACCGTAATCACAAGTCAAATACTACATTCAAAGGAGATAATCCAATGTCAAAGTAAGATTCTAAATGGAGAGAACACTGCAGAGAACACCATCAAACCATTGTCTGTCATATTCACATAGAATAAAAAGACTGGGACATGTTCTTCAAACATCCAGTGAAGTTACTTGATGGCCTACATAAATACAACCGCTAGCCTTAAAATTACCAGCTTTAAATAAGAAATAAACACTGCGGATGTCGTGGTGTTTGTTGTTAACCAGCTGACAGTTGTTGACACTGCCTCACTGTGGCAGATGTAAATGCTGCATCTGGTGCATGTGAGGCAGTTACATCATTAAAGTACATTAGCTCATTTATAGTGCAAATGGAAATGGATTACCGTCATGTCATGTTTATTGGCAACTGGCCCAGTTGCTCATGTTTGGTGCCATTAGCTGTACACTCTAAGATGAAATACAGCCAGTCGGTACAGCTCAAAAGAAGCTCTGATCATATATATGTTCTTCATTCATGTTAATACTGAAGCAATGAACTACCAATGAAGGGACCACATCATTAACTTGAACTCATTTCCAGACACTTCCTCGGCAAGAACATTAAACATGATTGAGTCTCTAACTTGTTAAAACCACTCTGTATTAAATGACTCTACCAGCAGCTAATGCAACTGATCCACAGCTGCTGTTTTTCCCTCACATTTCATTATTTCCCCATCCATAATAGATAGACACATACAAAATTAAACAGAATAGAGACTTAGAAAAAGACAACCAAAAATGAGATGAGAGAATGCTAAAGAAACACAGAGGAGGAGGTGTTATTTTCCAATGCGTCGACTGCAGTAACAGTGTCCATCAGGCTGTCAGAGAGCAGTAATGAGCTCTACTGGTACCTGCTGAATATTTAATATGTGTCTGTAACAGAGAGGAGCTTAGCAGGGCCGGGCCGGGGCAGGACTTTAGGCAGGATGGTGCATACATAGAGGAGGGGTAAAGTTACAGTCACAGTAGAATGGCTAAATCATCATTTATGTTGCATGCAATAAGACCTTCAGGAAGCTGAGACAGGACTCAAATAGATATCTGTAATGCAATATTGTTGCGTATTTTCCATTGAAATAACTGATAAACTGTGCAAACATGTTATGTAATAGTTTGAGCCTCTAAATATGAAGACAGCATTTCAGAACACTTAATATTCAATCACTTATACAATCATGGAAAAAAAAATTATTAGATCACCCCTTGTTTTCTTCAGTTTCTTGTTCATTTTAATGCCTGGTACAACTAAAGGTACATGTGTTTGGACAAATATAAAGATAACAAAAATAGCTCATAAGAGTTTAATTTCTGATATCTATCATTTTCCATAGTTTTCTTGTTAATAACCAAAATCACTTCAGTTCTTACATCAATAGTTTAATGGCATTGTACTGACAAAAACAGTGCTTTTAGGCATTCCATGTTTTCTTTTCTGTCTGTTTTAGTCACATGAT
>JAPQRP010000002.1:19979952-20029234 GCA_037367295.1 Apogon hyalosoma
CCTTAGTTATGGTGGAGTTTATTAGATTTTGTCATAACTATCTAAGACTCATTAACTGTACAGTGGTGGAAAAAAGTTTTTGGACACCCCATGCATTTGTGATATATTGTATTAAGAATCATTCTTAAGTCACTGAAATCTGCCAAGTATTGTTCCTTTCTCCAAACCCCCATGCTCCCTTATGCGCATGTTATGTTCTGCTGAGGTCAAAACTGGATGTTTCAGCAGAAAAACATCCAGGACATAACATGCTGAAACTGTTAAGTGGTCACTGTTATTTTTTTCTTATAAACAATAAACAAAAAAAATCATTTGCATCTGTTTGTCTGATGCAGCCACATCTTTTGAAACACAAAAAATAATTTTCTGCAAATATTTCATGATAATATTGGAAACTGTAAAAATATTAAGGATGTGCCAAAACTTTTTTACACTACTGTATATTAAAGTCAAAGGGCCTGGCCAAGCAAAAGTGAACATCAGGGTCAATTTCTTTTTTCTCTAAAATAATATTTTTGATTACTCAGCATGAAAGACATATATCTGTAGTTTCTAAAACTGTGTTTATTTAATTTGTACCTGAATTACAACTGGACATATAAAGAAATATATGAGAAAACAGTGTAATTCCAGAACAGTAAAGGCTGTAAATGAATGTATACACATAAATTCAGAATGTAAATAGCAATGTGTAAATAAATATGCTCAAAATGTATGACTGTGTCTAATCTTATATTTCATAATAATCAAATACTATAATGATTTTGAATGTTATTTATTATTTTAAAAAACAGCAGAAAGATGTGTGTTAAATATAGTCGTGAAACATATGTGGCCAAAGACTGGTAATTTTATCAGTATTGTACTATAATCTTTGATTATTATTATTATTATTACTACTACTACTACTACTATTCTGGTGCATCACACTGAACAAAAACCTTGCTCTATTACTTTTTTGGATTCTCACTCCTTTACCACAAATTAATGTCTTTTAAAACTAAAATAAAAATGATATCAGTTTCATTTTTGGATAGAATGTACTCTCATATATTAAGAAAAGTGTTTTATGCTAAATATTTCCATAGAACAACAACACTTTTTGGCATTTTTTCCAAACCTTGAATAACTGCTGTATATTTTTCCTTACTGTTACTTTGTCAATGATGATAAATTCATGTTTTTATTAAATATTTTGTTATCATTCCTTAATTGCATGCTAAAGTACTTGCTTAGACCTACAATTTGAGCTATTACAGTTGCTGCTAAATTCATTTTTAAAAACAGAATGTATTGCTGCACAGTGCTTTCTCTGTTACTCACTTGGCCAGGCCCCAAACCAGAGTAGTGACCAAGACTGTGTGTATTATATTTGCAACTTTAAAGAGCTGGTGGGATGGAAAAATATTAATCTCAAATACTGGGATTGTCACTCATTTAGAAATCCTTGAGGAAAAAGCATGAAATGATAATAATGATAGAATAGCTCTAGGTTGATAAAACATGGAGGATGTATGAATGGGTGACAAATTAAAGGAAAAACCAACATAAAACACCAGAATATCTTATGTTTCTCCTTGACACTGAGTTTACAGTCTGCAAAGTCATCTGGAGAGATTAACCTTTCTTCCAAAAGATTCACCATCAGCTGAGGTTCTGTTGAAGGTGGTTGAGAGTTTTCAGTCCAGGCCACAGCATAAGATTCATACCATTTTCATGTCTATCAACGCACACATCCCTCACAACACTTAACCTCTATATTAAGTATTTATGATGGCTGTGTAACCTGATTTTCCACTAAATATTAGACTTACTCTCTTCCTTTGTCATATTAATTCACTCTGTGTATATATATTTTTGTACTTGTTTATATGTTTGTATTACTGGACAAGAGGACTTTGTTTTCTCTAAACTTGTCTAATGCACATTATGAAAACCCCATCTCTCTTTTATTCTTAAAACCATTATCTCTTTATAGTATATTTTTTGTAAGGTGACTGATCACATGATACCAAGGGATTTCAGGTATTTAGGATGGATTGTCTACATATGATTTTACAAGAAGTCTCCCTAGAAGTTTGAAGAATATCGATGCTATTTGAAATGTTACAGCTGAATTACATTTTTGCACAGGAGATACTGGTGAGTGGATTTTTTTCTTGTTCATCAAACATCTTCATCAAACCATTCAAGGATGCATTATCTCCTATAGATGAGGACAAACATCCTGGTAGATTCACCCATCTATACGTTCACTCAGTCTGATTTTCTTTTTCTGTCCAAATACTAATATGTAATCCCTTGCAGAGCAACAAATCATTTTTGTGCACAAGCAAGCAGGTTCATAGTACACAGAGACCTCACTTAATGCTGCTTTTAGGTCATGAGATATTTTGCTAAACAAAGCTTTCAAAGCTAAGGAGATTAGAGTGGTGTGTACCTGTGTTTAGATGGAAACTCCACAAGAAAACTATGGATTCCATCAGCTGTGATGAAGACACTAGATAGGTTTAAAGAGGAAAAGCAGAGAAACACTGCACAATATTAGTGCCTTAAATGTTCATATTTCTGTGTACCTGCAATTACAGTAATCTGGTCTGGCTTTAGTTTTCAGAGTAGAGGATTTCATTCATGTTTGGTCATGATTTTGCCAAGTGAAACGTAGTGTGACTATGATGAGACATTAGTGTTACATTATGTACATTTCTTGGTTTACATGGAAATCCTGAAATCTTTTAAATGGCCTTAAGAAAACTCATGTGCTTGCAAGTTTTTAAGCATCTGCTGATATAGGCAAGAGAGGGCAAAACATGACCAGTGTAAGCAATTATGTATTGTTTCTCATTATGAAAATGATGAGGTATGTGATGTGGTATATGCTTCATGCAGCAGTGACTTCGTTATGCTCACACTGCACCCCATGTAAGAAGATTAGGACAAGTGGGAGTATTGGGTTCACATTACACACATAGAGGAGAAACAACCTCACCTGGTATAAATAGAAATTCACAGCGGCCTTTTCTCTGCTGTCTCTGTTACCTACACACCCCTGTTTAGGTCCAATGAATCCACAAGGGACATAAAAGGCAAGGGCCCATCAATTAAACAATAACTCAAGCTCGCCAAGATCCCAAAGTAATTACATTAGCCTCTGGAGGAAGCTGATCCATTGAGCTGTAAGTCACATCAGACACTATTTCTGTCCATCATCTTGCCTTCTTTTTGTTAATTTTTTTGATGTTGTTTAAACTTCAGCTGAGAGGAGATACACTAAAAGAGGTGACAGAATCATGGAACAGAAATATTTCATGTTAATAATACATCACAAACAAAAAAAAAAAAGCCTTATTATCTATTCGTTTGTCCCCTTGTAAAACAGACCCTTGAATAGTGAAAGCTTTACCATAGTACATACAAAGTAGGATTTATGAGGGAAAATTGCTTTGTCTTTCATCACTGACATACCACCAGCAGTTTAAAGATAAAGACTACAAATTGTTACTACACACAAAAATCCATCCATCTGGGATGGATTAAAATAACTGTCATAATCCCTGCAATGGCCCACTGAAAGCAAAGCTGCAGAAACTGGCACATCAATGACACTGACCAGAATAAGATACAGGATGCAGTCCTGTCATTTCTTTATTTTATGTGTTTTAAATGCTGAACACTGCAAATGAGACTTAACAGTGCACTTCTTCACTTCATTTAAATTTCAATTAATTGACTTAACATAATGAAAGTCAAAATGGGGCACAGGTCATAAAAACACATAAAAGATCATATTTAAAGCCTGTGTGTGGTAACCAGAGGTTAAACGAGGACGGTCAGTGTGTTGTATACTCACGCTGCAGAGTGCTCTCCAGCTGAGAGCCAGCCTGCAGAAGGCAGTGGTAGCTCTCCATCTCCTCTTTAGGCTCTTTCTCCAGCTCTTTCTCTTCCTGCAGTGACGCTGGGCCCATTCCCCCTGTCTCTGACTCAGGATCAGGCTGGAAGGATCTATGCTGTTGTGGGAAGTATTCACACTGGTCCAGGCCTTAAATCCTCCTCAGAGTCCTATAGTCCTCCATAGTGTCCGCATATAGAGGCTGGCAGCAGCAGCAGAGAAACCTGGGCTCACCTGCCTTTGCAGCTCCTCTGATCCAGTTGGGACAGGTCCCTGAGGGTGCTGCTGGATCTTCCTGACCTTGAGCAGCATAGAAGGCCTTCACTCAGAACAGAACACCTAAAACAGATACAGGCCTCTCAGAAAACACTGGGTCACCATCCTCTTGCCTCCTACACTGGGTGTGATGCACCGTTTCCCTGTCGGCCGCTGGTGTGGCAGACTGTCCTGCCCTCAGCAGCAGTCAGCCACTTCAAAACAAACAGGGCTCCATCTGGCCACTGCTGCCTGCCTGTCTCCCCGTTGCCCCTCCCTTCCTCCCTCTCTCTCTGAGCTTTAGTGCGTCAGCTCTGCAACTGTGCAGAGCTCAAGAGTGTACTCGTGATATGCTGCCAACTCCCTCCCAGTCCCAACTTTTCCTCTTTCACACTCCATGCTCCTTTTTGCTGTTTTCTATGCGGTCAGTACAATTCTCACTTTACTACAGTAAGCAGGATTGTTTGGCTGTCTCATCATTAAGTCAAATATAAAAGCTCATTCAGTGGAAAAGGGATCCTTTGTAAAATGAAAATGAAAATCTACCGCACCCTCAGCCAACAACTTAGGCCGACGCGAAGCACAGCCTTTAATACACAACAATCACATTCAAACAGAAGAACAAATATGAAAGGGTGTCATTGTGTACATTCTGACACACTGAGCCCTTCTCAGCTCAGCTCCCCACTGCTCAGCCTACAGATACTATGAATGGATCAATACTCATTTACAGAAGTGTGGGGGGAAATTATACATACCCTCCTCTATACAGAGCCATTTTCTTTATGTGAGACTACACATGGAGCAGTAGAGGAGCAGCAGCACTCAGACCTGATACGCAGCCACTCAGCTGATCCAGCTTAGCCTCTCAGCCATCTCATTACTGCACAGCATCTGCTTAGTGTAGTCCAACATACACACACACACACACAGCAACCACCCACACATACAAACATCCTTACATCAGACAAATCCAGTGACACGACATAACAGAACACTAAGACATGTTTATCTTCAAAACATTCTGCTTTATTACAGAAAATCTTCAGGTTTTGAATATACTAAGTTTCAAAGAGGTACATTCAGCTTGGAGGTTTGGAGTGTTGAGGCTGGAGACCCAAAGGCCTAGGCGAGGTGCCTGAAGGTGTCCACCTCCACTGTAAGGCGGCACCACACCTCAGCGCTCCCTCCACTCCTCACAGACAAGGACAAAGTCCGTTACCACAGAGCCTCGTGCTTTTTTTTGAACATTTTGATTTTCTTATAAAAGTGGCTGGAAAAAAGGTTGCATTAAAAATACAATCCATTCTTTTATAGTTCTCAATTTTGACAGGCAAAATGTTAGAATTAAATATATTTTAAGCTCTGAAAATAGCATCTCTGATGTCATTTAAAGGTTTTTTTAATTCTTTAACAAAGCAGGCAGCCCCTGTCAGTTATTACATCTCTCTGACACAGTGCAGTCTGGAGGTGATGTGTCACAGAACAAACAACCACCTCTACTCTCTTCTATTACACAACAGACAATTTTAATATAAAAACAAAATAAAACAAAAGGCATGTTTATGATATATATGTGCATTTTTATCTGAGTTGGCATTAACCTGATGATTATATGATTATATTATAACACAGATATGTCAAGACACAGTTAACAGAATAAAAATAAGCTGTGGAAAGTAATTCATTGATATTCAGAGTTTGGGGCATTAAGTGCTAAAACATAAAACCAACTAATAAATAAATATCTTGGGCGTGTGATGGGGGCTGCCTGTCTTTGTAAATATGACAAAGACTATCAAATGGGATTGGCACGGGCTCACATCAAGACTTGGCTGACACAGGCGAAAACAACTGGCACAAAGCTGATCACTCTCCGCAATAAAAAAGATTCATGTAATAAAAATATAACATTTGTGAGTAAAATTACACTTAACAATAAATATGCCAAATAGACAATACATGTTTGTGAAAAAAAGAAACAAATATTTCAAAACAGTTATCTAAAAGTGTCTGAAATGGTGTGTTTAAATGGAATGTATAAAGCACTACACACAAGTTAAAGGAAAGAACAAAAGCCCAACGGTCCGCCCTCTCCATCCTGAAGGTCAGTAGATGAAACAAACATCAGTGGAAAGGAGGTGGAGCACAGAGCCTCACAGTGGCATTAACTATATTCAGTCTGCAGGTCTGAAGCTGGTTGTCTTTACACTCCAACTTCAGCCTGTCTCAGAAAAATGATGCTAACTACAAAATGGATAATGAACATAAATACCTCATTTAGGCTTTAGTGCAGTGTGTATTTATTTGTATGCTCTGTGTGGTTATTGTAATCTGTCTGATATGTGATGTGTGTGCTCAGACATATGTTCACATGCCTTTGTGACAATCTAATCAATGAACAAACCAGTTTCCTTAATAGTGCAGAAAATGTCTAACCGTACTACATCTCAAGGTTCAAGTAATCCTGGTTTTCATTCAGTTCTGGCTATTGTTATCCAGCACACTTGGACGCAATTATGTAACACACACACTGACTTGTCTTTTCATATCACACTTGTTTGGACAGTGTTGGGTATTTTGTGTCTGTTTCAGACTTAATCTTTTTGGCTTGGAGCAGATATCATACATGTATAAGCTATATATACAGTACAGCACATATAATTATTTACTCATCTGAGGTGTAATCTCTTAAATTATCTCTGAGGTTGGAAGATTTCAGTTACACTCTGAGCAATGTTCCATTGCTAAAGAATGTGCAATATCTCTAATCTATTTCTCAATCTTACATAAACACACACACACTTTTTGGACTGAGTGGTAATATGGCCTCCTTTAACCGTTCTGGTATCTTAGTATTCAGTAGCGATTGCAGATTCTTACTGGAAAAAAGTCACAATTAACTAGACACTGAAAAAGTGTTTTAATCTGTTTGCTGCTCTGCGATGGTCAAAACACATTCAGTAACTTTCCATCTTTATGATTTTGACCTGTGGATGAGTGCATTTTCTGAAATGATTTAGAACCATTTAAAGAATAACTGTTGAAATGTGAAAAGTGAATTAACTGCAAAGTGGAATCAATTTTCAAAGTGATACAGCTAAAAATGGGATCATCATGTCTTATAAAAACTTGCAGAGTACAGTGACTGAGCATCAGTGAAGTGAAGCATTCTTTTGAGCCTTCATTCATGCAAGTGAACCATTCTTAGAGGGGATATTGTAACTGCTTGTTAAAACACAGCAGTTGGATTGAGCTACTGACAAGGCAGTCGTGTTTGCATTCATTTGTAAGCTTGTATATAAAAAAAAAGTAAAAGTAATTGCAAAAAACTCATGCCCGTCATCTGAGTAGATATTTAAAAAATAAAGCAGGGCAATGCTCTGCTGGCATGCGTTGGAGAGAACTGGGCAGAAAAGGACGGAGTAGATAAATGCAGCACCAACAGGTCGAAAGAGTGCTGAACCCCATTTCATCCTTAAATCAGTACGTCTCTATTTCTTTAGGTTTTCCCCCCTCCTTCTCTTCTCCTTCAGGGAAGATGGCAGACTGTTTTGACCTGACTGGCAGATGGACCCTGAACGTGGCTGCTGCCTTGGTTGATGTGAGTCCTCGCTGCTTTTCACTTGCGCCCCTTCAGGTTCTTATAGGATATTGGTGTGACAGCTGCGATCTGCAAAAGCACAAGCAGACTATTTTTACTTCAATGTTTGTTTTACGAGCTTACACTACAAGAGAATGAGGACAAGACACCTTGAAATAACCCAGAATCATCGGGGAAAAACATAGCCACATAAAACTTGCACCTTCACCAGAGACAAACAGAAATTAGTAACGCTCCCAATTTCAGCCAAGTCTACCGATTTCATCCAAGCTGGGCTGGAACACTGAGCAGACACAGATGTTAGGTTTGAGTCTTAGAAGTTTACCTGGATGTTTGTCGGAAGCCACCTTCTGAAAGCTACAGGGAGAGTAAAAATGCAGGTTAAACAGTGGAAGGTAGTGAAAGGTAGCTTGTGCTAGTGTTAAGCAAGAGATACTTATGACTCTGGTCAAAAGGGATGGGAGGGGTAACATTCAGAAACACTTACAGGGGGTGGACAAGAAAGGAAAATTCTTCATTCAGACAACATCTTCTAGAATATAGACATAATCTGTTCTGTTCATTTTTCTAGCATTCTACTATTAATTTATTGTACGTTTAATGTAATGTCAACTGTGTTAATTTGAAAATGTCCTCGAAGTCTATATTTATTTAATTGCACCATTTTTATAAACAACACAAACACTGCTTATTCAGAGTAAAGGAATAGCCAATCACATAGCTGACTGTGATGATTTTCTTGTTGTGCATTATAAGATTTCTTTCTATGATGATTCTCTTAGTTATGTTGTCAACCCCCTGTATGTAATGCATCAGTGTTCAGCCTTAAGTTACAGTCAAAACATGCAAATAGCCAAGCTCAGCTTCAAGTAAGCACACAATGACCAACACCCCACATTTGGACAAAACGGATCAAAACACAATGTTACAATCAGGCCACAAATGACAGACTTAATCACAGACCAGCTCTGCTGTCTCACACCAACACAATAAACAAAGAAAACTTGACAGCCATCGCGTCACATTCAGGTAACCCTAGTCAGAAATGAGCATGAACAGAAATCAAAAACATTGCTTCTAAAAACCCAACAACAGATTGGCTTTTTAGAAGCACATGCAGTCTGACAAATTGGGAGGGAGGCTGAAAGGAGCATGTGATGATACAGAAACTGTAAAGGTTTGCAACTTAAGGTCTAGTGATGCACTGACATGTATTGAATGCATCAATTGACCACTTGAAGTAAATGTCTAAAAATAAACTTGAGTCTGACATGAAAAAGCTGCATCGCTTCAGCCAGCCAACAACTGCTATGTAACACACAGGAACAAACTGGGTCTTGCTGAATTTGGCCTGAATGTTTTAGAGAGTTTGGCCCAGAACTGCTAGAACAAGTAGACTGGGGAGTATGCTTTTGATTGGTTGGAGTGGCCTTAAGGTGGGCTGGTACCTGTTTAAATGACAGTATTGGACTCATCTGAAAACGTTCTCATGAGCAGGGGCCTGGCCGAAGACCTGGGAGACTGGAGGCCCCCCACGCTCGACTGAACCAGCTTCTTCTAGAAGGGCGAGGTAAGAGACACCAGAGACATCACTACACTGACACAGACACACACACTTGGCCTCTCTCCAGGCATACAAGACACATACATACAGGGAACATATATATATATATATATATATATATAGACACAAAGACTTCAACAACTGGGACACAGGTGGACAATGAAAATCAAACCAAATGCCTTTTTTAAAACCTTTCCTGTTATAATTTTCAGCCTCTATAAGAAAAAGAATAAAGGATCAAGCAGACCTTTAGACAAGAGCAGAATTATTAACTGCACTAATACAAAGATACTAATGTTCCAAATATATTAAAACAAATTACTATGTAAGACGCGCACACACAGACAAAATGCAGATGTCCGCAGTGGTTGTGGGGAGAGTCCAGGATGAGGTTGCCAACTTGAGCCTCATGCAGGTACAGTACGTTTTGGTGCTTTGGCGTGCTGCATTCACCTACTGGACATGCGAAGGCAGCAGGCATTGGAGCAGCACAGGCAGCTGGGATGAGACACTGACTGATACGACTAGACACACAAAGATAGAAGACTGACTGCACGCTTTCAGCATGGACATCTGGTCCTGCTCCACACTGCTAGCTCAGCTCAGAGTCACTGATGGGACCTGGGCACACACCCATCGCTAACCAACAAACCTTCCAACTCAATATATCTTCAGAAAGCGACTAAGGGCAAGGTTTTAAGAGCTTCTTTTGAAAATGTTAACTGTCTTATCCGATCAGTCCAGCTAAGAAAAAAGCTGCAGAATACCACCCCTGGGTTACTTAAAGAGTAAGAATGGAAGTCTAACAGTGGGAGAGGAAGGACAAAACAGGTAGGAAACAAGCAAGACTGGCAGACACACAAACTGTGTGGGCAGAGAAGACTTAAGAAAAGGAGCTGGCAGAGAGAAAAAAAGAGACCTCAGTCACTCCATGAGAAGCTGTGAGTGCTAGCGGTCTGCGACAACATGAAGATAGTAGATGTCCCCGAGGAAGGAAGGCGATGTTTCATCTTTAGGAAGGCAGATCCAGAGGGAAAGAGAGAGGAAATAAGGTGAGACAGAGACAGGAGAATGTGTAAAGTGCAAAAGTGAGAGTAGTATTTTGAAAAACCAAGCTGGAAAGCTGGGAAATGAGTTACAGCAGGTTTAAAGGGGGGTTATGGAATTGTTAGACTGCACTACCTATACGAACAACTGCGATCTTATATTTGTACTGCAAACACCATAATCCACAATGTGTGAGGCTCAGCACACGGCAACAAAAATATGAAATAATTTGTTTGTTTCTTGGTTGAGTTTATCAGATAACCACTCAAACATAAAACCCAACACGTTAGACCATTTTTATACATAATCATATTCAGACTCCTTTGGCTTGGTTTCTAACTCTTCTGGAAAAAAATAGGTAAAATGTTAGACATTTTTGTTTTTAATGCATGGAAAACAAAATAAGTCCCCATGAAATCAAAGTTGAAGGTGAAGTGTTTTTATTTGATTTAAATGATCTAAAGTCTTACACTACACACTAACTACACTCTAATGTCAGAGACACCTGTGAAAAAGGTACTATTGTAGGTATTTTTAATGGTATTTTACAGTTCACATTAATTTCCTGGAAAAAAAATCTTGATGGTTCATCCTGCACTTGGAGGTTTACACTAATTTTGCAGCCAGTGAAACACAAATTGTATGCCACTCTGATTGACAACAAATTTCAGCATTTACTGACTGGTGTAGAGTTGGGTTGTTATACATCACCGGTGAATTTGAACAATCAAGAATGGGTTTTTTCTCTTTTAAGTCTTAAAAGGAAATGCACTCCACTAGCTGTTTCATGGAGACTTTAAATCACAATAAGTTGTCATAAATCTAGGAAAAAAAAAAGACTGTGAAGGTAGAAGGAGTAGAGAGAGAGAGAGAAAAAGAGAACTAAGAAGTGAAGTAGAGAACAAATATGTTCCAGGTCAACAATGTGTGCATGTCAGCTGTACCTGTCGTGAGTGGGGGCCGCGGGGTTTGCGGAACACCACAAGCAGGATCTCTGGCAGTAGGCTGAGCAGGATGAGCAGGATGATGACCAGCCAGGCTGACACTGAACTCAGCATGTTTGCAAACACAAAGTACAAACGCTGCTGCCTCAGGAAAGGCCTATGGGGGAGAGAACACTTAGGTTTATAATGTCAAAAGAGCACTGAAAAAAGGACATGTAACTTAAAAATGATAGGTAAATGGTAATAAATGTATAGGTTTATTCTTTATTTAAGTTACTAGTTATTTAATTTTTTTCTAACCATATTATTCCTCCCCAGAAGAAGCTGAAAAATACATAGAAAGCCAAGGAGCCCCAGATTACAAAGTGGTTGATCCATGTCCAGTGTCGTGTGTCCAACGCAAGCTAAAAAGTGGAGAAAATCATAAACACATGAACACTGAAAATTTGACACTTACTGTCAGTATTGCACAAATAAAAAAACAAGCTACTGAAATTACACACCATTTATTAGAGGGGATAAATGAAAAACAGGGAGTAGGTTACCTTTAGTGTGACAGTGAAGACAAGGACAGTGAAGACAATGGTTCCATATGACCAGTTCCCAAAAACCTGGATTTAAAAAAGGACAAATGAGCAGCTGTACACAGTACAATGAAGTGAAACAACCTCAGACCTATTCAGAAGGTAAACGTGAGAACACACCTGGCCATTATCCTGCAGTGCTGGGTTACTGAACAAATATCGAACACCGAAAAAGAACAGCAATCCATGAAAGACTCCTAGCATAGTCCAGTACAGGAAGGGCCCCCATCGCAACATGGCATTCTTAGCAATCTCTCTAAAACCATTATGAAAGAGAAAGCTCCACAGAGTTATTATTATAAACACTAATAATAAACACAAAAGGCAGAGCCAAAAGTAGCACCTCAAAGACTAAATAAAGCTCAGTCAGATTATAACTATACAAAACAGTGATCCTAGACCTGAAACACAATAAACAGAATATTATTTTGTATTATTCTGGCTCTAATTAACATTAGAAAGCAACATAAGCATTTCTACAGACAGTATCCCATAATAAAATACATTTAAGTGACATTTCCAACATTTACCTGTAGAGGGTGGCATTGTCCAGCAGAACTTCAATGCAGATGTGCTGCTCCAAGAGGCTGTAAGCCAGGATGGGCATAGAGGTGAAGCAGATGTTGTACATCGTCAAATAGGCTGCATCATACAGGGGCTGAGGATCATGGGAGCAGGAGGGGGGTGGGTGGGGTGGGGGGTAAGGAGTCAAAGGAGAGGGAGCAATGGGACAACCAGGGGTTAATATCTCACGGAGAGGATGAAACTCACACACACCAACATACTTATTCATACACCATAATGAGCCAGCTTGTATACATCTTTCATGCGGTCATGAAAGATAATGGAGTCATGTGTCTTAAGGAAAAATAAGGTAATCCTCATTTTTCACAACTAACATTACAAAAGTCAACATGTTCATTTAATTATTTTACATCAATGTGTCAAGAATAGTTTGTATATGAACACAAAATATATCAAAAAAAATCTTAACTCATAGTAATTAAAAATACTTGTGCATGTCTCTTCATTAATAATGTAATAAATTCATCCATGTGCACAAAACTGTATTTACTGTATTTATTGTATTTACTGTAATATGTGAAATTGATTGTTTGGTGATATGTGAGATGTACACTTGTGTTGCAAATCAAATTGCCCTTTGGGGACATTAAAGATTTTTCAGTTCAATTCAATTTAAAACTGTAATAAAAGGATGTATTTATATCCCCATTTTCATACAAGTAACATAACTGCTTGCGTGTACATGAAGGTGTAACTGCATACAGGGTGACTCAGTCATAAACTAGATGATAACATAATATAATGTCCACTTATTATGTGCCATAGTTGTAAAACATGACACATGGACATGTCTGGTATTTCTGTGTTTCAGAGTGGTCTACAGATCAGTCAGTGTAGAAACATATCAGCCAGAGCGCAAACATCTCATGGGGAAGTAGAGAGGGAGGGACAATCTGAGGGAAAAGTTTGGCATTCAGGATGAGGATGAGAAGGTGAGAATTCAAGGGACACTGCCCTCTTTTATGTTCAGAACATCTTTGAACCTCAAAGAGCCTCAGGACATACTCACTTGCTGTGAATAGCCGCAGAAGAACTGGTACAAAAACTGAGGTAAGATGAAGCAAAGGTTCTGTAGGCAAACAAAAAGAGAACAGGCTCATACTGATGCACCGAAACATAAAAGAATGTGAAATACAAGCAGAAATTCATACGTACTGAGAAAGTAATCTCAACATAAAAAATATTATGAAGTTTGATTCAGTCAAATGTGTCAACACACTTAATCTTCAAACAAAGAGTTACAAAAACCCACTTTCTTAGTCTGAAAAAAGCAGCAGTAGTTCCTACCTTGTAGAAGAAATATTGCACCAGGTGAGCAATGCGAACATAGTAGAGGTGTCCATGTGCCAGCAACAGTTTCTTGAGGTGCTTGAGTTTGGGGATGGCATAATCACTGTTCCTGACTGCCTGACGACCCTCTTTACCCTTAATACCTAAAACCAGAGGGATACAGGGATTACACAATGCTCTCACTGTTTAAGTAGTTTGTAGGTAGATTCAGAATGAGAAATCTTACCAATACCAACATGAGCCTCCAAAATCATGCTGACGTCATTGGCACCATCTCCAATTGAAAGGGTGATTGGGTTACCTTTAGAGTTCTTGACCATTTTAACAATCTAAATGGAAAAAGTCAGAGTGCATCTAAATAAAAGCGTTCACTGTAAAAATCATTGACTCAAATTTGCAATGAACATAAATTTTCCTTAGTTCAAGTTTTTTCTGACCTGTGCCTTTTGTAGAGGAGCCATGCGACAACATAGCACAGCAGTGCAGTTTTGACAAATCTGAAGGAACAGGTACTTGTAGCGACTGGAGTCAGAGGAGGAGTTAAAAACCATTGACAGAGTGGCTCCGTCTATAATAAAACCGTAGTCCTGGTTGGCTGAAGACCAGCTCCTGCATCACAGTGAACAAAAATGACTTAACCTTCAATAAAATTTGCTAAAACATCAATAAAGCACTACCATCGTGTTTAGTAAAATAGTACAACAGAGCAAAGAAGTGTGGTTATAAACCTGGTAACGCCTGCTTTCACTGGTGGCGCATCCTGCACAGCCTTCTTATGATATTCCAGCAACAGCTCATGCAGCCGTTCCTCACGCCTCCTCCCTCCATCCTCCAACGTTCGAACAGTTAGCTCCAACAACTCTGTGTTCCTTTGAAACAATCGACAAGCATAACAGGTGGATTTCGCCGTCTCCATCTTGTCACCTGTTAAGACCCAAACTTTTATGCCTGCACCCTGCAGAGCCTCCATAGTCTCAGCTGCTTCCTCTTGAAGCCTGTGTGATGGAAACAAAAGACAATAAAGGAATACATTTGCATTGTATGTTACATATAACCAGATCATAAGCATAGTTCGCAATCCTTTAAACATTCACAAAATGTTTTTAATGATTTAAGAAAATGCATTATACATCAGTTCATCTCAAAAAGTGCACTGGTGTGAAGTGAAATCACACAGTCTATATCCCCAGGCTCACTGGTGAGAGGCATCATTATGTTGTGTGACGTACATACCGGTCTTCCACAGCAGTTGCTCCTATCAGACTCATGCCGGTCTCCACCTGGTTGTAAACAGCCATGAGCTTCTCCTCTCTGTCCTGCAGAGCCAGCCTGGCTTCCCTCAGTCCGGCATCTGCCTGGGCGTACTCCACTGCACTCAGACGTTTGTAGGCCACACAAAGTGTCCTGTATCCTTCCTGCAAGGCAATGCAAGTTTATTTATATAGTGCATTTCTTACAAAAAACAATTCTGTGTTTTTTTACGTGAATACAAGAATCATCCAGAGAGGGAAAAAAAGGCTTAAACAACAAGAGTGAAATATAAAAGAGAAAACAACACAATTTTAAAACTGATTACAAAAGATACAGTAATATATACAACAACAAGAGTGAAATGGCAATAAAATATAAATAAACTGTAGTATTGACTCCTAGATACATGAAAAAAAAAAAACACACAAAAAAAAGTACGTTTATATTTGTGTGGAGAATGCTGCTTCACAACATTTAGCATAAATTAAGGGCTGGAGTAGCTGAAATGAGTACGTTCAGTTTGGGCCACAACCATTCAGTGATTTATAGACTATTGGGAGCACTTTAAAATACATTCTGTTGAAACCTGGAACAGCCAGTTTCAGAAAACAAGAAAAAAAAAAGGACTAAAATAAGTTGTGAGTTAAAACCTGCCTGACCTTGGAATCACAAACAACAGAGACATCAAACACAGGATTTATTGCTGCTTTTGGTACCCACAGTTGCATTACGCTCTACATGCATGCGTATCCTCTCAACCTCCTCCTGTCGGACACGGGGGAAGATGGAAGAGTCTGCTCCTTTGCAGAAAAGCAATGTGTCACCTGGACATGAAAAACACAGGCACACACAAGCGTATAAGTCATGGCTGTGCACCACAATTCAAACTCAGGTAGTAAAATGGATAGTATTTAAAGGCAAACCTGATGTGGATCGGACTATTACACTCATTCGCCTTCTCACTGGGTCAAAGTTCAGCACATGAAGC
Organism: Apogon hyalosoma; assembly: GCA_037367295.1. Classification (NCBI taxonomy): domain Eukaryota; kingdom Metazoa; phylum Chordata; class Actinopteri; order Kurtiformes; family Apogonidae; genus Apogon; species Apogon hyalosoma. Next base: position 19,995,954 of record JAPQRP010000002.1, read on the forward strand.
AGTTCATACCTTTGAGAAGTTCAAAATGAATATAATAACTAAACCTACAGTGCAACATTGATTCATTCATTAATTTACCACACAAATAATCAAAAATATCTTTTAAAATATTAGAAATGATAGATTTTAAAAATGTATACTTGATCTCCAAAATCAGCGACTTACTTTTCAATGTCATTATTCCTGTTAAGTATTTTCATGGTCTTACTTTCAAGACCCAGAAATGTGAAGCCATACCTGCAGATGGAGACAAAGCATCACTAATGACCCATTTATTTAGTCACAAGTCATACATGCGACAGTTCCTTTGAATTTCAAAATGCATGTTAAAATAAATTATGCATTATTCATTTTTTATCCAACTGCCCAGTTTACAAGGATGTGACAGATGTCCTCTTTATTCATTTATGTTGATTATTTTTGTGTGGATGATTATGGAAAATGTGACTTGTGCTTCAGGAAGGGAACCTTTTTGCAAAAAATTGTATTTGCCAAACTTACAAGAGAAGACAGAGAAATTTGTTCAATATCAAGTTGCAAAAAAAAAAACAAAACTGTAATTTACTTGATAACAAAACGTTAGACCACTACCCCTGTACTTGTACACATATATTGTTTGCATAGCATAAATATAAAAGTATCACTCAATTCATATTTAACTGCAAATTATTCCTTGAATGATTGTGACAATATCAGCTAACAACCAACACAGTAATTTCATCCAGTCTCTTACCTCATGGCACCCTTGACCAAGGCGATCTCATCAGGTGAGGAGGCTATAAAGCCTCTCTCCTTCTCTTGTGGTTGAGACAACTCTCCATCCACCCCCAGGCCATCCAGCTGGTCTGTCAGCCCATCCACTTGGTCCTGACCCTGTTCTGTAGACTCCTTCACCTGGACTGTGTGGCACAGACACAGGGCGCGCAGAAACAACTCTTCTTTCTCCTGATAACACAACAATAAGTCTTAATACTATTTACACAGATAAATAATCAGTGTAACTAAATAAATTATTAAACTGCTTCAAAGTCAACTATTATGTCTTTGGTATGTACCACATACTGTAACATGGGCTTAGATAAAGCCATGAATTTGCAACCATTTGTCTAAATGACACCTTGTCAACATGCATGTTGAAGTGCAACAGCCTCTGAGGCGTTATCAGGTGCTCATGTCAAGAGCACACATCCACTTTACTCGCCCTCCACGTTAAGTGCATATGTTGACATGTCAGGAAGTATGTATGTGTTTGACCTGTGAAGGGTCTTTCTGAGCAGTGAGCTATGTAATGGCCATATGTTGCTGCTTGTGTGACTTTAACAGCAGATGGAGGAACACCACAACACCCACCCTGCCAGCTTTCTGCTGTAGTTTGCTCACAGGTCCATCTGTGACACAGAAACCATCCAACTCTGAGCTTGCGTCCCGATATTTGTACTGGAAGCCATCGATGCAGCACTCTATGAACTCCATGTTATTCTGAGTCAGGGTGCCTGTCTTATCTGTGAAGACATATTCCACCTGCAGGCAATGTGATGAGAATACATTATGGACTGTTCCAAAGCCATAAAAAAAAAAATTACTCACCTATTTAACAGGTTCCAGCAATAACATTTGGACATTAATAATTAAGCAAGTTAATGAAGCATCCTATTCAACTGAAATAATTATCTGGCACATGTCACCACTGCTCAGTGTAGAAGTGCTATGAAAAAGTCAAGCACGTCAGGCCGATATTACCGTCATAAGCAGCTCATATTGAGCAGTTGTGTATATTAAAAAACATTTAAGATTATGTAATAATGCAAAGGGACATTATTTTGGTACAAATGATCATATGGCTTTCATAGTATTTTCATACTGGCACAGAAAAACCTAATTGCTTCTGCATCTGTATAAATGAATCATTTCCTCTGACTAAGACTGCCCTAATGTCAGGCATCAGGACATTTGATAAACCTAAATTCTAAGAGCGTATAACAGAACAGTGGAGGATACTGACAGAATGCTGAATTCTCAGTATGGGGCTGTTTGTTACAGAAAAGACTGAGACAAATGTCATTTCAGAAGAGGCTGAAGGAAGCAAGACAAAAGACTGTAGAAAAAAACTGTTTGAGAAATGCTACATCAAAGTTTGTTCAGTTCTGTCTCGCACAACGATGACACAGTAATAGTGATGATTCTCTCTGGTTAATCAGTGATCCACTGTGTTCATGTCACCGTTCGGCATCGTTTTAGCTCACTTTGGAACTTAACAGAAGTGATAACTGAAAAAACCTACTAGGTACTCTCAGTGGTGAAGTTGAGGCAGTACCACGCAATGGAAGTGTCATGGAGTGCCATTACATAATTTGTCAACTTAACCATAAAAGGCACAATAAATGAAAAATTGTTCTTTGTCAGCTTGAAGCTTTTTTGGGAAATATTACTCTTTTAGTCACTGTCCAAGAATTTTCAATTTATTACAAAGATTGAACTTAGATTTCTGGGATTTGGACGTATGGACTTTTAATTTACAGACACAATTTTCCTGAGAAGTCATTGTTTTTTAAAAAGTCATATAATGTAGCATATCTGACTGACCTGTCCCAGTTCTTCATTAAGGTCTGAAGTGTTGACCAGTGCCCCCTCCTTGATTTCTGGGTCAAAGAAATCTTTGTCCCATGTGATGAAAAAGGATCCCAAAAACTTCTGCATTTCAACTGTTACATACATGGACACCGGAATGATGAAGTTGAAGAGCACCATGAAGGACAGGAAGTCAGTGAACATCTTTAGGTACTGTTGAAAAAGGAAAATATAGACACAGTTGTAACACCCTCAGAAGGCCTGGGAAATCTGCTGGAACGGTGAATGTTACCGCAGTTAAACTCGTTTCTGTGTTTAATATACCTTAATAAGGAATCAATATCAATGATCTTGCAAAAACAAATATAAATATATGATGCTGGTGCAATGTTGCCTCATGACGTTCACAGCTCATTGAGGGCAACAGCAGAGGGTTAACAGTGAAATGGACCATATTACAATGTAGGTATGCTGAGGCCATTTTGCTGATAAGAGTTTTACAACATGGAGGAGAAGAGGGTACGGCTTGTAAAACGCTTTAATATGATGGATGGAGCCTTAAAATGTTACAACTATGGGCCTCCACAAGGTAAGTACAGCTGAGGTTGGAAATTTACATACAACTTTCCGAGACACATTGAGTCTCAGTTTTTCAGAATTACAAACCTGAATTTCAGTATATACCGTGAAATCTCAATATAGCAGAGTTCAATTTCAGTTTTATTCATTCTTCTGAGATGACTTCTGTGAATTGGCAGATGTTGGACACCTGGTATTTCTATAGTGACATGTTAAGCCATTCCTTCAGAAATGCAGTGGTCTGCTTAGTGAGGAGTAATGATGTGGGTCAGTTACGCTGAAATACATCTCACAATTCCTGCAAGTGATTGCTGACAGAAGGTTACGCTGGACATCTGATTCAATTTAAAAAGTACAATAAATATTAACAAAGTGAAGTAAATAAAAGTTTTATTTGAAAACTTTCTGTGAAATTGCCCAAAGACTTATCATAAATGAGTCTTTGGGCTATTTTAAAGAGAATTTTTGAACCTGAATAGAATTTATATTGTTGCAAAATGTTAAGAATTATGCTGGAAAGATACATTTCAGTATATTTAGATGAGGTGAATGTAAACCTCTTATTTCTGTCTTATGATCCTATCAACACTAGTCAATGTCTGACCAGGCAGCTCATATACTCACCAGATTGGTGTCCTTCTCTCTCTGGGTTTTCTCGTTGTACCAAGGCTCATCCTGCCCAGGCTTACTTTGCCACACATATTTAAGCGTAGTGCAGACTAGAGCCTTGCTCACCAATATGCAAAGGTAAACCAGAAGGAAGGCATTGATAGACCTGAAAATAGTTTTTAAAAAAAAAAAAAAGGAAAAAAAAATCTAATTATTTAGCAACACTTATTTATCTAAGTAATTCATTTATGTGACATTTTAAACTCTTCTGAACTTACTTCTCCACAACAGAACGTTTCTGAGATTTTCCCTGGTAGTTGAGAGCCATTTTTGTCTCCATGCCAGTGTAAACTGCAACACCTTAGAAAAGAAAAGCAGCCAAAGATGAGAAATTAGCATTTCAGCCACTGGACTAGGTTCAGCAATACAAATTACAGTTGTAAAATCATTTTTGCTTGACTCACCACAGATTTTCTGAGTATTTTTTAAAGTTGCCCCTTTCAGCAGGAGATTTTCTGGGCCCAAAGACCTGCAGAAATCACACCAGTACATCAAACAGTGTTGTCAGGCAGAAGCTGTACAATCCACACACCCGTCCATTCTCTAAATGAATGCTTGGCAGGGAAGCTGGCATCCACTCCAAAATCACAGTGACAGTACACAGTATGACTGCAGTCTGGGCTTACACCACTCCCAGTGTTCTTGAGAAGGACACTGGCATCTGTTTGTAGGGCCATTACAAAGCAGTCAATGATAAATGCCCATGGGAGTACTTTAGAAGCATTGGCTGAAGCCATGCCAGCCTGTTTTAATTTTAATGCTTGTCTGCAATGACGGATCAATGGAATAATGATTTGTTGATGCAAAGGGAAACAAATGAGTGCTTAAGCAACTGTATTTTGATTTTGCTCTCACTTAAATTGGCCTCAGATGTTTGTGGTTGAGTGCTCTCACCTCACTGCAGGCTCCTGATTGTTTTTGTAAATGTGCATACGGCCAACAAACCTGGAACAAAAAGCATAACAACCTGTAAGTCAAATGTAAAAACATAAATGTGATTTTGTTTTGTATATTATTAAATCTGATGACACTACCACTGGTACAAACTGAGATACTGATTTATATAGAGCTCACTTTGACAAAACTAGAAGAACTCAATGATCTAAGGTCAAAAGCAGAGTTTTGGGAGCCAGCTAATTACTGGTGATTAGCAAGTAGCACCCTGTCAGCTTAACTGACTCAATAGTAAGCATCTGGCACCATGACTTACTTAACACGTCTCAAACACCACTCTGATGTCTAGCTTAATGACAATATTCCCAATAGTTGCCCCAAGAGGGAGCCAAATGCTTTCAGAGCAATGATACCTAAAAGCGATAAGAATTAACTGTGGAGGAAGGGGTTTGAATTATTAGTTGAATTATTTTCTGAAGTGTTGTGGAATACCAGGCCCATTTCAACATTCCTAATATGTAACCAACTCAGCATAAGCACACTATGGCTTGCCAAAGGGTTTCCACTTAATCAAAATGTTACTATTAGAGCCATTTAGGACATTTTCAAATGGCAGTTGAGTGAATCTATTGCTTCACAAACCACAGGCAAAGCATGCTTTTAGTGTAAATCTGTTGGGGCCACACGATGAGTGCCTACTTGTAAAGGTCAGGCTGTGGCTGTTCACACTCGATGGTGGCGTTGAGAGATTCCAGATCCTTCTCTGTGTCTGACACGGTGTAGTGTGTCTGGACAAGTGGAAGAGGAACAGAGACGGAGTGTGAGCTCTGGTTGCATGGGTCAACTGATCATTTTAGCCTTCCCCAAACTCTCAATCACAGACAATAGAGGGAAGCAGGAAAATAAAATAAACTCTGATACTGGGATTCACACACAAAACCAAAAAAGGGGGAACCAGACAGAAGAAAAAATATTGTCTTTCAAACAAGGCAGACAAAGAATTATGAAAACTACGGTATTGTGTCTAGTCTAAGTAAGAAAGTAAAGGACAATAAGTGATGGGGAAAACACTACATGTTTTTCTTCATCCCTAAACCTAATAAAAATCATATTGAAAAATACCAAAAATGTCTTTTTTCAGTTTTTATTTCAAAGTCAAAACACTGATCAGTCATTCAAAGGTAGAGAGTTATGTTACTTTGTGGTTGGACTCCCCATCCAGACTTGCTGTGGTAACGAAGCATGTGTCGTCATCTCGACTAGATTGCAGCAGTATTAAATCACAGGGAAAGGTCTCATCTTCCTCCACCTCCACGACGTCCCCAACCTGGTCAAAACCAAGCACAGCCAAACATTACAAACATTTTATACTTTATCTTTTACTTCTTAAGTGCTAATATAAGTAGGATTTGTTTTTAATATACCATACTCTGCTTACAAAGTGCTGAACATCTATCCATTAGCAAGCAACACTAGGGTCTTCCATCGGTCTTCTGTCACATTGTTTATATTATCTCTAGTCCCTTTTGTGCTGAGACATCATGTATGGTTATTTTAAGTGAACTTTTGAGCTGGGTTCAGCTCCCCGTGGTTTTAGAAAAAGCACCACTGTTCAAGTTTTGTCAGCTGGATGTTGACCCTCAGTGGTAGTAGCAGCACTTGGATCCTTTTTAACAAAACCTCAGACACTGGACACATATTAGAAAAAAAACTTTTAAAGCATATTTTGGAACTTCTGAACATTAATCTCTGAGAACATTATCACCAAGCATACAGGATACAATATACAATCTTCATTAGAGTAACATACAGTAATAAGCACCATTGCACCCATGTGTGGATATCTACTTAGTTCTGCTGACCTGTTCTCCCCTGTGTGTATATTCTTAAAATGCTGCTGGCAGCTTCTCTACAGCCATTTCTCTAAGGAAATATTTATTTAAGCAGATACAGTAGCTACTGAAACATACCTTGATCTTCTCACTCTCCTTTCGTATCCTCCGGCCGTCCTCTAGCACTGTCACCGGGTACTTATTCACCTCATTGTCAGCCTTATGCCGTAGCCAGTCCTCATAGCCCTACAGCAATGTATACAAATCACCAATGTGTTATTTGCTGAACACAACAAAAGTGCACAAAAGGAAATATCTACAATATAAACACACTGACATGAAGTTGAGATTTGACAAATCAGGCAGAAAAGTGAAAGACAGAAAGACATGCCTGCCCATAAATCATAAAATAAACATCATAAGTGGCATTTCTTCCTACAGAATGCAGCTGTAGAATGGGATAGTGATTGCCCAGCAGTGCTTTTAAGACAGAAAACCATGAAATAATACTGAGCTGAGTGAAATATTTCTGTGGCTGCAGCAATATGAAGCACAAAGCCTTTAAGAGAGTGATGGAGATAGAGGAGATGGTGCAGAGATGCAGAGGGGAGAGAAAGAAACCAGGGTGTGTGCCAAAACAGAGCTCAAGCCAGATAGTGGGATTATGGGGAAAGGTGTTGAGGAGAGTTTGGCTGAGTGATGCAGAGACATGATGGTTGAGTGGGGGAGAAAGAGAGAGAAAGAGAAGCGAGGCGGTCCACAGATGGCCAGTAGAAGAACACAGTTTTACCTCAGCCTGACTAATGGAGTCAGGCTGACCGACTGGGTGTCCCACTTCAAAGCCTAGCTAAAGGCAGTTCAGCACTGTTGGTGTGTCCCATATTTTCGAAAGGAAGTCCACCCTCTATTGTACACTTCAAAGCCCCAGCAGTAGCCTAACTAAAAAGTCAATCCTAAAAAAATACATCTAAAGCCAGGACATGGCAGAAACAGAGTCAATGAAAACAGACACTCCCCTTGATTATCTGTATCTCTGTAACAGACTTTCTGCCTCTCTCTCCATTTACTCACAATCCCCAAGAGCCCATTTCATCTTCCCCCAATCAGAATTCACTAGCAGAGCGCATTAATACTAAACCCAAGAGAGCATTAGTCACGTACTTAATACAAAAATGAGCAGCAAGAAAGTGGTGACGACAGGGGGACATAAAAATGCTACATGAAGAGAGAGGGATGGTGTAATGCAATGACAGAGTACAATGAAATAAGGGGATGGCAAGAGAAATCACAAAAAGGTACATTTTCTATTAATACAATCAATCTTACCTGCTTTATAGCAGTTACTGTAATCACAAAAAATAAGGGTAGGCCACTGGTGACTGGGCTGGTGGGGGTGTCCACTATCACCTGTGGGGAAAAACAAATGATTTAACCTCTGACAAATGTTATGTTAACACAAGCATATATCATTCAATCTGCAAAGATGGCACTGGCTCCTGTACATCACTGCAAAGTCACAGTGAAGCCTGTATGTGTGTGGGTGATGGTTTAGAAGGCGGGGCCAGTTTTCTAAATGCAGGGTGTAGTCTTTTCTGGGAGGGAGGCATTTCTACGATAGCCAAAATGTGTTCATCAGTATGAAACACAGGGGTGACATTTACATTTTGGAGGGCGGTTCTGGACTACAGAACTTTTAATCAAGTGGGCCAGGGAGAGAGTGCTTAATCTGCAGGCATGCCAAAGCTGCTCTGTTTCTGCCAAGGTGTGGGAGAAGGCCAACATAAAAATGTGTTATAACCTCACCTGCTTAAACCATGTGTGTGTGTGTGTGTGCTGCATCATGTGTGAAGGAAATGTGTGTGGAAGCAGGTAATCCCAAACAACCAGTTATGGGGCACCACCTGACCAAATCTGCCAGCTAAAACCCCAGCACACAAATGGCTCTCTGTGTTTGTGTGTCCCTTAACACCATCATAAGATGGATTTACTATGGTATTTCTGATCCTGCAGCATGGAGTCTGGTCTCCCCTTGTGCCAGGCCGTGCATTACAGCACACACAAATACAACCAGACCAGCTTGTTGGTATTCTGGCCAGGAGCATTACAAGCTGTCAGATAGACATCAGCTCAAGTAAGAGCAGGAGATGTGTTTTGAAGCAGTCTCCGGTGTTTTCCTCACCTGTGTCGACTGCTAATGAAACAAATCACTGTCTGCACAGGAATTATGGGCAAACACAAACACATAGAATGTACAAAAAACACTGAGCTACTACCCTACCAAAGCTTTACTGTGATTACAATTAACTGGAGGAGATAAATCAATTACAAGGCAGAGAGGGACTAAGGCACATCGACCATTTGGAGGAGTGCAGATTCAGATGAGAGTCTGCAATATATTTGTGGTCGTTGGCAATTCTGGTGAGACAGAGGAGAAAGTAATAATTGTGCTGCAGTAGCCTCAGGTATAAAGAGGCAGAGGTGAGCCTATACAGCGTTTTGAAAGAGCACGGTGTACGCATGAAGACGTCATATGGGGCTATATGTTAAAGACTCATTAAACTGGGAACATTCCTAGAGGCCACGAAGCGAGTGGATTATTAAATGCCTCCTGAGACAGCCTCAGTTTACCCGGGTCACTTTAGCCCTCTTATGGTTTGCATGACCATACACTGAAAGAAAAACACTCTACAGCATGAAACAATTGGAAAATGGATAACCCCTCAGCAAAAGCTCTAGAGTGAAGTTTGATTCATTACAGAGGAGAAGTTGGATTCACAGAGCAATTTACAATACAACACTGCCCACAATAACAAGATTTCTGTGATACTTGATACATTGCAACACAATTACATATGATACACTACAATGTCTGTGTAACTGTAAAAATTATAAACAGAAAAAAGGCAAAAAGCAGGAATTATACTATTATTTCTGGCAAAGTTTAGAGCCTCTTTCACACAGACTGCAACTTCCATGTGCATGTGCACTACTGTTCCAAGAGGCATTGACTGCGGTAAGTCCATTGGCAGGAGAATCTGTTAAGAGTGCTGACATGTAATAAAATCATTAATACTTGGCACTGGTATACTGATAACATATCACAAGAGAAAGTAATATAATATATCCCCTGATCCACATTTTGACGTAGTTGTACTATATGCAGTAAAAGTCAGCAGGAGGAAAGACTGATGTAGACAGCTGAAAAAGGTGACCACAGCAGAGAAATGCTCTCATAAGTCTTACTTTGACAAGTTTTTAAAAAAGTAAATCAGACAACAGTATCTGTCTCAAAAGTATCATGATTAAGAAACTGCAAATCATTCTCTCAAGACAGTTAACACCTACAAAGAACCTTTAGCTACAGCATTTCAGCCAAAACACCCGCAATCCTTCTCACATTTGTCTTTCACAGGTAGTCTGATTCTGCACTGATTAATAACCATCCTCATCAAGCTTCCAGATGGATAAATACCTTTCCTTGCACCAAATGCAAAACCCAAAAATCACAGTGTTATGAGTAAACTGTGCTGATGTGCTGGTGTGATAGCAGAGCAGCAGAGCGCAGCCGCACAAAGCCCTACATCAGAGCCGGCAAGTGTGTCACAGTGAACGACAGACAGCAGGTCCCTGGAGTCCCCGGGCAGCAATATGGGCCCTCGTGTCCTGCTTCCTCACCTTCTTCACCATTTAGTTATCCCTCTCCCCCATTCCCTTTGTCCCTCTCTCCTCATTTCTCCTTTGCCCTCATCACTGTTTCCTTTGCTCTCCGACCGTGCTCTATTCCCATTCGATCAAATTCAAGCAAAGACATGCAAGGCTATTTATAGGAGAGTGGTGCTTTTTTATCAGCCTGTGTCTATTTGTGGCACTCAGAAGTACAGAGGGCTTCCTGGCTGCTGACGTCAGCAGTGCAGCGCTGCAGAGAGATGGGGGGAATGTGCAAGAGAAAGAGACAGAAGGGGATGAAAAAAAAGGCAAGAAGAAAGAGACAGAATGACAAAAGGCGAGACAAAAGGGGGGTAAGACAGAGCTGGAGGATGCATGACATTTGGTTGCTTGTAGAGAATTTGCATGCAGTCTCTCAGGGGAATTCGGTTTATTTCTGTCAGTGAGATGCGAGTGCAAAATGAGTGCACACACAGTCTGGGTACCTGTTTCACTCACATCTTCTCTCTGTGATATAATAGCTTGCTGCATGGGGGAAAAACCGAGGATAAGGAGCCCCTCAAGAGAGGCTGGATTAGTGGAGAAACGCCAACCACACTGCAGCTTGGGTAAACACCGTCAGCAAGCCCAGGACACCCACTGAGTCATACTTGTATACACATGCACAAGCACATACACATACATACAATGAATCAATCTGCCAACCCTCTACACTGCACACATTACACACACATAATCCTTGTAGATATAAGTGGAAATAGGCAAACACGCTTGTGTTTAGTCCTAAATCAGTTACTGCTGCTCAAGTTCATGATATTTTCACACATCACCTCCCAAATATACGTTCTTGATATCGGAGGACACTGTCAAAACAAACCTGACAAAGGAAAATAAAGTGTGCTAATAGAGGTGAACACAAGAGGTGGATGAAAAATGAGCATTGCAATCCACCTGCTACTGAACTGAAAAATATGATACTACGGGATCAGACACATATATATTCATCAGGTTAAAATAGCGCTGTGCTTCTTGGAGCTGTCACTCTGTGAGCTCATTGAGTCAGTATGTGACCACAGAAAGCACAACCCTCCTGAGTAGGCTCAAAACCAGCACCTGTTTACACAAGAGGGCTGTTAGCCATCATAGTTTATGTTATGGATAGAGGGAGAGAGGGTTTTTCCATCTCCATGGATCAGAAAAAAAGGAAAAAAGAAAGGGATGACAGAAGAGCAACAGCAGATGTAAACAAGAACCTGAATACCAACAGACACAAGAAGACAGGATGAAGAGAAATAGAGGGGTCACTGAAGAGCACGGAGCAGGGGAATAAGGATGCCAATCATCATATTTTAGTCAGCACTCTTTGCTAGTTCCATTTTAAGAGAGGGCAACACACATAACACCAGTCCACAATGACAAACAGAACTTCGAACCTCATTTAAGGCCAACAATGACAAAAGTATTTAAAGTAACATTTAAAGGTGAAAATGTAAAGTATTTTCAGAGTTGTACGAGCAATGGCCATAAAATGACTTTCAGCACAAAACTGCTCTAGCCTTAAGGGATGCTACAGCAATTTCACACCAGTTCAGAATGCACACTCAATACAAACCTGCATTTAATTTACACATTCGTTATCACTTTCACACCTAAACTCATATTCTGCATCAACCACATGCAAATGACTGCACCTGTTCTCAGATTTCATACAACAAATCACATATTGGTCTACAGGATGCAGGTTGTACAACCAGCAATAACCTATTCAGGTGAAATTATAACAAAACTTAATATTATACATTCGTGCAAAGGCCCACATTCTACCTCACTCACAAAAACAATGTGTACACATGAATTCCTTGTGTGAAAATGATAAACAAATTCTTTGTTTGTGTTGGCAGACTGACAAAGCCCGTCCTTACCTGCACCAGGAAGATGATAAGGAAGTAGAAATTGGCAATTCTTCTAAACTGTTCAAACAGGTTCTTTGGTAGAAAGTTCCACACTGTGTACTGTAAGGGGACAGAAAAACATACATGTAAGTCACAGAGAGATAAAGACATTATAGTGGTAACTGTTGTTTTATGCTGCTCTTGGTTGTGTAATTTTATCATTGAAGCAGGATGTTTTTCAACCTCACTTAAGAGGTTAGAGAAAGGCTTGGCAAGAAGAGGGAGATTAGAGGCATTCAATATTCACAGACTCTTGCATATGAGTATTCACTCTCAGCTGGGCATGGGGAAAAGAAGAGACAACTTCAATAGCTTAAAGTCTGTATTCATTGTAATGCCTAGGGAAACAGCTCTTGGGAGACCCACAGGTACTCCACTGACTCAGATTACAGATTTATCTCCTGAATTCATCTCCCCTTGAATGGAAAGCCGATGAACTTATCACGTTGGCAGCAGATTTTGTTTTTTGTTCTTTTTTTAAGTGGCCGTGACTGTTGATACCATTGGGGCTAGAATGACGCTTTTATCTGTTTAAATCCCTGAGAGGCAGCACAACAATACCCTGCTGGTAACTTTGTGCTGCACAAAGTACCAAAGTGATAAGCATGAATACATACACATGCACATAGGCACACTTTACATAGAAAGAGCAATAAGCAGTGTTTATGAAGGGGATGTCTGAATGGGGAGAGTGTTGAAATGCAGCGGCAGCAGAATAGCCCATCTCATTTTGCCAGAGAGAAAAGAGAGAGAAAGTAATGAGAAAAGGGGGTGGGGGGTTGGCGGTGAGGGTGGCTGACTGTGATGGTGCAGTAGCAACAAGAGCATAAGAGGAGATGTGGAGATTGGTCATTGCAGAGTGCAAAAGCAACAGGATGATGGAGCAGAGGCATGGAGGAGTATAAACACTACAGCTGGGGTAATTAAAGACTGTTTACCCTGACATACTGGCAGCAGCCAATTGATTGGCTCATCCTCCCTGGGACCCTCTGCACCACTATAAATCCCACTACCGTCTTACTCACACCGCTTCCTTCTCCCCATCACTTTTACTCTTCATATCCATAAGCCAGTCTGCGCTGGCCCAAGCCTGCTGCTGACACTGGACTGAAGGCTGAGATTTAGGTGAAGGGTGGGTAGCATTCTGTCAGAGCTCCAGAGAAAACAACCAAATTGCCCACCATGTCAGAACATTAATAGCAGCCATGTATTTCATTGCCGATGCCTCCCTGACAGACAAATAATCACTTCAGCAGGGAGCATTGACAAACGTGGAGCGGCAATGGGAGGAGGAATAGAAAAAGGATGACATGGGAATGCTCAGAACTGTGAAAGAGTTCATTTTGCATTCCAAGTGTTAGATAAGAGAAGAGATATGCTGGGGGGCAGGTGAAATCTAATACATAGAGGAGCTGAGGAGCAAACACAGGCATAGGAATTTCAGTTATGGCCAGACAGGAGCTGTGACACATGTACAATATGTGACTGTGCATCTTACCTTGGAGGACACAATCCTGTTATCACAGAATTTGGGTGGGATGAAAGGCTCACTGGCAGGACACGGCCGGTGACCAACGTAGATAGTCCTACTGTCTACTCTTCTCTCGTCACCACCGAGCTGCAAAGAGAAGCAGGAGAGGGTAGGGTTCCAATGGAGACAGGGACAAAAAGAGAAAGGAAAAAGCATTTGTTAGTAATTCAGGGCATTCCTTTACACCAACACCTGGATCAAGCATCAACTATCTCAATGCAAAATTCTTCTTAAACAAGTGTTGCTAAGCACAACAAACCCCACCCCTCGCACACATTGTAGCTTATTTTGGCATCAATCCAGCTGATGTCATCATATCTATCCATGTGCTGATGTCAGCATATCACTTGCCTCTATATATGTGCCAAGTTTGAAGTAAACTGAAACAAAATTGATGTTTTTATTGACATAAAATTTCACCCATTATAAGTAAATGGGAGGGAAAAAAAGATTTAAAAAATTCATTAAAAATTTTAACTTTGACCTACTTTTCCCAAAATCACATCTATTCTGGGTCACTGGCAATCTATAAACCCAATCTAGTATGAATTCAACCAATACTTTTGCTGCTAAAGTGTTAACAAAGAAACAAACGAACAAACAAACCAAACCAAAAACAATACCCCGTGCCTCGCCTTCGAGGGAGGGCAGGGTGATAAGTTTAAAGTCTCATGCATTATCTGTGGATATGTGTTGAAGAATATACAAGAGACCTGTTTTGGGAGGTGCTGTTTTATGACGCAGTGTTACTCAAGTTGCAACAAATCCACAACGCTAAAAAAGCAGCTGTTGTTCCAACTAGATGAGGCCCAAATTCCATCCAAAGGTAGAGAATTAAGAGATTAGAATTTCTACTGTGGTGCAGAAAATTAAAAAGACTAGAAAAGCACCCTACTGGAAAACTGTTGAACACAAGCAGATAAATTCAATGAAGGGACAAAGGAAAGTAATACAAGGGTCAGCGAGACAAAATGGCAATTGTGCAAGGACTATAACTTCATTTCTTCTGTCCCAGGTGGTCACTCATCTATGATTCACAAGTAATAAATGTGGCCAGGAGGGGGGAAAAAAGCTTTCCTCAGACTTATGAAGGAAGCTATCGTGTCGTGATGCAGATGGCAGATATGCGCACACACGCAGAAACACACACACAGACACACCTGTAAGTGCACATGCACAAAGGCATAAAAGACTTCTGGAATCAGGTCAGGAGACAGACACAAGCTGAGCTCGCCTCAACGTTAGACATAGACTGGGCATTCCTCATCCATAAAAGGCAGGTAAGGTGAATCACAAAGCAAGAAGGAGAAGACCGGTCACAGTCGCATGTTTTCTTTGCAGAAGCATTCATATAAATGTCAAAACAATTATATAAATGAAGCCCTGAATAGCAACTGGGGGGACACAGATACAAATACTAAGGATTTGTTCTTTATTGAATGTAGAATCTGTTTCTCTAATTATATGGAGCTTCAGTTAATTTTTGGATGTGGTGGTACCTATACATCACCACTTCAGTGTAAATGAAATGTATATTGTTTATCATAAGGCTCATGAAAGTGAAATTTTTAGCAGAACTTACAGATCTGACTTACTGTATCATCTGAACAAAGCCCAATACCTCAGTATCATTATCGATCGATTAGAATACATTATTATAGCTTCTTCCCAACAGCAGTGACTTTAATGAACAGTTAACACTCTCCCTTGATATCCCAATTGTACAAAATAATTGCACTATAACTGTACAGAAGTTTATACTGTACCCTAATAGTTTATATGTAATTATAAATTTATTTTTCTTACACTTTTTATTATATCTTGTACTTTACTAGAGAGCCTACATCTACATGCGACAAATTCCTTTAATGTGTTTACATACTTGGTGAATAAAGATGATTCTGATTTTGATTATTACAAAAACGATTCATTCTCATTCACATGGATCAAACTGCAGTCAAACTAACAATTGCGTACAAAACCAGGAAAAATTTGTCCCGAGGAAGACAGAAAACTTGGCCTTCTCACAATGACCTCGATTTCCTGACATCCAGCATTTAGCCATCCGAACACTTGGGGTGGACAGTAACAAGGAGTTGGGAATTATGGCAGCAGTAAATCAGGGATCATCCAAAACCAATAAATCCTTTTTGCTTCCACCTCTGCTCCTCTCTTAGCCTCAAATATCTTCCTTAACTCATATTTTGGGAACTGAGTTTTGGTAACAGGCCAAAATAGGACAAGCAAGTCACCAAGAACAACAAACATCTAACAGTGGTGACTAAAGTTAATGCTGAGAAACAATTATTCATGTTCTACCTATGGAATCAAATATCTCACAACATAACCTACAATGCAATGGTTAATTTACAAATGAACATGACTTATACACTATATGCAACTGCATCACATGGAGCTTTACCTAATCTATTAGACACACAACTGTATGATTTCATGGACAATTAAATGCCAAATTTCCAGATAGTCCAAGGTCCTGTTCAGTCATTGCATTAACATGCATTCAGAGCAAGTAACCAGCTGCAAATGTGTCTGGCATTAGAAAGCGTCTACATACATCTCCAGAGATCACTTATGTTCAGATTTAACTTTTCTGCTGTATACACAAATAAACGTACTCATCTACAGTCTAAAACATAGTGCAAGTTTTCATTTCACGTCCAAATTTAATTCAGTGTGAATCTCAGAAACAACCAGCAGCTTTTAAGGGGGAATATTTTCTTGCCTGTTGCAAACTGCAGGGACTGATGTGAATCAAACACATCCGTTAAACAAATCATATGCTTTAGTAATGACTGAATTTTCAAGCACCTAAAATATTAATTGAATTTCTAAACTGGATTATTCAAATGTGAATATTCTCTTTGCTCATAGAGGAAAAAAATTGGCAAACCACTATTTTAGTATAAAATGTCAGACGTCTTTAAAACACTTTAATATGATGCAAATGCCTTGTCAATTTTCACTTAGAAGGTTTATATATTATGTGTGTGTGTGTGTGTGTGTGTGCGCGCGCGTGTGTACTTTGTATTTATAATGTACTAGAGACACAACATCTACTGGCAAAGTACTTGTGTACTTGGTGAATAAAGATAATTCTGATTCTGAAGTGAAGTGGATCTTAAAGTATCCTGAGTCAGGTTTGAACGGGGCTCAGATGTGTCTTTTATACATAAAGCCTTAAACTGTTTGAATAAAACCATAATCCTTTGTGATTCATTTGGGCATGTGTGAACTCAGCAATCAGCAACAGAAGAAGACTGGAATAACACAAACCCATGCACAACTGCACTAAGTTTCTTTAGAGTAGTCTTGGTCCAGCTCCACACAGTCTCTAGAGCAGATTGTTTGTGGTGTGAATGTAAGCCAAAGTTAATCCACCTAAATTACCAGGTAAGCTCTACAAGTTAGAATTAACCAGATCCTGTGTTTTGCATTTTGGGATGTGGTGGAACATGCAAATGACAGGAGACTGCCTAGTAGAAGAAACAACTTGCTATTGTGCTACAATAAAGGCAAAGTACGCTGACATTTTTTTTTTTTTAAATCATGTGTCCTTCTGGATAATCACCTCTGACCCACTATTAGTGTGTTGTGGGTATTTTCTATTTTCCTCTTTTTTTGATGTGTTCAGGACATTTCTACTCATCAGTCTTCAGACAGTGAGTTTACATCTCCACCCAATAATAGCATCTGGTGTCATACCTGGGCATAACAATATAAAAAACAAAACAACACCAGTTATAACCTACTGCTCTCTCTTCATCTGCTGTAAAGCTGTGTCTGAGAGACAAAACGATGGGTAAAGCACCCGTATGCACACAGGCCTTTCAGCCTATCACCTCTAAAAGAGTGTTTTGCAAAGTTGTGGGTGTGTTTGTGTTATTAGAACAAAACCACTGTGGCAGAATCAGGTGATACTTTTTCCATTTGGCAGTTTTTTTTTCCTTGCGACACCACTCACTCTCTCCACTCAGTCTATTGCTCACTCAACCACCACTTTCTTACCCTCATTTTCTACGTGTAGGTAGAAGAGCCAAGTTTTAACTGTTCACAAACAGAAATGCTAAGTACTTTGCATATCAATCTCAATGTTTCTCTAAAATTAAATATGCTCTTCCTCAAAAACATGATCTCCCACATGTTTTTATTTTTCTGCTCCTGCCCAAGACAAATCAGACCAATAAGTGGTGCATAGTAATTTGTAAAAATAATATCAAACCTACAGAAAAACATCAAGTTTTATGCCACAGATTCAGACCAAAAGCACAAACTACGTATGTGAAACACCCACGTTTGTAACATTATGTGTTCAATAATTAAATTCAAGACATGAGTGTGCAAAACACACCTGAGTTTAGTTCCTTTTCCCTGTTCAGTCAATGGTTTTGTGCAAGTGAACGACTATCTACTGCTTCTTTAATGTAGCTGTATCACTTCACCTCAAGTAAATATTGCACAGCTATTCTTGTGGATGTAAAGTATTGAAGTTCAGCAGGCAGGCTATTTAATATAAGGGTCAGCAACATGTGGGTAGAGGGAAGAGATTCATCATGAATATCTGATACTGGGCCAGCGCCAGAAATGTGTGAATAATGGCCACCTGGAAAGAAAGCTGGAGTCAGTTTCTGAGGTTAGATCATAGATAGTCTAAAATAACCTGGAGCCCAATTTATAGATGTTCACCCAATCACTTTCTACTTACTAGTGATTAGGAAAAAAATTAATTTAAGGCCAAATTCCTTATCTCAGTGGCAAAATATTTCTAATTTTCTCTCCTGTCCAGGCTAGAAAAAGAAGAAGCCAGCAGTCTTACATAATTCTGTTATTCATGAGCAGCTATGTTCACACCTCAGTATGGCTGTCAAATCTACCAGCCCCTTCCCTCTCAGCATGTACTGACACTCCTTCAGCAGGACCGGACAGACCTGGCTGCCAGACGATCAGCAGAGAGAGAGGGAAGAGGGAAAGAGTGGGAGTAAGAACGAGTGTGTGAGAGGAAGTACACCAGGATCCAAGAACACAAGTACATCCAGGTTTTCTATATCAAACAACAAGCAGCCCCCAGGAGAAGCAATAAGCCAAAAACACCCCCGTAGACTCCTCTTGTTCATTTATCTGAATCAGATTCAGTGTTTCTGGCAGTTATACTTCCTCTGTGCAGTGTTATCAAAAAATTTAATTGCAGCTTCCAGATATTCAAAAAAGAAAACAATAATAGTAAGTGAATTAACATTAGCAAAACAAAGTAGGGGGCTAAAAAAAAATAGCAGAGCTGCAAAACATAATTTACCAATTGCATGGTCGAGCACGTGAATGCAAGTAGGAGACAATCTACAAACCAAATTAGGCCTGAGTCAAGGAACAGCTCTTGCTTGTACTGCACTATTACAGGTCACACAGTAAACAGTAAGAGCTGGTCTGCTTCTCATTGGTACCACCCTATAACATTTACCTAACTCTTTACTGTTGCTTATAGAACATAAAACAAGATGGGTTTTTTTTAAATCACAACACTATCAGATAGAACTTTAGTTTCCATTTTCTACATTCAATATTTCTGCAGTTTTCAGGCAGACTAAGTCAACATTATTGCTTAGAATTTCCCACATAAGCACATTCTGTGGTGATTCTCAAAAAGAAATGTTGGCACCTAAGCATAATTCATATTGAAAACGGGATTCTATATAAAATGAGGAAGTAGTCCATGGCCCGGGGTTCTAAAGATAAGAAAAGAGCTATTGAATGGCCATTGATTTAGCGGCGAATTCACAGTAAAATATAATAAGGGTCAGACCATGGGGTCCACTTCATTTTTGAACAGTTACGTGATCGCAATGCTCATCCCCAATACAGGAGCACAAGAAAATGCCAATGTAAGGAAAAACTGAACTGATTGCATTATCTTTGTCTCATTGTCAAAAGTCAAACAAAACCATTCAATGCCAATGATGTTAGCAAGTAAAGCGATGGCCAAGAGTCAAGTGCCAGTGTGTCAATACCAAACAGCAGATTCATCCTTGATGAAAAAGCATTAGCTACAAAACATGAATGAGGATCAATAAAGCAAACATCCGATGCTCATTTGAGCTGAGATGTAATTGCTCAGTCAGAACTAAATGGTGCATTAGAGAATTGAGAAACCCTGAAACTTTACATTAAGTTATGCTCTAAATTAAATTATGCACACTTTGTGCTCCACAGGGAGAAGAGGAAATGTAAGACTGCATTCAACCACTGCCAAACTCTCAACGATGACTCGGGTCTGATGACACTGCGTCCTGTCACACCATCTCACTATTCAGTGACTATGCCGCTTTGTCACAATCTTCATGGTGTTAGCTGAACAGATAGACACCAAGTAACCAGAAATAAGACAAAGCCTTGACTCTGTAAAGCAACATATTACAATGGTAACTTTTGGGCAGCATTCTGCTTTGTTTTTGGGTCAACCATAGTTTAATTTTACCTGAATATTAGGACAATGAGCTGGAAACCAAAAAAAGGAATATCTATAGTACTGCGCAAAAGTCTTAGGCTAACATTCGTTTTGTTGGTTTAGTTGTTATACACTGAAAAAAATGATTTTTTGGTATAGTAATATTTATTGGGTTAACTGTCACAATTTTTATTTTCTAATTGTATCAGTGAGAACTGGAATTATTCAAGTAAAAGTAAATATATAATTCGAGTAATGAATAAACTGTGTGGTAAGAGTAAGTTGTATTAAGTATTTTCACATAATATTCAAAGGTTTTATTCATTGCACATGAACCTAGAAATACCAAGTAAGTTTTAATAGTGTTGCGTGTTTTGACTCTGCGCATGCACCTTGTGACAGGGGGGCAGTTTGTGCTGAGTCATGTGACTCACGTAGTTTACATTGTCACCAAGTCATGTGATGCTGCGCAAGTTGTAAATATTTGTTAAAAGTAAGTTGCTGTTCTGTAGTTCTATGACTCATGTTCTGCCTATAGGGGAGAGAAGCTGAGTGAACTGGGTGGAAAGAATATTTCAGTTTGACACCATGACTGAACGGTCTGTGCTGCTGTCATACAGTCTATGCTGTTTCACACACTAATTCAATATTGAAATACCACTACATCCATATAAGCATGCAGTGTTATTGGACTTGAGAAGTACCACCAATGATCACTCCCCTTAACTTTGTTTTACCAAAACATAACAGTATTTAAAAAATACCTTGAAAAGCCATTAACATTAGGTAAGAATTCAAACTTTGAAGCAGTTGGAGTCTAAGTAAAACTTACAAAGAAGGAGAAAGTAAAATTCAATGACCATGTTAATAATCATCAGTAAATTATCTAAGGTTTGCTAGTAAAAATGTTTTCAGTGTAGTAAGTAATCTTTACTTGGGAATTTCCAAAGTAAAATTTACTAAGGATTTCTGTGTGGAAATTGTTACTGAGGTTTTTTTTTTAAGTAAACTGTACTCCATATTTTTTCAGTGTACATCACCACACACGTATTTCTCAGTTTCTGTATAAGATCCAATCTGAATATATGGGAAGTATGTACAGCATTAAAAAGAACAATTTCAGTGAAAAAACAGCTTCTATAAACAAAAGTGGTAGTTTTTAGTGTGACTGCCATTTACACTTAGCATGTTTTTAAACCTTTTGTTCAAACAATATGAGATTAATTGCATTAATTTTCTGATGGTTTATACCAGGTTTCATTCAACACATGTCTGATGTTTCTGTTTGTGCTGATTCTTATCATGGAGTCAGGGATCACAATAAATTGTGACTTAAACCTTTCAAACACATTTAGTTCTGTTTTTTGTGTGTGGTTTAAGGCTGTGCACATATTTCTTGTATTTTTTTGTTGTATCTAAAGGAAAGAGACTGAGAAAAATCATGTATGTTCAATTCAAATCCTGCTAAAACAACAATACTGAAGATGGTCTAAGACTTATGTGTATGTTGGGAGGGTTCACTGTAAGATGAATTTCACTACAGATTAAGTCCGTTTCAATGAAATTCATTACACGTCCACTATCATTACTTTGGTTACTATTCCATATAGCAGTGTCAAAGGATGCAGCATTCAAACAAAACATTAAAGTTGACTTAACTTGCTGCAATATTTTGTTTTGTTGATAAAATGATGACGACCTGGTTTTTCCTTTAACCATGTTTTCCACAGCATCATAGAAAGCAACCCAATAAACAAAGCCAAAAATAACACTGAATTTACATTTTCATTGTAGAACATTTTGTTTTCATTTAGTTTTTGAAGTGGATTTTGCTGCCTTGCAACTAATCCTCTTAAAATAAAATGGGACCAGGAAAGGCTGTTTACTTCCCTGGTTTCACACAGCATTAACATGGGTGTGAAAAAGATATAAATGATAAATATGTAAAGGTACAATGAATGAGAGTTTTTTGGTGTCACTGGGCAAAAATGCCATAATTACTTTTCAGGATGTTGTAATTGAAGTGGTCTGAGAAGAAACAAGACTCTACTCAATAATGTACTGAGCTTGTCATCTCTTGTTCTTTGGCTGTAGAGGATCTTCCCATGACACACTGCAAAAATCTAAATCTTACCAAGTGTATTTTTCTCATTTCTAATCAAAATATCTCATCACAAGAACTTATTTTAAACAATAGATCTTGAAAATCTTATTTCAAGAAATCTTACCAATATAATTTTCACTTGTTCCATTGGCAGATTTTTTTATTTTTTTTTATTTTTGCTTAATTCAAGATTTGTTTTGCTTAATTCAAGCAAAAAAAAATCTGCCAATGGAAAAGGTGAAAATTATCTTGGTAAGATTTCTTGAAATAAGATTTTCAAGACCTACTGGCTAAAAATAAGTTCTTATATCTCACTGAAAAGTTATTCTTTACGCGATTATGTCTTATTTTAAGTGTGATGAGATATTTCGACTAAAAATTAGAAAAATACACTTGGTAAGATTTAGATTTTTTTCCAGTGCAGAAAGCCAAAAGACAACAGGGGTTTAAAAAGGGACCAATAACTGCAAGTACTGATCGCTGTCCAGATTCAGATTCTACTGCTTCACTTTCCCATGACAGCCAGAAACAGTTTCTTCTGCATCTATATTTAGTCTTTTCATTTGTCCAAAAAGTAGAGAGCTGAAGAAGAAAATGTTCAATCAAGCCTGCAACTTGACGGTTCACTGTAACTCAACCTTGTCATGTGGTCACTGGCGGGCCACACTATGTGCATAATCTACTACTGTGTTTTAATTAAGAGGCTTATGGGACATTAACCATGTTTTTGAAATTTCAACATGTTTAATGTGGATAGTAATCTCGAATTTAAGAAATTAGCCTGTTTAACTGTTTTGTGATTGTCATCTATATAAGCTGAAAATTAACTAAAAAACATTTCTTATTATGTACTTTAAATACTTTTATTCCACTACTCCCTGACACTGTATAAAAACACAAATATGCAAAAAAGGGTCAGGGCAAATGTGCTACATCTTTGTGCATTTCATTAGTCACCAAATTCATATTAAACACCACTTGCCTTTCACCCAAGAAATTATTCATCCTCTGCTCAGTCCCATGTTCTCTGACGTCTTTTGGTTGCTGGGACATTTTACCAACACTCAGGTGAAATTAAAATTTGACATAACTGAGAACAAAGCAGCAAGTTCACCTTCCTTATATAGTATTCATTCACAAAGGCACCACGCTGTTGGGAAACAAAAAAGTGCTGCTTGACACTAGCTGTCAAGCTTAGCGTCACGGTTTTATGAAGCGTGGTTTAAGCAGTATACATATGTATCTGCAGATACAGAGTGTCTGATGTCAAGCAAGATAATAGAACTGAACAAACTGCAAATAAAGATGCTATCATGATGTATAAGTGTAAAAGATGGTGACAAGAGCACAGCCAGTATGACTTATCCTGACAATTCGATTTTGTGGTCAAACAAAAGTCAATGCTAAACTTAAGTTTTTTTCTTGCAAAAGTGCTGCAGCAAATTGAAAAAAAGCCCAAAAGAATACAGTGGGTTAAGTTGTGTTTTGATCTGTGTGTACTGAGGTTTTCAAGGAGACACCAAGCTTATTCAGGACAAAATGCAAGAGCCATGCCATTACAACAAAAAAATATACACATATACAGGGAAATCTACTTAAACACATTTAATGAGGTGTGAGGGAGCTATGCACAGGAGAGAGAACACCAGGGAACTATGCCTGTTCTTCTTTGTGCCCTGCACGTGTAGTAATAGCACTCGGAGCCACACAGAGTAACAGTCTCATTTTAAACTCCATGTTCCCATTGACCTTAGTATGTGTTACATGCAAGTCTCTGTGCTGTGCGAAAATCAACAAAGCTGCATATTATAGCCTAATTTCTCCTTTAATATGAACTATTTCACACCCGAGAGAAATCCAGGATTTAGCTCTCTGTGTATAAACATGTGTCTGTGCCGGTCACTCCTTTATCATATTTAACTACTTAACAACATCTTATTGAAGTGCATTTTATCTGTCCTATCAGGCTTTACAATGTTAGTCAACACGTGCAATCATTCCAGGTCAACCTTCTATCTATTATCAGCGACTCTATTCCTCAGATAGGGAAATAACCATAAGAGGATAAGCCCAAAGCAAGTATCTATGATATTATTGTAGGCCTAAGCATTAAATGGTGTCCTAACAGGGATGAGTAAGTGCAGAGGAAACCACCAAAGCTTCCATAAACTGTTTCAAGAAATGTTGATGACAACGGTAAAAACAGCATAACTGCGACATAAAATTGCTATTATGACAGGCTGAATAGAGCAGAGTGATGAATGTTTCAATGCAAGGGAAGAATGCACACACTGAGTCAATGCTGCTTGTCACTGCAGTACTCCAACAAACACTCTCATATCTTTGATTCTTTCTTTCTTGTCAGTCCACTGTCCTGTCCTTTTTGAGCATGCTCTCTAATTGTAACTTCAAGTATTTATTGCTTAGGCAGTGATGAATTTGCAGAGGGTACGTTATCTGAATAAAGCACAAAGACATCAAGCCCAAAATAGAACAGTTCATTTCTGTAATGATTTAAGGAACTATTTGTGTCTGTTGAATTTCCTGCGTAACAAAAAGTGTTTAATTTGTCCATTACACAAAGGACATTTTGTCTAATTTAAGTACAAAGATGCTTATTAGTATTTGATTAGAATAGATTGTCAATACACCTTTTTAAAGAAATTCAAATGACACAAAACTTTCTAAAATTTTGCCAGCTTCATCCCCATAGTAGAACCACAATTTAAATACACACTGTTAAACAATAAACAATGCTAAAAACATTTGCGCATTGCATTGTTTTGTGAGCAGCACTCACCTATATAAATAGTGTGCATGATTGGTTTACAATCAGCCTGACATGTATGAATGCATCCATCACTTTAACTGATTTCTGAAAAGCAACATGGATTCTTCTACTGAAGAGGATCTTGTATTGTGTGTTTCTAGCAAATAATAACTTTATGCCAATAGTTAATTCCCCAACTGTTAGGTAGTAGTATATTAGCTGCATTTAAAGGGAGATGAATAATCATTATAAAAATATTTAACAACTGTGTTAATATGAGGCAGACACACTGCAGTTAAAACTCACAAAATAAAAAATAAATGAACCCCACAGAAAATATGTAACAGTGTAAAGACTATGCGGCTGAAACTTACCAGAAAAGTGAATATCATTCTCCGCAGATAAGAAAAGAACTACAAGACTTACTGATAACACTGCTGTTACTTCACTTTCCATTCCATGTGCTTCGTCACAGGATATTTTGACAGTCATGCTGATATGATGGAAATGCAACACCACAACATATTGTTCTAAAATCAAACTGCGAATCTTTTTCTGGACTATTCTCATTAGCATCAATAAAAACTGAAGTGAATGACAGAGCTACTGTAGAGGCTCATAATAAAACTATAACAGGAGTTACCTCCATTATGGATTCAACACTTAGTATAAAGACCCCATATCAGACACCACCCTCTCCTCTGTCCGCAGTATGCAGTGATGAATAGCCCCACAGAGTAATAATAACAACTTCAACTGAGGGCTGATCCTAAGGAGCTGTTGTGGATAGGCAAAGGCTGATTGTTCTACTAGCATCCCTGCAGCTGTACAAGACAACGACTGTACTGTACTATGGGCTGGTACTGGCCTACATTACACTGTGTCCCTCGACAGTGGTGAGGGAGGAGGGGAAACTAGACCTCGCACTGGGAGCTGCTTCCTCAATCATTTGGTTGCTTCACAAAACCACAGACAGATATTGTGATGACTACTGCATGCCTTTGGTCTAATGGCAACTCTTGAAATCCCTGTCTCAAAGAACAAAACACTGATGGCAGAAACCTACATATACTCCCCCTAAGTTTTATCTGTGTTAAGATGAACCTACAAACTATGTAAATATTAGGTGGAAAACAGAAACATAGTGTAGGCAGTCTACTGCAGCCATTTAAGACAGACAGAAGAGAAGATATTTCAAAATATATTTAAATGTCTTTAACAGGAAATGTGTAAGCAAGTCACACAACGCTGACATTGGTCTGTGGTCGCTGGTGCTTCTAAGGCCCTACACTTAAAAGCAGAAACAGAATGAAAAGGACTACACAAAGCATGACCTTCATAAACGGAATTTGGTTTTCCTTTCACAAGGCAAGTTACTTTTTAACCAGTTTACAGTCCCAAAGCTGTCATTAAGTGAGGTTTTGGTTTGGGTTTTTAAGATCACATGCCACTCCACCTTCCACAGCTTGAACTTTGTCCTTCTTGCTTCTATCAGATAAACGTTTTAGATCACCAGATTATTTTCTGTGGTTCTTGTGAAGAATTGCACCACAGTTCATGTTTTAAGACCTTCACACTAAGAAAAGCGAGCACACTTTGAGCTGCAGCCGAGTCACACTTTAATGTATAATTAAAGAGAATTTTAAGAAGTGTAGCCATAAATGGAGTATGGTTTTTCCAGCCAAGTGCACAAACTCTCTGAACTGTTTGTGTGCGACAAATCACTAACTTAGATGCAGCTTGATCTGGGTAGGTTTTTTCTAGGCAATATAAGGTATGTAACTTAACTTAAACTATCCAGCACAACAATATTCATGGCTTCTTGCATGCCTGGCAGGGAGCCATGCAATACCAACAAAGAGGTATTTACAGGACATCCAAATGCTGACAAGCTTTAAAAATGTCCATGTCAGCTACAATCCTACTGATGACATTATCCTTAATAAAGCACCAGGCTACACTGAATGTAATTACTATTGAATTAATCATCCTTCGACACTGCATAGCAGGGCAATGAGACTAATGACAGAAATCGACTTGTGCCTGTTCAGAGAGGATGTTTGACTTTTGGGGTTTCTCACCAAATGTTACTTCCTACTGAACAGTGATCACATTAATTACATTTTTTGTTACCCCCTGTGACTGAGAAATACAACCTGCCTTGCTGGTTGAAAGTCATTGTAGGATTTGCTTGACTAAGGTGTGCATATGTGTGGGTGGGACTGGAACACCTTATTCAAGCAACTTTCCATCTTAACAGTAGTACTGAGGCTGATAAAGACTTATTAAATAACCACTATTTCTGCTATTTTTCATCTCCATGTCAGAGAGTCATCATCATTTCCAGTGACAGTGAGAAACTGGGGTGGCAAAAGATCAGAGACGCTGGATTGCCTCCTGCTCCTCCTCCTCTTCCTCATCCTCCTCTCTCCCTCCATGCTCAGACACACAGAGAGACATAGAGACAGCAGACACTAAAAAAAAAATAAAAAATCCCCCCTCATATCTCAGCATTCTCTTCACATCTCACTGCGATTGCTCTCTGGGTGATGCTGGAGCTACAGCATGGCACAGAAAATCTCTGGTTGAGTCTTTATACATATATGGATGATGAGGATGCATTTTGAGTGCTGCTAGCCTGATGCTTATACATGGGTCAGGAAAGGGAGGAGCGATGTGAGGAGAATTCAAAATAAATGAAGCAACCTGAATTATTTAGAGCTACAAACTGGGAATTGAACCTAGCTTTTAAAGGAAAGTGGAAAATTGCCACAAAAAGCCAGCCATGGTCCCCTTGTATCCACCCAGACGCACCTACTTGAATGTTAACCTCTATAGAAAGCCTAAGTGCATCTGTCCATTATGTGAACACAGCAGAGAGAAGGATGAAATGGTGCTAAGAGGTTACAGGTCCACCCCTTGGTTTCACTCCAGTTTCTCGCATTTGAGTCACGCAGGGCTTTCCGGACTCCCCCACTATCCCTTCACACCGCCTTCTTCCCCACAGCAAATATATTTATTATCCTGTTGTGTGTTGCAGATGAGCTCCTTTGGCTGGTTTTCCATTACTGGGCAGAGTGCAAGGGAGACCAGAGGAAGGAAGAGAGAGAGAAATCACAGTAAGCAATTCTGTTCACCGAGCAGTTCACGATGCAAGACTAATGGCGGCAAAACTGAGCACAGCTCTAATCAATAGGCATCTCTCCTAATCAAACAGGCCTGATAAATCAAACGACCCTGCATGCCTTGTATGCTCTGTGGCCTTTAGATGCACTCGGTAACTGCTCATCAGAGACTGACAACTCTGTTTGAAGACATTTGTGTCTCATCAGTTTAGTTAATAAAAGCCCCTTAAGGTCACGTCCAACAGGTGCTGTTAAGTGCCGATAGACGCGTTTATGTAAAACTGGAGCACATCTAAAACCAACTTCACTTAAATTGATGCATTCTGAATTATGGAGTACAGTGAGGTTTAGGGGTGACATTTTTCTGAATACAGATACAAGACTATTAGTAATCAAGGGGACTGTATATTTGCAGGTAAAATTAAAATTACTTAAGTCAAAAAATTACAATAAGCAAAGTATATGTTTAATTACAACACATCTTTTCAGTATTATCTTATACAAAAAGTGGAAGCTATCAGCATCATTTCATAAAAAGACATTTTTCACTGAAAGTAAAAATAAATAAAACTAGTCTAACATACATTGGCCCTGAAAGTGAGTTTTAATTAGCAACCCTGATTCAACAACACCAGATTGTGGAGCAGTAAACAGCTCAATGTGCCACAGAGTGGTGACTGCAAATCAGCTGCATCAGAAACAAAGTAGTGCTTTTGTGAAAGACCATAAAAAAAATGATTAAGACATTCATAAAAATCTAAAATACTGAATCTGATAGTCATCTGAGCCAGATAAGGCAACACAGAGCAATAAAATGCATATGCTACAGTTTACAATTGTGAAAAAAGGGATAATACTTCAAATTAGTCGCATTATGGCAAACTTGCAAGGTCAGCTGGGAGTACTGTACAGCAGCGTGTATAAAAAAAAAAAAAAAAAAAAAGAAAAAAAACCTCTACTGAACAAAATATGAGCTTCCCCTAGGAGAGGTGACACTAGATAAATATTAAATATTTAACCTTGTGTGTTTATGTGAGCACAAAAATCCACTACATGTGCACTGTCTGTGTTCGTGTCAATATTGTCAGCACTCACTCTGTGGTTAGTGCATGCATGTAGGTTCTGTGTCCACATCTCAAACCTGCATGTGCTCTTAGCTGACCTTAGAAACAGGTTTGCAGAGCCCTGGGGCTTCCAAAGTCATTTGACATGCAATCCTTCAAACTCCTCCTACAAAACAACATCTCCTGCCAGGAGAGGGGCTGCTTACTCGTGCTGGGTCACAGTCAAGTTGAGACAGAGCTGACACAGTGCATCAGCCTGAAACAAGATGAAAAGACCTAAGAGAACCAGAAAAGAGGGCTTGAGCATGAGGGGGGAAACCCCTGCTGAAAGAGTGGTGGAGGAGGCATTAAACATCTGAAAATATAATGGCAAATCTCACCACAGAAAACAACTCTACTAAAATGGAGTTGAGTTAAAGGGTGAACGTGACCTCCTTGGATTAGAATCAGTCTTAAAAGATGTACTAGCTCTGTTTATTGTGGAGACTAAATGCTCAAAATGTGGTCCAACAATAGAAAATAATAAAAGCAAATAAACGAAATGCATCACTGAAGTGCTTATAAATCATCATCCAAGCTAAACAGCTAAAACAGTGTAGGTGACAGTTATTTCATTGCTACAAATGAGGACTTTGTGATTTAACATGATACTACGACAAAATGTTTATATTACAATACTAGTTCTTCATCAAGGGATTATTAAAGAGAATCAGCTGGGTTAAACTGTCACATGATCTGCTACCAAAAGGTGTCATATCTGATCTGTGGGTTATTAGCTATTATTAAACCCGCTTAATGTTTCATATGAGTGGTGAATGATTTCTTTAATACAGTGGGGGGGGCTTGTTGCAATGCTTGTTTTGTTTGCCTTAAAGGTATTACATTCTGAAAGATAACAGAAAAATAGCCGATACTGGGATTTGAGAACCTATGGAACTTTTCTGTGACAGTTGACAGCATATTAGAAATGACATTATTCTTCGTTGCATAAATAATCAGTTGACCAGTTGTTTCTGTTCTAAAAACACTGACATTGTTGACCAGTTCCTGTCTTTGTATGCAGGATAAGCTCACCTGTCGAGTTTCCATCCTCTGACTGGTTTGGGCGGAATTGGGCTATTTTGCAGGAGCCTGTATTTACTTAACTACAGAGAAGTATTTGCTATTACACCAGCACCAAAATATAAAGGAGGAACTTCACACGTGTAATGTCGACCGAGCTAGAGAGTAGGAGGAGGTGTAGTGGCTGGTTACCATGGTGCAAAAAAAAAAAGGACAGTGAGGTGCTGCCTGAGCAGTGGTGTTTTCATGTGTGTGTGTGTGTGCTGTTCTCTCTGCAGTCAAGGCAGGGGCTCCCACAATGAATACTATCACATTTCCGCCAGGCTCCACCTCTCACAGATCACACTGCTGCCTTCAAGGGCTTGAACGAACATCAAAGCCCACTGTGTGATTTTGCATTCCTGTCAGAGCATTACAACCTCTGGAGCTTCCCCCTGATGAAAAACTCAACCCCACTCATTCCCACCGCCTTCTGTAATGATTTTTACAAAGACACACTCTGAGGGTTTAGTGGCACAGTGCATCATAGCGGGAAAGCAAGTGAGACACATGAGGCATCCTCTGTGCTTTTTGGTATGAGCAGTCACTCACTCTCCCTCCCCATCCATCTCTTTATGATGCACATGTAACTCCCGTGGGCAAGGGGAGGGTGGTGTGAATCTGGAGGCAGAGAGGAAGGGCCTGAGATAACGCCACTGTGTGCATCAGTGACAGTGTGGCTGGCTGCTCCGCACAAAATATTATTTACAGCTCACACTGAAGAGAAATTACAGCAGCAATCCTCTCCAGAAGCAAGAAAATCAGCTGACCTGGCAACACTTAGAGGGAGGCCAGGAGGAGGGTCAGGCACTATAATTATTATATTGCTTCTCCTTATTCACTGTCCGTATCTATACTGCTCACATAGCCTGTGGGGGATTCAACCACTGGTGACAACAGGTTACTGGTGCATAAGAGGATGATAAAGAGGCAGTAAAGGCAGTTAAGCATTTATAAACCTGGCTGTGAAGATAGTTATTCCACTCTGAACAAGGCTGCTCATGACTGATTAATGTATGTGAAGGCACGGAACCTCATGGATGAACTTTAAAGGGCTGAGAATTAAATTCACCAGTTGTAAAATATGATGTCAAAGCAGTTCATGCTGGCAATATACCAACATCTAATACAAGGGAAAAAAAACAAGAGTTACTTGTATGATAACACTACATTATAAGGAACAAGAAGAGACAAGTAAAATACACCTCCCTTAAGTGAAATGAACAGGAAAACAGATGTTTATGATGAAAGTCTTTGTTCCTTATAATACAGTGTATTTTTAGCATTTAGGACCCCAGAGAAAAGCAGTGGCCCCTGGAGACAGACAGATGCTCTGACAAGTGAGCTGTACTTTCAAGGTCTTTTTAACATAATGTTATTGTACAGGTGGACAGTTACATTTTATCACAGGGTTGTTAGAAAACAGACATTATTGAAAGCGTGTGTGACCTCAGAGTGGAAGTACAGTGTCTGGGAGTTTAGCTCCAACCAACTCACAGCTGTCAAGACTTTCTGGGAAGAACTTAACTCAGTGTTAAACAGCTCAGTGTTAACGGGCTGACTACCAAGAGCGGTAGAGTGAGACATCTGTTTTCTGTTGTCAACTACCATGAAGGAACAGTTTCTTCTAACTAGTCTTACATTTTACAGCTAGCGGTTCTGAGGAAGAAAAACAGCCGAAGGAAATGAGTGTCAGTGCCAGCTCACATTCTTTCAGGGCACAATCACAGCAGTTAAAACGCTAGCAGGAGCAGCAGGATGTCATAAGCTAACAGTGTGTGTAGTGTTGATGCCAGGGGAACATACCAGACGGTTCAGTCTTCTCCGAAGCATCTTTTAGTTTATATTCTTTGATTTCGCAAAACTGATGAACTCTTCCGTGTCAACAGACACCTCCAGGCTCTGCTTCAGCTTCTCCGGGGAATAACTTTACATGTATGTTAGTTAACCTGCTAGCTCCTTGGCTATCTATTTTCTACTCTACCGTTAGTTCTAGCTATATGAAATGCCGCAGCGACGCTACATCGTTTCCATTTTGTTTGATTTCGGTATCTTCGCACCATTCGCATTCTCTTCCCTCTGAATATTTTCCGCGTTGCGGTGGACTAGTCGCGCTTCCCTGTGCTCAAGGCTGAAACACTCCCTGACATTTCGCTCTGTGCCCTGTTGCTGAGACTCATACGAATCATTTGTCGCACTCGGCTCTGCCTCCCCGTTGACTCGGAAACTTCCGCCGACACATGAATAAACTAACTTCTCCTTTCAACCCCCGTGCACAGGTCTCCTCTCCTCCCTGTCAAACAATTTTCACTCCAGCAGCACCAGCAGCGATCACAAACGTTCCCACGTTCACAGGCTCCACCCGGTGAAGGTGCGGCGACTTTCCCACACTGTATTATGGGTAATGTGGTCTGAAATTGAGCTACGGTCTGCTTCATTCTCCTGCGTGTTACTCAGAGATGAACATTAGGTTCAACCTGTGACCCACTGAACACCGAATACAAGTGTGGGTTGAACAAAGTGGGGGCTTTTTCCACACTATTTTCTTTTTCCACTAAATTTAATTTCCTGGGTTTTTTCCCACTTAATTTTACTTCCTGGTTTTTCCCCCCACTAATTTTTTTCTGTTTTTTTTTCCCACGACCCCCCCCCCCACACACACACACACACACACACACAACAAATTTACAGATACTGTTATTTTATGAAGGGCCCACAACGCAACGTTAGCCTTTCATGGGGCCCACAATTGCTAGTGGCACCCCAGTCTACAATTGTAAACGTTGGTGGACATAAAGAAAACTCAGTAAACCCCTGAAATTATACAAAATGTCACACCACAGGGAAATTTAAGAAAATAAATAACATTGAAGTAAACGGGGTCTATGAGCAGCTTGAAATAACTGAACAAATGAAATCTTTATTTGTAGCCTCCATGTAGAACAATACAAATAATGCATGTGTGTGTG
>JAPQRP010000002.1:20048012-20060375 GCA_037367295.1 Apogon hyalosoma
GGCCTAATGCAACTAGGCCAGATGCAGCACGGAGTACTGAGGGTTTCGTCCCTGTGCTTCATAGAAAACATCATCCTAAATGTATTCCCTGAGGATGAGGGTCTGCAGGAGGTGCCCCCAATGTGCAGGGTCCTCAAGTGCCTCCACACAAGTAATCCCATTCACTGCAGCTCATTACATGGGCAATTAAGTGCTGGGGTGGAGGAGAGGGGTGAGGTGGGGTGGGGGCATATCGAAGAAGTGTGTATGTGTATGGGGGGGTAACAGAGGCACATCATCATGTTTTAAGGATCGAACCCCCACCAATCTAATTCCCCTTACCCAGCGTGGCCCGTGCTCACAGAGCCACCCCTCCCTGCTCCTTCACCTGGGCTGGGTCTCTGTGGACACCTGCCTCTCCTAATGAAGATCCATGGCTTCATTTCCATTTCTGGAGTCATATCAGAGACTGCCAAGCACAAAACAGGCCTGTTTCCTCGGAGGCCTGGAGAGCCGGATAGAATGACACGGCTAAGTGCTCTGGCAAAGCAGGGCAGCTGCGGAGCCTGAAAATGGGATTTGGTCGGGGGTTCTGAAGTGGGGGGCTCGGATGGAGAGGACCTGATGTTTGGATTGGCCACAATGGCAGCCGTGTGCTACCTCAGCAGCTCCTCAGCACTAATGAGGCTTTCTGCAGAGATGGAGGAGGAGAGGAGAGGGCATGAGGAGTTAGAATAGGAGAACAGAGAAGGAGTGTACCACTACACACCCACCTCACACAACGCTCTCACCTCCTCCACTGACAGCACTATGCTAACATCTGAAGATTCACCAAAGATCCTCTGCAAAACACAAAGCACTCACATATTCTGTCCCCAGAGCAAACTGGTGGCTTCCATTTATGACAAGTCGTCTTTCATTATACTAAATCTTGTCACAAAATCACAACCAGTAACAGCTGGTAGGAAGATTTCCATTTTCTGGGGTGTAGACTTTTTCTTTTCATCTAAAAATGTCAACCCGTCAGAGAATTCACGACAAGTTTCTCACAACTTTTACTGTCCATGAGAAGTTAGATTGAAGTGACCATTTACTTACATATCATTAATACATAATGATCATACATTGGCATATTCTCTTTCTCTTATGAAGATACATATATTCATCTATATCATAATTCTGAAAGGTCTCAGAGCGTGTGTGTGTGTGTGTGTGTGTGTGTGTGTGTGTGTGTGTGTGTGTGTGTGTGTGTGTGTGTGTGTGTGTGTGTGTGTATCTACATGGTTCTGAGAAATTGAGACATTTTTAACTGGTCAATTTGGTACCTACAGTTGAGGAACAGTCCCATCTCCACTTTAAATATTTCAGCAAGTTGATAGGACCAGTATTTTGGCAGATATTAGTTGGAATACAATAGCCGTACAATCACATTGATTGGTTGACCAGAAGTGCAGTACTGCGCTGCATGATGGGAAATGAAGTTAAAAACAGGAACAACACATTTAGTCCCTAGATATTGGTATTAATACACGCTAGTATTTTCATATTAAGTTATATAATTCCTACTTAATGGAAATTGGACTTAAATACCTACTTAGGCAATTCCAGACATTTTAATAAATTATTTTTTTTTTTTTTTTCTTTTACACATGTTGCATCTCTTGCCCATTATAACTTGTGTTGTGACAGTCCTACAAGTCAAATATAATTTTTCTTCTTCCTTTTTTTTTTTTTTAAATTGAGGTAAACACATGTTTGGAGCTACCCCACCTGTTACCCCCTTTCACAGAGAACGCGTGTGTGTCTTTCAGTACGGTGGTTGAGACTGCAGTTGTTAACATGTTCTAGCTCACTGACCCCTCGCAGTGCCTTGGGGGGAAGGGCCTCGGAGCTAAGCCAGGTGAGGAAGAGGAATAGGAAGACAGAAGGAAAACAAACAAGGTGACACCTCAGCCATATAGCTGCTGCCTACTCCGGTGACACACCTGAAAGTAATCCCACCCAAGCACTTCATCACAGCGCCTCCAGTCAACAAACTTAAAATAAGGCCAATGGTCAGGTCATGTGGTGATGCTGGGATATTAGAAGTGATTCAGTTTGACAAAAGATCTAACAGAGGTGGATTTATAAAGCATGCTGATGCTGTTCCAGAGCCAAATAAGAAGCACCCCTCAGACTTTAAGAAAATGGAAAAACAAATTCTTTTCCATTTGTGCTGCAGTTTTTGGATAATTATAGTTGCCGACAGATATTTATCACTAAACCTATTTTGTACTTGCATTTGTAAATAGCTTTTACCTGTGAGAGGAGACCTATATTATCAATGCACTTAACAAATGAAGAACATGTCTTACCTCCGGCTGAAAAAAATCAGGTCAAAGAATGAAGCATAAAGATGAGCTGTTTGTGTGTGTCGGGGTGGAGCCTGAATGGAAGGGGGTGGGAAAGAGGGTAAGGTGAAGGCTCTGGACTCTGGTGTCATTTTGCGGGCCCCTCTGCACTCACCTGGAACAGAGCACTTCCCCTCCCCGAGCCTTATCAGTTCCCAGAGGAAATACCTGCCACAGGTAAACACGACCCTTTGACCCCTTGGCCATCCACTTTGCCCCAATCCCACCAGTCCCTGTCCTGGGGTCTGTCTGTGTCTAAATCTAAGGATTAGCTGGAGCATAAGCCCTTACATCCAGCTCAGAGCCTAAACTCTGCCTCTGCCCTGACTTTGCATTTGGGCCAGGTCTTCTAACAGCCCTCTGACTCCTGCCCCAACAACCTTAGATGTTGTTCTTCATGCACTAGTGAGGAAGCCCCTCCACTCCCCCACCTCCATCCTGCACTCCATCCCCTCATCCCTCTGTCTCGAATTTAATCTTATCTACATATCACCAGGTGTAACCATATATCCCTCTTATCAACTGAGGTGTCTTCAGCCCTGTTTTGCATTGTCAGTGGTGTGATTTATTCAGGGGGAAACTGAATATAAATAATATGTCATATGTCACAAGAATCATGTGGTATTTGCGATGGAAGTTAGCTCCATTAAAGTTTGGGAAATATGATGAATTTTCAAAGTGATCACATTAAAGAATGATCGTAATTAAAATGGAGATGTAGTCTACTTTTAATGACTTTGGAGTGTAATTAATTCTTCTACAGTATCTATAACTGAGTTTCTAATAAATGTGGGGGTGGTGATTTATTTTTAATTACTTCCTTAACAAGTTTGAAATAGGAGCTTTTCTATGAAATATGACAGTCAGTGATCATAACAGAGCACATGCCACACCCTTCTCATTTTACAGATCACACATAAACATGTGAATAGTCTCAGGCATCAGTGTCGGTGCACATATTAAAAAAACATGTTTGTATGTAAACAGTTTATAATAAATGCGTTTTCTGCAACCACTGAAGATCATTAATGCGTGTTTGAAATTTCATCCCCACTTTCCCACTTCCGTAAAAGATGAGCAGTTTGTGCTGATATTCCTGGAAGAGGAACCATTTCCCAAGGGCCCAATGACACTGTTAGAAGGAACAAAATTCCCACAATTCCCTCTCTGCCTCCAAGACGAAGGGCCACAGAGTGCAGTGGGTCCAGCCCATCACAACCACCCCACCCACTCTAACACTCCCCACTCCTCACACTGGCTCCAGAGGGTCAGGGTTACACTGTCAACCCTGGGCCACCTACACCCCCCCATCCCAACTGCCCTGCCCCTCCTCTGCTGTCACCTGAGCCACGCAGGTAAATGCTTGACTTTATTTGATGGATGCAGTTTCCCACGGCGACAGTGATGTACGGAGGGCCCAGAGCCCCCCTCCCCTGATGGAGTCTGGTGCTACAGTGGTGATTTGGGGCTGATAACCTCCTTGGCACGCCCCTTATCGGCTGGGGCAGGGGAAACTGGAGATGACAAGACATCCTGTGTGACAAACCTGAGTGTATGGCTCATCAGGCTGAAACAAAGAGGCTCCATTTTAAACCAGCTCATTAAGACATCAGAATAACATACTTGGCACTCAGTGAATGTGATATGACTTTCTAATGAACATGTGTCCATTTCATATGTTCATGTTATTGTGTGCAAATCTTTTACAAACATTTGGCCAGTCTTCCACTTCTGGTTGATTTCATTTTTAGATATGGGTATTGCATTATATAAAAATTCACACAACATCTAAATATAAACCGATTTATAACATAAAGCAAATTGACTGCTGGCACTAAACTTTCAGTTCACCTCAGTGTGCTTTACTCACATGAATTCGGGCATTATAGTGAATACTATGACAAAAGCATGAACGATAGTATGATTCAGTGAGATAAGAACAAGTACATTATCATTCACTGGGAAAAAATGGTAGAAAAAAAATAGAAAGCAGTGTGGTGTGTATGTATCAGCTATGTCAAGTTTTTCCTATTCAGTGTGACAATGTGACATGCAGGCACATACCGTGCTGCTAAATAGAGGGCAGGGCAAAAAATACTAACGATTTCTGACATATTTTAATGTAGGAAATAATAAATTTTATCATTATAATTTGAACCCTCCTACCATTAGATTTCTGTTTTCCTGTTTGTCAACTGTTCTGATAATAAAGTAAGTAAAGTTTATCTACAGATAACTACTTTTTCTTCACACAGGATCCAAATTCAACCATTAAACTGGAAAGAAATAAAAGTTTGATGTATATTATGATATATGTGATAATTATCAACTGATATGAAATATTTCTTTTAAATATTTTACATGTGCTGTGTGTGTCTATCGTAATAGCAACCTTTTCTGAAATTTTGGATCAATAAGTACAACTACATAAATGTTTTGAAGATGTCTGTTATAGTAAACAAAATATCAACAACCAGGAAAAAAAATCTGTTTCTTTTTGTCATCAATGACAACCCCTCCCTTTATCTCCTCCTCTCTCCTCCCCATTATTAGCAGATAGCACTACATTAGAGATAAGCAGGACAATGGCTGGGGTGAAGGCCTGGGATCACAGTTGTGTCTTATCTCTCACCTCATCTGCAGCCTGTGGTGTCTCTGTCAGAGGATGTTGTTAAACCAAGTCAAACACTCAAACATCCTGTGGCATCACCCTGCCTATGTAGCCCACAGCCCCACCCCACCCCTGCCATGCACACACACACACACACCCACGCACGCACGCACGCACACACACACACACGCACGCACGCACGCACACGCACACACACACACACACACACACTTCTCCTTTATGGCAGTTCACACTTGGCCGGGGCCTGACCACTGTGGACAGTTCACAGGCTCATGGATGGCGTTTTTGAAGTCAGGTTTCGTTTTTTACAATGATCTATTCTCATGCTGCTTTGAAGCAGTAAAGCAAAAATAAGTTTTAAAAAAAGCACACACTAATAAATTGTCATAATGAGATGTCCAAAGTTTAACTAAAAAGAAGCCCTGCAAAAATTACTTTTTAAAAAGCCAAAGGAAGAGCAGGTAATGTTCATCTGAGCTAGAATTAAACACTATGATGGATTTACTGTAAAACCTAAAACGATTCTTCTCATTTAGGTGTAAAATGATCAAATCCATTTGGAGTATATTTCTGACTGTGGCTCTTTTTGACCAACTTTCATCAGGACTAGACCTCAAAATGCTTACACGATTGCAGTGACTCACACACATACACACACACACACACACACACACACATCACACATCTCCTATGTGAAGGGAGGAAGCCCCGGTGCAGGCAGGTTAATATCAGGAGCACTTGACAACAATGGTGTGTTATGAGGTGCTGCAGCGGTAATAAGGTCTTTGTTGGGACTTTAGAGCACAGCCACATCACATCATTACTCATCCTGGGAGACCAGTTGCCAGTCGGCATGGCAACTGGGACTTGGCTGAAGCCAGAAGCAAGACCAGAATCTCAATGCCCAGAGAGAGAACACATACACAAAGAATGTTCTAGTGGAAGGAAAAAGTTTGCAAGTAGCCACTGTGACCCCAGACCACTGCCTCGTAGACGGGATAAAGTTGATCTGAACTGAACCAAAAGGAAAGGAAAGGAAAGGAAAGGAAAGGAAAGGAAAGGAAAGGAAAGGAAAGGAAAGGAAAGGAAAGGAAAGGAAAGTATTACAGGAGATAATTTATCAGAATTTAAAAGTTTTTCAGTAAGTTGCAAATTAAATTAATCAAAGCATTAGTAAATTGTGTTTTAACAGATTGTATTGCAACATTTATCACTAACAATTCCAACAATCGTAATGATCAAATAAACCTCTCTTAAATGAGTGAGTATGGATTATTCTGTCAAAAAGGAAGTGGGTCCTCTAATTCAATATGTGTAACGTGATGTATGCGTGCGCTCAACATGGACAAATTAGACGTGGACAGTGCATGAGTGGAAGGATGCAGCGGTGTGAAAGTTTTATTCTGCAGGTTGTTGGATGTGTTGGGTCAGTGTGAAGCGGTCAGCAGCTGCTGCCTGGCCTAGGTCCCACAGTTCCCAGGCTGGGGGGATTGACAGGCCAGTAATAAAATCAGGCGCCCTGGTTGGGCTGTGTGCGGCCCATTGTTCCTCCAGCAAGGCCCGCGGCTGCTGTTTACTTTCTCCCATATGCATTATTCAACGGCACAGGAGCTCCCGGAGAAAGGGGGCCCATTCAGGGATCCTCTTGCCCTTGTTTTGTTTTGCTAATTTTCAATTAAAATAAACCATCTCTCGCCAGTGCCATGGCTGAGTGGGGTTAGAGAGAGGAACACTGTCCCTGCCATTTGGGCCGTCTGAGAAGATTAGACTGAATGTATACATGAGAATAAAGTGGGAATGTATCATTTATACTGTCAGTGATATGTTTTTCTATAGTTGGACTGAAATAGAGACAATGAAAGGGATTGGTGTTTCAGTTGAGAGCATATGCTGGCCTCTTATTTATGTTATTGTTGTTGAACATGTACCCCAGCATGACCTCATTTTTAAAAATCGGATTAGACATGTAAACAGAAATCAAATATCTTTGTTTTGTTTTGTTTTTTTAATCGGTCAACAAGTACACTTTTGTGCTCCCGAACAGCAAAACAAATTTCACCCTTGTGGTTGCAACAGGAGGATTCCCATATGGTGGGAGAAAGTGGGAACTAATCACAAAGACAATGACTTTTCAATAATGACTCCCAGAGGTCATTAAATGAAGCCAGCCAGGGCAGGCTGGGCTAATCAATAAGTCCAGTGATAGCTCTCTTTTTAGTCGGTGCTTTCACACAGAAGAGAAGAGGGGGGCAACCTTGTGGGGTCCGGGGACAGATGCGGTGACAGTGGGGAACTAGCAGAGTTAAAGATTCACCACACATCTGTCACTTCAGCCGGGCGGCAGCTCGTAGTCTGTCCCCGCTGACAGCCTGCCTGCCTGCCTGACGCCATGCCTACCTGTGGCTGGGGTTTGGTCTGTTACTAAGCTTTACCATCTGCCTCTCCTTCAGCTCTCTTGTTTGGCTGATTCCCAGCATGTCTTTCAAATTCTTTACCTAAGAGATTTGATATTTAGCAAATGTGAGGAGTTTTGTATGTATTAATGACTTTTTATCCAAATACAGTGGTAGAAAGTAATGAAATACAAATATTTCATCACTGTACTTAAGTGGAATTCTTAGGTATCTGTTATTTTCCATTGTTAGAGGTCTTTAAGAGCAACATCTGTTCAGATTCTACAGCTATTAACAACAGTATTCAATCTTCTAATAAGTTTTTATTTACTACATTTCAAACAAACATATGTGCTTTTTACCCTTTACATTTTCATTTTTCAATCAGTGTGCACCTTCTAAACATTCCTAAGTCAAGACTGATTTCAACCCAAATCAATGGTACATTAAAACAAAGAAAAGACCGCACTTTTGTGCATATTTGGTGAAAAGTAAACAAAAACAATGCAAAAGTAATGCAACAAGAGGAAGCAGACAAGAAAGGGGTGATAGAGACAGAACATCTTTGTAGTTTTGCATATTCTGTTGCTAACACAGAAAAAAAAACATGTGCACATAGTGGACATTAATGCTCATTATTTAGAGTATATTATTTTATATTTTATTTCAATTTTATTTTAGTTCGGTATATGACTTAAGGTTTGGTTAGTGCTGCAGAAAAATGGCAAATAGAAATGTCAAAGGGCAACATCTTACTCTTTTAGTAAAAATGTTAAATTAGTACTTCTAGACAAGTATACTTCTGTGTAAGTAAAGAATGTTTGCCCTTTTGCCATCTCCTTCAATATGACAGGATCAGACCATACCTTAAAAAATATGCACCTTACCCATCTCTCGACAACAATGGGCTATAGACTGATTTCTATGTTGAAGACTCAGGTCAGATTTTTTGCCACTCAACTCTTTCCTCAGTGCTTCACTTATGCTCCTCTACAGCAGTAACAGTGCACAACACTAGCTATCATTGGTTTAGAAATGGCCACTAACATCTTCTAGGACAAAGATAACACCAACACAAACTGTATGTAAGCTCATGAGCACATGCAAATACATATTTCACTTAACCCTTTATAGGGCACCCATAGAAATACTCTGAAATTCAAAATTTCAACCTTAGTGTGTTATTGGAGGACATAACAAGACTTTATTACTTTTGTGAAATTGTTAAAAAAAAAAAAAAAAAAAAGTATTATGTAGAAAATCAAGGTCAGTGAAATACCATATTTGGTTCCTTACCTGTAAGTGGCAAAAAAAATAAAATAAAAAAAAATCAAGAACATCACTTTTAGAACATTACAACAACATAAAAGCTGATCCAGACACCTGTTAGTATGCACATTATCCCTTTGAACATCATTCCTTACATTAGTACCATTACTTCATGGTACCTAACGAAGCAGGTACACTCACTGTTCATGCAGAAGTGGACCTTACAGACCCTGTAGACCACTTTTGACCTTAGATTGTTGCCTAACTGTCCTCACAGTAACAGTTGCTGTCACTGTCTTGTAATGTATGTGGAAATCACCAAAAATCATCACTTGCTCAATAAAAGGTTATCCTTCTGTATTTTTTTTTTTTTTACATGTGTAACCCACTGCACTGCACACAAACACCCGATATCCCCCATCCTATGAAATTACACCTTGGAAAAAAAAAGCTAGAAAGCACTCCTAATTGGATTGATCCCAAAGCCTTCACTCCACTAACTGTCAAACACTGATAATTACAGAGTTCAGCAGCTTCCTGTTGCAACCTGTTTTGTGTCTCACAGTAGCCAACTTTCACTGAACAAAATCATTTATCACAGTATATACAATCTGTATGTCATCAACTACACTAACTTAACTGCTGTCTGTAACGACTGGACTGATCCACTCTGGCGGTAACCCACACTAAGTCTTTAGTGCTCGGTGAGTGGGGATGTGAATGTGGAGGGCCTCTTGGCTTGGCTGGACACAGTCTGTTCCCCGCTGGGTGCAGGTGAGCTCTCAATGCAGCCCTCAGCACCTGCCCTCTTTGTTCCCTTGTTGATGGCTTTATGGCGTGAAGGGGATCCGTCTGTCTGGCTCTCGTAAAGCCAGCGGCGCGAGGCCTAGTAAAAGCCACACTGCTGCCAGGGCATTGTGTGGGGCCCCCGTGGCTCCCAGGGTGACCCCACCAGAACACTTTAGCGCCCACCCCGACTGACGCACATGCTCACACAGTACAAACACATGGGTATTTACATTAGCATCGATTAACACATGACGACACATATGGACGTATGTGGATCTACTGGACATACATGGAGATAACAGAGGGGTGTCTAGTGAACATTCCCTCTGGTGTGAAAGTCCAACAACTGTTTATTTACTGTTGTCACATTGTTAATTATCGCGTATTCCTCATTTCTCTTCTTGTTTTACACCACACGATTATACTGTGAAAAGCAATCAAATGCTCTGTAAGAATAGGTCAAAATAATAACAACAACAATAATAATAATGATAATAATAATAATAATCTTTAGTTATATATTTTTCAAAGTACAAAGAAACTAATAAAATGTAAAATTTTAAAACACACAAATGACGTAAATAAAAGGTTATAAAAGGTCAAATAAATTGTGGACACTGACTCAGATAACCTGATTTCCTCAGGCAGGTCATTCCAGTGTTTTGCTGACAAAACTACAAAGGCATAGCCCCCCTTTATTTTTCAGTCTTGTCACTGGTACAGATAGAAAACCACTGTCCTAGAATGTCAGATCGTGCTTAGGTTGATACAGAGTTAAAAGGTCTAAAATATAGCTTAATAAAATCTTAAAAATCAACCCTAAAACAAACAGGACGGCAGTGTAAAGACATTAAAACCAGTGTAATGTGTTCATATTTCTTAAAAGTTGGAAAGACTAAAAGCAAATACATTCAAATCTTAAAGAACTGAATAAAAAAATAAAAATTTTCTCGACAGTTATCATACTTTATTAAAATCATTACTTGTCTACTATTTACTTCACCACATTTATTTTATTTATTCTAGATTGATAAATGACTATACAATTTTGCAGATAAACCATATTATTTTCTAATCTAATATACTCTCACATATCATGTGGAGTATATAATGTCACCTTAATTTTCTACAACATTACAAGACACTTAAGGAAAGGCAGTAGAATTAGAAATAACCATTATAAAGTGTGGCCTCTACACAGAACCACAGGTTTTAGATTTGATCATCTTGAATTGTAATATTTAATCTTGGAGACGTAAGCACAATACCAATTATTTCTAATGATAAAAACACTCTTATTTTACACTTTAACATATCTGTAAGAAGACCAGGTCATGATCACAGCACATCTGTCAAAACCACAACACACACTATTATCTTAAGTGTCAACATAACATAATACCTTTACTTTTGGAGGTTCATATAACAGCAGATATCTAAAGACTTTCTAAGTAAGTGCTCTTCAAGTGTAAGGCCTCGGTGTATGTCTGAGAGGATTTCTTGAAACCTTCACATGGGTTTGAGTGACAAACACTGAGTCTGAAACCTGATAAAGTAGCTCAATGACTGTGGGAGGTCAATGATCACACAGAAATAAGCCCGACATTAATGTTTAATTTATATGATTTTCCTGGATATGAAATCTTACTGATAAGCTCAAGCAAATTAAGTGGCTGAAAGGAGAGCCATAAGCAGCTTGGTATTTGAGATCGGGCCTTTGAGTGGGAGCATCTTAGAAACCAATTACCAGACAAGAAATAGATCATTATTTTTTCTTAGAGGATTGGGTTGTGGGGATGTGGGGGGGCAAAGGTGGTTGCTAAAAGGAAGGGAGGGTTTTCTAGATTGAGGAGGGAGGGCACAATAAAGACATAATCATCTACCCTCAACTTTTCCTATCCAACTTTCAGATTTTAATTTGCCGTCTGTGAAGTGGTACCTAATTTACTTTCGCCTCATCCCTTCAATGCACCATTGTTGCCGCTGCTGAGATTCAGAGCTTCCTCTCTTAGCTCACCTCGGCGTGAAATTGGTTTAATGAAGCTGAAAGGTATGGGGCTCTCACAACACTGTGGATTCCAGTGACACTGCTTGATCCACCC
This sequence comes from Apogon hyalosoma, assembly GCA_037367295.1. Taxonomy (NCBI): domain Eukaryota; kingdom Metazoa; phylum Chordata; class Actinopteri; order Kurtiformes; family Apogonidae; genus Apogon; species Apogon hyalosoma. The sequence continues at coordinate 20,059,567 of JAPQRP010000002.1, forward strand.
ACCACTCCTCTCACCCCCCCACCCCCCCAACCCAACTCCCTGCGCACTCGCATTACGGTGACAATTTATAACGCAACCCACAAAAGATCCCTATCTCACACATTACATCAGTGCATATTACCGTCCCTTTGAGGGTGCCAACTCGCTGGCAAATGCTGGAGGAAAAAGAGAAAAAAACGGCCGGCCAATCAGTTTGGGTATATGGCATGCATGAGGCACTTTCAATTATCAGCCAATACCAGTATTTAAATGGATCAGATATTTGGGTGGTAAGAGAAAATAGTTTTAAAGAGAAATAAAGAGAAAGTCAGGTAGATAAGAGAAAAGAACTGAGAAATATGAAGAGCTAAAACTAATCAGAGAGCAGCCCTGCCTGTTTTTCCCACCTCTTCCAATCTGACCCTGTGAAAGGTGTTCTCCTGTTACCTGTCGTCCTGGGTGTGGTTTCTAATGGGAATGGGAAGGAAGTCCTGTGGGATTATTGTGTGTGCGTTACATTAATATGATCCCCTTAAGTCATATCGCTTACTGCTCCTCGTCCCCTTTTAGGACAATCGAATGGAAATGCATCTGTAACTAAATATTCCAGCCTGTACCACTAGTTTCTGGTTTGAGGCCCAGTTTGAACATGGTACTTTGAAAAAAATGGAGAAAAGGGAAAAGAAAGTAGGCTACGCTAGTGTAGGGAAAGAACATGCTTAGGTTATATGGCTCCCAACGTTAGAATGAATGAGAGAGAAGAGAAGAGAAGAGAAGAGAAGAGAAGAGAAGAGAAGAGAAGAGAAGAGAAGAGAAGAGAAGAGAAGAGA
>JAPQRP010000002.1:20060475-20073338 GCA_037367295.1 Apogon hyalosoma
AAGAGAAGAGAAGAGAAGAGAAGAGAAGAGAAGAGAAGAGAAGAGAAGAGAAGAGAAGAGAAGAGAAGAGAAGAGTTCAAACACTTTGACTGAGAAAAGCCAAAGAAAAACAGGAAAAGGACAGGGCTGATTTACAAAGGTTTCTTTACACTGTAATGACACGGACATTATGCTGAACTTGGGCAGCCGTAACTCAAAAAGAACGACCACTTTCCCTTCAGCAGAGCTCTGGCCAGCAGCACGTAATGCTGTTTGTCTTTCAAATGCCATTGTGGGTGAGGCCACTAGTGTACGCACAAAGTGCCTGTTACAACTTTCCTTTCACTGCAGGATTGTGGAACTCACAAAGGAATGTCAAATTACTCTGCTATGATTTTGTGCAATTTTGAATGTCCAACCATCATCTTTTCAGAGTTGGCAAACGAGTTTAAAGCACTTCCTTGTTTCCTGTGATTTTTATTGTCAGTGAGGCTGTTTGGCGATAGCTCAAGAGAGGTTTATTCATATACAGTATGGAGCTCACAGACACACAGGAGCTCAGAGACTTGCTAAAAGTTGATCTGAAGTGGAGGCAAACTGGGGAGATTATAGTTGGACAGAACCACGGGAGTGCTATTTGTTCAGGTAATTACTCAATTATCAGTAAACACAGTCACAGGAGACACAATGGCACAGAAGGGATCACACAAACTGCTGAATGATTCACTTCAATGCCACAACAACACACATGCACAAAGACGTTACTCATGATGAAAGCGAAAAAGTCATTACACCTGCCTGTCGGTGCATTTTTACAGCATGATACAAGATAAGAAGTGCTATTCATGTAAGTGCAAATTATTAAGTACATGTGTTTTTGGCTTTAATGATTAATTCCTTTGGTGTTGACACAAGTTTATGCAAACCATGAATAGATGTGCAACTCCCAACGTGATAGAATGACATCAATACACATTATCTCTTTCCGAGATATACTACTGGCATTTCTGACACACTGCTCCACAGGCCTGCTTTCACACTACTGCTTTTCCCCACTAGTGGGAGCCAGTAAACAGGTATCCCAGCTCCTAGGATTCCCTGTGTAAAGTTCTTGTTTGAACTGTGTTGGGAGCCAACAGTGATTTCATAAGTTTGTTTAAAGGCACAGGTTAGAGCAGAAGCATTCAAGTAGATAAACATGCATGTGAGTTTTTTAAGACCTCAGTGTTAAATCACACTGATGTGGAGTTTTAAAGAGCGACAAATCCCATCATTAAAAAGTTCATTCGTAGATAAAAAGCAGCACTTGCCTAACTACTGAACTTGACTTTAGTTTTAGCCTGTCAGGTTTTCCATCATCTTATTTTAGATTGCGGCTGTTGAAAAGATGAGTCAGAGTGCAGGATTTTTCACCTGGAGCATGAAACCCCAGATTTAGACACATGGCCTATCCAAGTCTAGAAATCCATACGGTAGCACCTACCTGTGGTCTGCGGTCATACCTCTGGCCTCAAGCCATGACCCACAGTCCTTCCCTGCGGCCCTACACACTCACCGCAGAGGTTAACACACACTCAGTAAAACACTACCTACCACTGAAGGAGCCCTGCAGGCCTTCTAAATCTCTCCTGAGACAACCTACCGTGAGGTAATGAGGAATTAGAGGGGAGGAAGGAGGTCTCCTGAAGATTTACAGGTTTTAACTCCTGTTACTGTCACCCACAGGCCTGTGGCTATCACTAACAACAACAGCCACCTCCTAACCAACAACACCACCTCACAACTATTGGAAGATTTGTAGGAGGAGGGCTTGACGTGTCATTACAGTAAAAAGAGAGCGGCATTAAATGGGTTTTTTATTTGTAAGTCTATCATACACTCTGAGCACTCAATGGTCTGTTAAAAGCATTAATCCTGCGCTATTTTTATTTTTATTATCATAATCCCCTCAGGTGTACCATCTGTACATGATACTTGTATGTGTTACTACTCGAACATGTCCTCAAGAGTCATATTTTTGGTTTTTATTTGAGCAAATTCATATTTTTATAAATATATAAAAATAGTTTCTCCACATATTTTCCACTTTTTTCCGTTAGACTATGGAAAGATGATTTTTCTTTAACACAGTGCACAATATTGAATTTGATGTTTCATTATTCTTTTACAAGGAAATTACCAATTTACACATTTGCTTTTAAATGTCTATGTCAGCAGACAATATAAAAATGTTGATCCAGTAGTTAGATCCTTTTTATTTGTCTTTTGACAATAAAAGATGAGGGGCTTGAGTAAGACACGTGTTTAAAGGTCATACATACATATGCTATGTTATGTTCTTGTAGGCCCTTAATGTAAGGCAATTAAAAAAACAAAAAACAAAACCGTACTCACATTCATAGTATTTTAGGCATAAGTGTGTGGCTTATGTTTACATCTAAACAAACTAAATTTATTAATAATGCACTACATTTGCTGTGGTCATTGTGAATTCAATGTGTTTTTAAGACAGCTCTTATGTGGTATATGTTTATAGCCACTCCCCATTCCAGTTTGTTTCTCTCAGGAACCACTCCTCAATAATTAAAATGTTTAGCCTCTTTTCATTTACTACTAGCCTCCTTATTTCCTCTTCTCTTGGCAACAATAAATCAACACTTTCTCAGGAATGGCCTCACACACTATTGACAATCATGTCTATGTAAAAGGGAAAAAATTAAAATGCATTTATGACCAAAATGAGCCAAAACCAGCCACTGATATAATCTCATGGAACACAAAAATAAAGCGCATGAGATTTAATATGTAGATAGTGTTTAAAGTAAACAAAATGCCAGAAATAACTTTAAAGGGATCTCCCAGTGTGATATTTGCAATGCTTTTCTGGTTTTAGACTACATCTTTAACAACCACACACGTCACCATCACCCAAAGACATGCACACAGTCTGACTCATTCAGATGTCATGAAAACAACCGCAAGTTTTAAGTACTGTGCCCTGATTCACTTGGTAAATGAGTGTTAAAAACCGCCACGACTTAACTCATTCTGTTCCCGGCGTTATCTAGAGCTTCTGAGCTGCAGTTGTTGGCCAGGATTTAATGTTTTACAAACACCAGCTGATTAAAGCAAAGAGTGAAAACCATGTGCACCTTTCTTTATCTTTTATTTGTTCTCTGGCAAGTTTCTTGAACAGGATATAACTATGAGGGCCATTCAAGAGCTTAGAGAAATGGATATCAATTGACCTTTAAACTGCTGGACACACACACAGATTGCGTTTACTCACTGACACTGGTTGAAACTGAATGACAGATAGGAGGCTCCCTCTCTCAGTTACGACAATACTGCGTGTAACAGAGGGGCCCCATGTTCAGCGGATGGGCTTACACCCAGGACAGGTATGTGCTGTGCAATTACCAGACTAGCTCAGAGCGTGCAATAATCAGTAGGTGCTGTACCATTAAGTACGGGGGCGGTGGTGCAAACAACTTTAAAGAGAGACCACTAGTGTCAGGTGTCGAAATTTACTTCACCTGACTAATTTTCACTTCTTTACAATTGTGCAGGTTGTTCGAGCTGAGGACAGTGTAGCTGCATGACATGCTGCAGTGGGTGTGCCCAAGCATGGGAGAATGTGTGTAGGTGTACACACAGTTTTATAAATAGGGCATGCCTTAGAGACAACTGCCAAACCAAATGCATGCGTGTGTTTATGTTTGTGCTGAGGAAGAGCGTGTGAACGTGAGTCGATGGTGCCTAGGTGTGACGCCAGGCATGATTGTGTGACAACCCTGTCATCAAGAAAAGTTACTTTAAAGACAGTGAAATGCACATTCATGTATGTACAGATAGATAATTTGGGCAGGGTTTAGTAGATGTAGATCAATATGAAGAAGTAATTTATGCTTGAAGACACTTATGTGAGAGTGCTGCATGAGTGGTGTGTACTTGTGTGTGTATGCATGCGTATGTGTCCTGCCATGTCTGCAGGGTGAGGTGGAGGCTGATGCTTTGGCAGCAGGTCTGGCACGTCTTTCAGGCCCAAACCTGCAGAAGGAAGAGAGGGAAGAGAAGCAGAAAGTAAATAGGTGTGAGAGTCTGCCTACCTTCATGTCGTATGCTTCACTTACATCTCACCATCACTAAAAGCTAACAGACTAAATACCTGTGCAGTCAACTTAATAGTGTGTGCCATTTTTCAGATGCAACACAGTCACTGCATAGATTTTGGGGGGCAGACGTACACAGGTTGTGGTTTACATAACTTTTAAGTAAAATCTGTTTCTTAAAAGTAGTTGTTTCTTTTTAACTCTATATACAACTTGCTGTTTCTGTACAGACAGGTGATTGCACTCTACTCCTATGATTCAGTTTTTCCTTTTAACTTCTGTTCAGACTCATATCTACACCATCTACCAAAGAAATGAGCAAGCAGGTGTTGTATCTTTGTTCTGCTCCTGCATTTCATCCAAGCGCATCAGTGAGATTAACACATTGTATTTCGGCAGTCATGTGTTTCAGGAATGGCTACAAGATTGATTTTTTTTTTTAATGTCTGTTACTTTTCTCTCAGAGTGTCCACAGTTTGGTTTCTGTTTTGATGAAAGCCTCCAGAAAGAAAGTCTCTGATTTCAACATTAAACATATTGCACTCGGCATCACCAGCTTTACTCCTCAGTCATCAAGCCGATCTAGTATAGTGTGACCAAGATTAAAGGTTATATTTCCAAATTAAGTCAAACCTCTGCTGCAGATATCGTTAGATAAAAGGATTTCCTGAATAATATCCACATAATACCTACACCTACACTGGAACACTTCTAAAGGGAGTAAGTGTCCCCTAAGGCACTAAATCACTCTACACTGTGACCATGGCACAAAAGTGACGCTGGAGAGTGTATCAACTCCATAACCTCAAAGGAAATCTCTATTCAGTGCTCCATAAAAGAACGCCTTAGCCGACTATCGCTGTGGGACCGGTTACAAAAAAAGCCAATGGATTAAGAGAGAAAACAGAGAGCAGAAAAGTGAAGAGTGTACAGGTGAAGTCCTATGGCGATGGAGGTTTGCTCAGCTGTGTGGTATTCTTTTCTGCGCCCCACCCTGTAACCAAAGGCCAGGATATCTTTTCATTTCACTCTTTTCCACCCTTCCTTTCTCCATCTCTCCCTCTCTCTCTCTCTCTCTCTCTCTCTCTCTCTCATTCTCTGCCTCTCCCTCTCTCTCTCTCTCTCTCATTCATATTTGCACAGGTGAGAGGACAGCAGTCCAATAGGTGTGGGTGGGGGACTTGAAAGTCAGGTTTGCCTGGCTGGTGGAAGGAGTTCACCTGTGGACTGTGGACGCATGGAGATCTGATGGCAGGGGCCCAGCCAGCCTTTTGTCTGGAGAGACAGACAGCAAACACACAAACATTCAGAAACTGAGGAATGCTGCTGATGAAAGATTTCCTTAAAAAAAGATCATTAGTCATAACACACAAGAAGGTGAGAGGTAAAGGGTATGGGGCGCAATAAGTAGTAGCAGAGGTTGCAAGCACAGATTCTTTTTTTCCCAGATATCTGTACTTCATTTCAGTATTAACTTTTTTACCTTTACTCTCTACAGTTTAACACAAATACATGTACAGTACTTCCAACTCCTGACATTTACTGATATTTTTTGTAATAAAGTTTTAATGCATTTGAGGTGAATGACATATTAGATGTTCTTATTTTACATCTCTCAAGGCCTATTTCACCCCAAATGTATGGAACAATTATATATAGAAAAGGCAGTCATTTGGTGTACCTATTGGTGCTCATCACACACAAGCTGAAATCCATGTAAAAGATGTAATAAGAAGAAAAAGACAATATCTCTCTGGGCAAAGACCTCATAATATTCCTCATAAAATTCTATCGTTGACACTGAAAACTCTGTTGGAGCAAAGTTAATGCTCATTATTTTTATTTTATTTGAAGTTAAAATACTTTAATTAGTCTTCACATTATATTAATATGATGAGAAGTTATATTAGCTTTCAACATTTAGAGCTGTTACTCTTTACTTTTATACACTGTTACCCATAAATTTGGAATAATTTTGTTTTCAGACGCATTCCTATTTATATGCACCATAGAGAGTCCCAGCTACGCTTTATTTATCAAGAATAAATCACTTTCTCACAATAATTTCATTAAAGGAGGTAAAAATATTTTATTCCAACTCTATGGACTATAGTGCATTTTGAGTACATCTCCAAGCCTGTAGTATTTTGCTTTTACTTCAGTGCAAAAGATGAATCAAAGAGTTTGATTAGACATTTATTTTACTTCTACTTAAGAAAACCACATATGTACTTTTGCCTCCTGTGACTAGTGCATTACATTTTGATATAATGCATCACAGACAGAAGGAGATAAACCTGCTACAAGTAATTCTGGATAGACAATAACATACACAACATACGTACAATAACTTAAAGATAAAGAAAAGAACCAAGGGATGTGAAGACAGACGGCGGCAAGGCAGGTGGAGCAGTGCAGGAGTCATAAGGGTGGGGAGGTTTTGCTCTCAGGGCCAAAAGTTCAGAGCGAGCAGGTAACCCTAGCCACCATGTGCCAGAGTCTCACGTGTTCTCCTCATTGTCTTGACAAGCTCAAGCTCGGGTTTCTGGATCTCCCTGAGTTTCCTGGGAGCTCCCACCATCCACCCCTCGGACCCCACCCCGCCCTGCAAAGGTAAACACACACACTATAAGCAAACATATACATAACACGTCCAAACATACACAAGTGAACATTAGGCAAACACTGCAGCTCAGGCCTGAGAAATGCACCTTTATCATGCAAACTCCAGCTACAACAAGACACACAAAACCACTCCAGTTAAGTGGGAGATGCATGTACAGTTGGTTCAAATCAAAATGAGGCCTTAGTTATTATAGAGAATTATGATTAATTTCTCAGTTCCTTTCTTTGATTAAAAAAAAAAAACATGCAAGGGTTGTGATATAATGGTAGCAACTGGAGAAACGAGTCGTAAATCACCATAATTACCATTACGCCCATGTCAAGAGAGTCTCGCTCAGACACATGAGGCGGGATTATCAGACATGCGGATATGTACACCAGAGGCAATTTCCTACCTCCTTCCCTCTCTCTCTCTCTCTCTCTGTTTGTCTCTCTCTCCACCAGAGGATCTTTGTCTGATTCATAACTTAGTCACTAGGACCGAGCAGCCTGTTATTATTAGGACAGGGAGCATCTGAGTCCAACATCCCTACATTCCTTATCACCACATCCAGGTGACAGGTTCAAGCCTTTTAAAAATGCAACGTAAGTATGTTTAATTACCTCATCAAAGTAATTTTAATTCAGTATATTAAATTACTTTTCATTTACTTCCTAATAAATGAAGATGCAATGAAGATGAAAAGTCCTAAAAACATGCTTTACATTTAATCTAACGTTTCAGTAATGTTAAAGTCTTAGTGTAGTTAGCTGTTATAGTTAAAAAAAAAAAAAAAAAAAAAAAGCATTTTAATGAAAATTAATACTAAAAATATCATCTAATTGTTTCTGTTTTACAAAATTGAAAGATACTACCTAACAGTACATCACATTGTACATTTTAAATACAAAGGATGTTCACAAATAGTGATTGAGTACTTCAAGTAATCAGCTGACATTTTCGGGGAAAGTATTCTGTTTAGTGGGTGGCTGTTTTTTCAGTTTATTAGTGTCTTTTTTTTGTCTTTTTTTTTCTTTTAAAGTTTAATACAACAGTCATGGCTCCGTTGATGTACTGGATTAAATTAATACAAGTTGGATAGTTTATGGGTTCAGATCATTATTAAAAGATTCACATGCAGCACATGGTAACACTGTCTTTCACAATAATCCACTAACCAGATTTGAAAATAAAGATATTAACATAAAAAATGTGATCTAGAACAAAAGCTTGTGATAAATCATCATTGGTTTGGAGTGAGCATGCACTGCTCGCTTTCTGCCACTATTGATTTTCAATAGTCTTGCATTTACGTGTGATTTGTATGATGTTTTTCTGCTGAAGCAGAATGGTTAACTTGTAACCCGCTAATCCTATCAATACATTTAAATAATTCTGGTAAAATGCAGTTTCTCAGCTTTTCATCAGATGTGTCTTTTTTGGACATTCAGAGGCTGAGAACATAGAAACGGTGTCATCTTCTGCAACAGTGAGCCCATTTACACGCACACCAATACTCTGATTATAATCCGGTTTCTAGAGTTATCAGATCATTCTAGTGATCATGTAAATGGAATAATCTGATAGGCTTTATCCAGTAACAGCAGTAATCTCATTATAAGAAATCAGATTAACACACCTTGATTTCTCCCCAATACTCAGATGTCTTCATGCATGTATACAAGTTGATCTGATTTATTCTTTTCTATAGCATTTGCATATGTGTAAAAAAAAAAATATTTAAAAATCGAAAAATGGAAGTTACGCAGCGACATCATGAGCTTAAGGTAAAAGAACAAACATCAAACAAACAACAAACAGCAAAAAGTAGGCAAAGATTAATATTTGGAATGAAGAGGAAACTAATTTCATGCTACAACAAATGAAAACTCTCAGCATCTTCCATCTGGTTGATGGGAGGAAATACAGGAAGTTGTTCTTTAGAATGTCCAAGACAAGACCAGATGTTTTGAAAATAACAGGAAGTGTGTGTCTTACGTCATAATGTACATACTCCAAAAGAAATCAAATAATGGACTGAAACATGTAAACCAGGATTTTTTGTTTATCACATTTCTGAAGTGCATATAAACACGTCACATCCAAATATGGCAATTATTGGAATATTCCCAGTTATCGGATTTTTATGGTCATGTAAACGGGCTCACTGATTCACCAGCAAAACCTATGTATTTTGACAAACTGCGGTAGATTTAGGTTCTTGCTTTTATGTTCAGCTAATGATATATTTTGCTGAAAAAGTCTCTTTTTCTTCAGTTTTCTGTTTTGATATGAAAACCTTTGAATTTAGCCTGAGGTTTTATGATAATCTATGTACTCAGTACATTAAATATGGGAAAATACCTGATTTTCACTGAAAAATGCAAAAAAAAAAGCACAAGACAGCAGTATTTGGGAGCATAGCAAAACTAGTTCCAGGTCTTTAACTTTTAATCATACAAATTTTTATGTATTAATTTCTTTTTGTCTTGTACATAAAGTAAGTTTGGCTGGATGTTAGTGCAGATGATGGACTTCTGTTTCCTGGATCTCTGTGTCTGTTCCTCTCTGTAATCCATGACAAGGACTCAGACCTGATCCAGACCTGAAGCCTGTGATCCTCACTGAACACACAGACCATGGAATAACTGTGATGTCATCAGGATTCCATGAGGCCCAGACAATGAGCATCGCCATGACAACATAACTCAACCAGCTATGGGATACAATCATGTGTGTCTGTGTGTGGGGGGTCCTGACTAGTTGACTTCACTAATCACATTTATCATTTTCTTGTAAATGTATCTATGTATTATCCCTTGCACTTTGGAAATATTATTCACCTGATATTCATGATAAATTATACTAAACAGAATTAAGACACTGAGACAGCTTGTAAAACATCCTCACCCAGCTTGTCTCTAACTAGAACTAACTGCACTTTAAAGAAACTAAATACAGTTTAATACAGACTCCTACTGTAACATATTCAGTAATCCTACATAATCATACCCTGCATCTCTGATTTCCTATCAGGCCGTGGCATCCTATCTACACCTATAACAACTGCAGAGACACTGAGAGACAACTGAAATCCCTCCTCATGGAAAGCACTGAGCCTGGCCCTCTTGTCTATTGGTTACTCCTTGATTGCTGTTGACATGGTGCTCAGGTTCATGGGCCCCATGCTGGGGCTGAGTAAAAGACCCCAAGAGTTAGAACTGCTCTCAGTATGTATAAGGCTTCTAGAATATGTCTCGTGTTACATGGGGACAAAAGTGACATTTTGTAATGTGATCCCAAAAGCTGTTGAGTTTTTATGGAGCAGTAAGTTAATTTTTAAAGAATTGCAATAAATCAAGCAACAACAACACCATCCCTTTTCATATTGTGTGGCATTATAATGTTTTCTTAAATAAAAATAAAAAACCATCACTTATTCAAATTCACATTACAGGCTTCATCTAAGAATGAATAGAAAATATGTGCATAAATTAATGTTCCTGTCCAGTTTTAGTATCATTTACACATCACCTCATAATACCATCTTGATTTTTTTCTGCGATCAGTTACAGCTTTGTTTAACACGTGCTTTAGAACGTACATACATACAAATGTTCAATATTTTACAAATGAGAGTAAATCACTGTGTTCAGCCTGGGTTAAGGGAGATTCAGGTTCTTCCTCTCATTAGTTCATCTCATGCTTCTTTTTGAAAGTTTTTAAAAAAGTTTTTGATGCATTTTATTTCAGCATCCGAAGTGATCAACTGAGTTGCACTGTTGATTATTGTGGTAATTGAAGATTTCACAGGATTAAATGAAGTGATCCTGTCATAACTTAGTGTTTATGTCAGTCTAACATTTTAGATCATTATAAACACCAGTGAGGAGTAAAAGTATAGGATAAATACAAAAATAAACACCAACCACAACCATGATTTAAGGATCTAACACATTCCTTCCTCAAACACTATATGTATCAATGAATCACATAGGCCTCCCTTATATTAATTCAAGTTCTTGAGGCTATGTTTGAAAGGTATCTTTTATTTATCACTTACTTCTTCTTATCGAGTTACCTGGCCTTTAAGTCAAGTCTGGTTTTCCTTGCTTTTTTGGAGTGAGAAGTCCCTCCAGTGCCCTGGGGCACTTTGTGGAGGTGTGAATACTAACATGGCCCAATCTGTATGCCACTGAGAAAAAACAATCCATGCTAATCTGCCACCACAGACAGGAGTCCAGTTAGGCCAATCAGGATGGGAATCATCTGGAGTGGAGAGGGCTCAGAGAAGCCTAGATCAGGCCCCTGATTGCAGCGGGGTGATTTACAGCTCGAGAACAATGATGGCTGCCTGGGTCAGCACTGATGGAGGGGCTCTGACTTCACCAGCACAAACTCACCTGACATTCATGCACACATGTGCATACATGCATGAGCACGTGCAGGCGCGTGCATACACACACAGCCAACAAAACCCACTGTTTGAGTTAAAACGCCACTGGGATCAACTCAGCAAGCTTTACTCTGTGACCTAAACATACCCCTGAGGCTCGCATTTGACCCTCTGCATTTCACTAACAACACATAAACAAAAACAACTCAGCAAGCTACTTCCTATGAAGTCAGCAGATAAAACGGGAAACTACCTTTGCCCTGCAGCTGGGTATGTAAATACAACGAGAAAGGCTGAGGTTTGCATGAAAGAAAAAGGGGGAGTTCAGATGTGAAGTGAGCATAAGAGGGGAGTGGAAGAGAGAGGGAGGGAGAGTGGGGTGATCACCATCAAGAGTTTCTTTTAGAGCACCCCCTTTGATCTGTATGGTCATCGTTTGGGCAAAGAGGAAGGACCACAAGGGACCAAAGTTCACTGCAGAATGACCCTGTGGTTTTCTGAGAAGGTCACCCTAACGGTCAGTGATAGCATCCTCACCTGAGAAATGCAATAAGTCAGAGCTTTTAATGGTGGCATTGTGTTTCTTCGTAACCTCAGCCAAGTACTTTATGCCCTGAAAATGCTGAAAGATAATTAAGTTTTGGATCATAGGTGCCAAAGATGCTATAGGAGCTGCTGCTGATTCTAGTTAAATAAAATAATTATTCTTGTTGACATCAATGCAAGTACAATAAAGCTAATATCTTTTAATTTGCAGTTCAGCGTTAGGAACACAAATAAGGTTTCTGTTCTCTCTTTTCATAATAAGCAGAAATGTTCATCCAGTAGATAAAGATATAATTACTATTAATCAATCCATGGTCCTGCAGCTGAAAAGTGTCTGTACAAAGTGGATCTGCTCCTACTTGCATGTGGAAAATGTAGTGGTATAAAGAAAGAGTTAATTCAGGGTTTGTCAGGCATGTTTTTTAAGTGGCCGCACTGTTGCCCCAGGTCCTGTATGGGAGGGGAGAGGCTGGCTTTGACGTGCGATATTACACAGATGAGACTTCTTTCAGCTTCTAGAATAGGCAGGTGACTACATGCACACACATTCACCCACCCCTCACATAACGCACACAAACACATGTATACAAAGCCACAGGTTATATAGAGATCATTCAAAGTGTAGATGCCAGTGTGGGAAATGTTACAATATTCAATTATAATAAAATAATTTTTTTCTGAAGTTGAGCTCTAAAGTTTTATGCTGCTTGAAAGTTGTGAGTCTTACAAATAGTATCTGACAGTGTAACAGAGGGCTTATTGGACATCCTTAACTGATGATCAAGATTGGAAACCATGGTTACCGCTGGCAAAAACAGGGCATGAGTCATAACATCGACACCAACAGCTAACTGTTTGAAGATTCATTTGTTGTGGGGTTTCTTCTTTTACTGTACAACTCAAAAGCAAAACTCAGGAGGCCTGGTGAGGGCAAGAGGGGAGTGGGGGAGGTGGGAGAGGATTTTTAGGGTGCCTAGAGTTTTTGGGGCTGAGTGGGTCTATTTAGCCCCCAGCAGATTGCCCCCTCTCCTTCCCTCCCCACCTCCTCCTCCACCCTTCTCCTCCCCCTGGCTTTGTGTGCCCTGAGCCCACTCCTCCCCCTTTTGTCACCCGGGCATTCCGCTTTGGTTAGCACACACAATGGGCGCTCAGTGCTCACCCTCCTGACACTGCATTCTGCCTGTGCACCAGGGAGTGGGCACGGGAGGGGGAGGGAATGGGGGTC